>CM067369.1:65183831-65783831 GCA_034401795.1 Chaetoderma sp. LZ-2023a | reverse complement strand
AGCTTTGTGACTTCAGTGTCAGTATGCTGCTTCCCATCATTATAGGTAACCATGTGTTCAAGTTGCAATAGGCTTAACCAATCATGAAATATAAGCTGAAATGTTTTTCTAAACGCAAAAACTTAATAATGTTGAAATAACAGAGTTCTGTATCACGGTCACAATGACCGTGACCTTGTGACCCCAACATCATCATGCTGCTTCCTATCATTATAGGTAACCATGTATCCAAGTCTAGTTGCAATAGGCTTAACCAATCCTGAAATATACGCTGAGAAGTTTTGCTAAATGCAGAATCTTAATGTTGACGCCGTCGTCGTCGGAAAAGTGATACCTACATGTATGTCTCGCTTTCTGCTTCGCAGACGAGACAAAAATAAAGCCTTCAGCAATTAATTCTAAATTCTCATCTTTCATGACTTTCTAGGACTTCCACGATCTATTAGTCCATTACAAACATTCTTGACCGATATACATTTTTGGAAACAATGTTGCTGAACCGTGATGTCTCCAAAATGAAAACTATGATACATCTCCACTGTATGCGGTGCAGTCTAAACAATGTTAACATATATCTACACTAAAAGCAGGAGGTTGTTTGGGCAAATACTAACGCTAGGGGCCACGACCGTGAGGAACATATGCATATGGGCTTGTCCACACTAAACTGTATTTGATGAACGATTTCGGGTCTCCATTTGAATTGTTAATTTCGATGATTAAGACCCAATTAATTTTCCTGTTCTTATCATTTCCAAGTTGAAGGTATCTCAGAGAGATAATTACAGATAAAAAAGTTAAATGAGTGCAGAATAAAATTATTTTCATTCAACTAACAGCCACAAATATGAGTGAGATTAGAGCGGGTAAATGTGACATGAGAATGAGCCAATTTTCAGAGTGCTAAAGAAGCATTTAAATGAGTTATTTTGGATTTCAGCCTAAACATTTTAAAGAAAAAGACATTGCTTTCTATGAATATGCTCATTTTTGTCATGATTTACAGGAGAAAAACTTTTTATTTCACTTCAAAGTTGTGTGTTATGGTCATGATGCATTCCGTCAAAAATTTGTATAAATCTCACTTTAGCTTAGTTGCTATTCCTTACCTGTATGATTGTACTTTTCTATCCAAATACTATCTCTTATATCTTTTGTTCATTCACTGCCACTTGGATAGATTTGATTATTGCTAGATTATGTTTAAATTATGATAAAAAAATTAAGTGGTCAACTTTCTGTCAATAAATCACAACCGTAACAGCGGACAAGAAATCCATAAATTTATAGCACGGCTCCACAAAATAAGAAGCAAGCATCACGTGATGGTGTAAAACCGGTCATGTGACACGCCGAGCCTTTTGTTTTTACGGTGATGAGAAAACAATGGCGCCAAAGCTAAGGTAAGAAATGTTCTGTCAACATTTTTTACTCCACGTGACGACCAAAACAATCGTCACGACCACGCAAACTATGCTTCCTTTAATGAATAGTTCCTATATATATATATTTTAAATCCACAGTAGAAATCGATAACCTCGCGATTTTATGTCCATATTTAACTCTGGAGCATAGGTCACAGAGTTCGAGACATCAACTACTGTCGCAAATGTAATCTTGACCTTGATGGTCGTGACGCTTGACGCGCAGTTTTCTCAATCAAAAATCACGACCACAACTCAGAATTGTGTCATGAATAACGGCCATACCGTCGGACGATATATTTCTTTATTTCTCAGAATTTATTGTGTTTATCACCCTCAAAGCTATATGAAACGAGGATACTAGTTAAAGTTTGCATTATTCAAATCTGCACAGGTTTTATAAGGTTGTTATAGTTTCATCCATAATGTTATTGGGCCCATGCAGTCTGTTTTGGACTCATCAGCACGTTAACAGACTACCTGAACTTGGACCAACAGGAACGGTTGTTAACAGTTCAAGATATGGTTTGAAAGTTCATTGTACATCTAATCGGTTTAAAAAAATAGAAAATGTCCTCTTCTTTATATCGTAAAAAACTTAGGCAGCAAGCTATTTCTAAAATCAAAGAGCTGTATTTAGAATGACAAACAAAATGTGTTCCTTCATTCAGCTTAACCCCTTCAGTGATGAATTTCCTTTCCCATCATCTTTACATGAAAGGTGCTGTTAGGAATATAATTTGACTGGAAGCCATTGCTGTACATGTACAACTTCATGCATGATATATTGTGACAGTCATTGGCGATATTGTGCAACCCTAGTGGAAGGGATGCTTCCTTGGAAAACCATTCTGCCAATTGTTTCAGCTTGTAGAATAAATTACTCTTTGTATGAATTCCAAACCACATAATCATGTGTAATATGTTAGTACAAAACAGCAATGTTAAAAACAACAACAAATTTGAACAAAAGGCAGTAAAGAACAGTATTAAAATTCAAGCAAAGCAAGCTGATAACATACTGAAGTCGCAACGGGAACATTCTTCCATACTGTTTTCTATAATTTTGATCATGTTGCTTGCCATTTATTTATATTAGCATGGCTTCTGTCGTTAGTTCTTTCAAAAGAATGATTTACTGATTGATAGATGCGCCAACTTTACTCTATATTCTTATCCTGTTAACGAAATCGTTCTGTCAGTGTCAAACATCGCAACCGTAACGACCTTCTTTCGTCAAATGCCAACATCGCAACCGTAACAAAAATTATCAATTCCTGTATTAATTCCTTCTTGTTGTGTTTGCAATCGATTCCCTGCATAATAAGAAGCTATTCAGTTTTCTCGAAGAGACTTTTCTTGTGTGCAAGATTGATAATTGAATAAAAGAATAGAAGTTTGTCAAAAATATGAACATCACAACCGTAAACCCCCCTCAATTTGTCCTGAAAAGCTTTGCAAAATTACTCAAAAGTTAAGTTTAATGCCGTAATCTTATTCCATGGTATGTAACTTTTGTTTTGTAGCATAAACGGTTACTTTGGTCGCTTTTCAAAAGATAGTCTCTCATTTTTTCATTGTCAAAATCACAACCATAACTTTCTGACAGCATCTGATATTCTGTTGATTTTTACGCTTAATCCACAAATTACTATCTTCTTTTGATTTTTTTCAGTAGATAGTCATTTTCCTTAACAGAAAACATGTTTAACTTTATTCATACCCATTTCTAAAATCTGACTTTCATGTCACACTTTTGGTCACTTTAGTGTGGACAAGCCCATATACCCCCACTATCAATCAACGGTCAAATTAAACTAAATATTTGCGAGATGAATTCTTGTCTGACTCTGATGTAGATTCAACAAAGTAGATTAGGGCTGTCGTCTGCCTGTCTGAGTGAGATGGAGATGTGTTCTAAGATAAGCATATCTATAACTTAAATACCTTTTACTGCTGGACCTACAGTACAGCTCATAAATAAGTTAAATTGTTTCCAAAATAACAACAGAAACTTGTTAGTTACACGATGTAAGAAATGTTTTGTCAACTATTTTGAACATAAATGGACAGCAATGTTTTCCAATCCAATTATATTCAAAATATTCAATAGTATTTAGTTTTGGAAATTCTGAGCTGTAGTGTAAATCTTTAATGCTTGAAATGCCAGTCTTTCAGTTCTAGGTCAACTATGCAGGAAAGCTAATGAATATGAAATTAATTTGCTTGGATCAGCTCTCTGGTGAATTATTTTCAAAATATTCACCAGAATATTCCCTACATCGTGCTTAACCTTTTAACCCCTTGAATTTGTTCAAGAAAATTTCAATTTCCTCATAGAAAATGTCCACTTGCAGATCAAGAGAAAACTATTTTTGACAATTTACCACTGGAATGACTGGCTCGGCTATCGAGTCAGTCATTCCAGTGGTAAAATTTCAAAAATAATTTGCTCTTCAGCTGCAAATGGACATTTCTCAAGACCACTGTTGAAGCTGTTTTTGGCTGATATGAGTGTTAAAGGGATAAAGAGTATGTCTGGTCTGTAAGTGTTATAGGGCTAAATGTGAATATTGGACACTAACGTGAATTTTTGTAGTTCCAGACAACATTACATACATATTCCAGGGGTTATATCTCTGGACGTGTCTAACATTTTGAAAACAATTTGACTGAAAGTTGTTGGTGCCACCAACAACTTTCAGTCACATGGTTTTCAAAATATTCAGCAGGTCAAGCGTTTCTACTAATTGGAATTGATGTCCGCTGGCTTATATATATATATATATATATATATATATGGCTATAAAGTTATACATTATATTTATTTTTATATATATATAGTTTTATATACTCACATCACACTCATCCACATCAACAGAAACAAATATAGCTTTGTCTCCATATTTCTCAGACATAGCCTGTAGATGAAACAGAACATATATTAAGCAGCAGATAAGCAAGGATAAATATGTCCATTCATCTTGGTAAGTGTACATGTAGATTCATTTCAAACAAGCTGGCACGTATTTTATAACAAAATGTCGCTTCATAACCTAGACCCGAGTTGAAATACTTTCAAATACATACATGTAACCACTTTATTTCAGGTGGTGAATTTATAGTAAACCAATTTAAGTGTCCGCCTTGAAAGTCAATTAATATAAATCTAACTTATGACACATTTTATATTTAACAACCTGGCAGTGCTCCAGATAACCCTCTTCACTTGGGAGTATGGTACTCCTAAATTGATGCGTACGACATAATTGATGAGGAGTACAAGACTTTTGCTTTTGACCACTGGTGTCTTCTCCTTTAACCCTTAAGTTTGTTCAAGAAAATTTCTACTTTCTCAGACATGATGCCTGAGGTGGACAACCTAGTTGAATCCATGACATTTATATTTTGATACTGAATAAATACTATTGAATGTTGAATCAGAGAAAATGTCCAGTTGTAGACCAAGCGAAAATTATTTTTGAAAATTTATCACTGGAATGACTGACTTGATTATCGAACCAATCATTCCAGTGGTAAATTTTCAAAAATAGTCTTCTCTTGGTCTGCAAATAGACATTTCCCAAGACCACTGCAGAAGCTGTTTTTGGCTGGCTTTAGTGTTAAAGCGATAAACTAGTCACCCCCACCACCACTCAAACCCCTCCATGTTATTTCCTAAGGCCAGAAAACAGTTACATGTTATGGTTGGGGCAGGATATTTGGGACCCATTGCTATTGATCAACTAACTAGTCAGTCATGCCTACCAGATTTTAATTCTGAATGAAAATACGATTAGCCTATAGATATACACTAGCATTCTAAAGACTATCTATCTCTGTGACACAGTGGCAAATGAATAAATATCATTGCTATAATAATGCTTGTCATACTGAATTCTGAAATTTGTTTTAAAGGAGGTAAATTTAGAAGCTAGTTTGATTGAAAAAAATTATGGACAACAATTAACAACTTACAGAAGTTAGTCAAATTGTTTTCAAAATAAATAGCAGTTTCAACTATAACATATGGTAGGCCTACATGTATCATTAATATTGGATGTAAAATAGAAGGAAAAGTGTTAACACTCCACATTCTCATGGAGCATTTCTTTATTTAGAAGGGGAATTCAAGTTTTTTGCTTCCTATTTGATTAAGATGGGACTAAGGTATAGAAGTGCTGACAAGACAAGTTATTGCAATTAGAATATTGTTCATTTAATCTTGGCAAGTTTCTTACTAAAAATATAATCCAAGGTTAGACGCGTTAATATATTGGTTACTGTAATAAGAAAACACATCTTTTAATATTTGCCGGTAAATTAAATCAGGTGAAGAGAACTTGCAGTTGTTATTGGCATAGTAATGCTTTAGCCTACCAACGGAAATTGTTGTAAATTTCATATTAAAAGTTATTGCTATAATTACCTCTCCAATTAAAATAAGTGTGAAAGAACACATTTTTCTACATATTTTGCCGTATCTAATGAAATATTCACAATTAAAAAATATTCCATCTCCATTCATATAAGATATGCCGTCGTGGAGATTCAGTTTCTGAAAGACAAACTCGGATTATATTGGTGCAGGAATTTTTGTCATTGACACGCATATTGGTCTTGTACAAAGAAAAGAATACCGCGGAGACAGAGATCATACCGTTTAGTGATAGTAGTATAGGCACTGCGTTTACGCTTATATCGTGGTATGTCAGCAACACCGCCTCAGTGGCAGGCTGATATTCGGTAATAGGCTGATTTTTTTGCAAAAAAGTTCAACAAAGTGATGCGTTTGGAATCTACTCACGTACCGGAGATTGAAGGAAATGTCAATTTCCCTTTCTCCGAGATCTAACAATACTCACCATTCTGTTACTTCTGATATACAGCTGGCCCTGACAGCTGGCTCTAGGACTATAGACTTAGAAAGCTTTACCGACTCCTTGGAACCGGGTACTCGGCTCCCAACTGCCGAGTAGCCGTCTACCATAGAGCTCATATTGTTTGCATAGCCACCAAACAAGAGAAATCCATGGCTTGCCTCTGTGGGGCTGGGAGGCTGGGTCCGTAACAGAATGGTGAGTATTGTTAGAGCTCGGAGAAAGGGAAATTGACATTTCCTTCATTCTCCTTCGATCAATACTCACCATTCTGTTACTTCTGATATACACCAGATTTGATCAGTAACCTGGTGGGAAGGGGCAAGCCATCAATGCTACTTTTACCCCTTGGAGAAAGAGTTAGACTTAAAAACTTGACTAACGGAGACCTAAAAGGACCGTCAAGTTAACGGAACCGAATCACATTCGCGTCACCGCCCACCCCCCTTTTTTCTCCTAAGAAAAGGGCGAGAACTCACGAACATGTATCTCGCCTGAAACACAAATATGCCAAGAGGGTTAACTGCTCCTTGCATATCCACATGTATTAGCCTGGGAATGAGCATGAATATATAAGATGAATGAACATGATATATAGACATAATACAAAAAACTCTCACTATTGAATTACCTTATGATAATTGGACTTCAGACGTACCGCCTCCAACCATTCACTGGTCCGGCCATCAGTGACACAATCTGGTTGTCATCCTCTCGCTCAACCATGCCTGCATTAGATTCTTTTCTTACCAAAGTGAAAAAAGGGTGAAGAGCAGTGTGGTCACTTAACAATCGTCTCAAAACAGCTAAAGCGAGTGGATTGGCTGAGTCTGACACATCCCTCATATAGTAATCCGTAAATGAGGACTCACAGTGCCATTGTGCAACAGCCATGATGTCCTCTAACGGAACACCACTGTAAAGGGCGGTCGAGGTGGCTATTCCTCTAACATCGTGTGCCCTTGCGCCTTGCACCTGGTGCCCAGTCGCCATCTCATGAGTAGTCTGAATGCATTCGACTACCCAACGAGAGATAGTATCCATGGATGCGGCGCCATAAGGCTTCTTATGGCAGAGCCACAGATGTCTATCGTTCGACCGTAACGAGTCAGTCCGTTTCCTGTACTTAGTCAAAGCACGGACCGGGCACCAGACACTGGCATCACGATCAAACCGTGTTAACTTCGGTATTATGATCGGTTTGCCGGGATATCTTAAAGATTGATTCTTTGACATAAACTCTGCTCTTGGCAGAAGACGCAGACCCTCTCCGGAGACAACAAATCGGTCCCTCTCTGCCGAAAGCGCATGGATCTCACTGCACCTTCTAGCTGAGGAAGCTGCCAATAGAAAAACCGCCTTTAGAGTCAAATGCTTTAGACTAGCTGAATGCACCGGTAATCGAAAGGGTGCTTGGCCAGTACATTAAGCACTAAAGATAGACTCGGTCGGAGATTGCTCATTCCCTTCACCATCACATTCAACTGGGCCACCTCTGGACTATCCCTGTTGGCTAGACAAGGGATAACTGATGCCAAAGCTGACTTGTATCCAGCAATTGTGACGGGAGCTAGTCCAGAAAAAACCCAGCTCACAGAGAAAGTCTGCTATTTGCTGAATAGTGGATTGAAAGGTATCAATACCCTTTTCTTCACACCAGTCTGCAAATCTGTTAACCTTGTTGTTATATGACTTGAAGGTTGACCTCCTTCTCGCAGCCGCGATGAAATCAGCATCTTGTCGAGAAAAGCCTTCCGACGTTGAACGTTGTTTGATAACATCCACGCAGTCAATTTGAACATTTCGGGACGCTCGTGTAGGAAGCGTCCCTTGGACTGGGAGATTATGTTCGGAATCCCGGGCAACTGCACTGGGTTTTCCACCAGCAGATCTAGCAGATCCGTGAACCACGCCCTGCTGGGCCAATACGGCGCTATTAGCAGGACCAGACACGGTTCCTCCCTGATCTTCACCAATACCTTCGGCAGAAGAATGGTGGGTGGGTACGCGTAAGCGTGCATCCCTCTCCAGCTTATCGCTAGAGCGTCTGTATCGACGGCATTTGGATCTGGAATCGGCGAGACATAAGTCATGATTTGAGCATTTTCCCGTGTGGTGAACAAGTCCACGTTGGGTTTGCCCCAATGCTCGAAGATCCTTCGCAGAACTGGAGGGTTGAGGGACCATTCTGTTGGCAGAATTCTCTGTCTGCGAGACAAAGCATCCGCCAGAATGTTCAATCGCCCAGGAATGTGAGCTGCTTTCAAAACAACCGAGTAATTCCTGCACCATTGAATCAAGTGCCACACTTTGATACACAGTGTGGGTGACCTGGTCCCGCCTTGGTGATTTATGTATGATACTACCGTCGAGTTGTCCGACCGTATCAATATCACATTGCCCCTGATCATCGGAAGAAATTCTTCCAACGCCAGTTCCACTGCCATCATTTCCAACAGATTGATATGCATCTGGCTCTCCTGGAGAGTCCATGTGCCCGAGACCTGGTGCTCTCCCAGGCAGGCCCCCCACCCCTCCAGCGACGCAGAGACGCCACTCTGGGCTCTGACGGGTAAACCCTGCCCTCCTCGAGATCGAATCGCATCCCCAAATAAACGAAATGTTGAGTGGGTGTCAACTCGGATTTCTCCTTGTTGACTATCCAGCTTAGATCTGAAAGTAACCTTAGAGTCAGAGCAGTATCCACGTTCAACCTGGCTGCCGAGTCGTCTATGTAGGTGTGTAGCGCCACGTTATCTTTTCTGAGAAACGCTGTCACCGCAAGGACCACTCTTGTGAAAACCCTTGGAGCTGTCGTTAGGCCAAACGGGAGAACAAAAAACTCCCATACTTGATTCTGAAACGCAAATCTCAGAAACCTGTGACAACGCCTGTTCATTGGAATGTGGAAATATGCATCTTTCAGATCGATCGACACACACCACATTCCCTTCCTCAACCCCGCCATTACCGACCTCGGCGTTTCCATCTGGAACCGAGGCATATGGATAAACCAATTTAATGGCCTGAGATTGAGTACGGGTCTCCACCCCCGTGTGCTCTTGGGGACAAGGAACATAATTGAATAGAAGCCTGGAGTGTTCTGGTTTGCTGGTTTTATTGCTCCCTTCAGAAGCAAACCCGACACTTCATTTTGAACGGCTTCTAACTTGTCTGGTTCCCTTGGTACGGTGTCCAGACAGGTGCCAAAGACAGATTCTGCGGCAGAAAGTCCCACCACTCCGGCATGTAACCCTGGGATAACCATCCCAGGACCAGACTGTCTGACGTCACACCTCGACGAAACGCATGAGCCTTCAACCCACCATAGACGCCTCGACGTCTAACGGGGTTGTCCGGCTCGCGGTCCGGTCCCCCCTTTCTTAACGAGAGAGAGAGAGAACCATTTCGGTCTTGGCTCGGCAGGTCTAACTGGCACCGCTGTTCCTGTCGCACAGGTGCGGTCCAGGCGGATACGAAGGGAGCTCTCGTACCCTCAGGTACGATCCGCTCCCTTCTTTCCACCCTTTGAGGACTTACCCTTTCCCTTCCCCTTCCCGCCTCTAGGGGGATCAGGAGCAACATTGGGGAGGGTAGGGGCCTCCACAACCTTCCTGGCTTTCTTCACCGGCGGCGGCTGAGAAAAACCAGACGAAGCAGAAGTCACACTAGGCTTAGCTTTCGCCTTGCCTTTATGCTTCTTCTGCTTCTTTGAAGGTTGAACAGCTAACGGCTTCCCTACAGCCCCTAGTGCATGCGCTTGCCGCACTAGCTCCAGCTGTAGGTTTACCGCCAACCGATTCTGCGCAATGCTAGCGGTGTCCTCTAGGATTGCCCGTGCCTGGCCACCGAAGATGCTAGGCCCTGTCATGGGTATCCCAAGAAGATGCTCCCTGACTGCCGTAGCCAGACGCATATGGTCAAGAACCATTTGCCTCCTGGACTTTGTAACACGCGCCTGCACCCTTGCCAGCGCGTCCATAGACAGCACCAAGCCGTCATTGATGCACGAAAGCGCCACAGGTGGCACAGGGTGGCCTGCCCCCACTTCAGCCCACACTGACTGAAGAAGGCGATAAGAGTGGTTGACAGCACTCATAGCTGCCCTCACCGCATAGGGACAGGACTTCATCCTGGTGTGCCTGGGAATTGTCCACAAGTGCCGGACCGGGGCCACCCGCTCCAGCACTCTGGACACCCAGAACCCATCGGTCATCCTCGGTGACCGATGGTACCACACCATACCTGTCGTATTCCCCACATTGAATATGACAGCTTGCCCGCACCTCCCTGGAGGCCACAGGGAGCTGGCCCTTGGTCATGAGCTGCTTGCTATAAATAGCCTCAAGCAACTCGATGAACCGTGGATCCAGTCCAACAGACTGGATCCGGGCCGCGGGCAAGATCCCCGTCCTAATCGATGCAACCGACGGACGGGGCGCATCCTCCTCGGCCGTGGCCGAAACCAGACGGGTCCACCCTGGCTAGCCAAGCCAGAGCATCCGACCAGTCTACTTCCGAGGAAGACACACCCGTGAACACGTCACCCGTTGACGCGTTCACGGGCCTACCAGTCACGGCCTTCCGGCAAGGAGCCGCGGCTGACACGCCAGGCACTCCGGTACCAAACGGTTCCACAGCCACCCCATGAAACACACCAGTCCATGGGGTAGGCCACCACGGAAAACCGTGCGGACCCATAGCAGACGCGGAACCGTGGCCAGACACGGGCGCCAACGGCACCCCACGTCTGACCGCCGGACCAGGCGAGATAGGTGAGTACCACACCTGGCCCGGCACACCCGTCACCGTGTCGGCTGGCATCAAACCAACCGCCACGGGACCGGTGCCTGGTACCAGATTGGCCTCAACCACGGGCGGAGCCGCTGCCCTGGCTTGCGCCAAGCCAGACAGATGGAGGACGGTTCCGTCCAGGACGGAATCGACCTCCATATTCTCCACCCGTGGCATCACAGGCCGCAGCAACCTCTCCTCCTCGGCCTCCTCGTCTTCAGACTCCGAAGAGTCGTCACCAGACGAAGAAACCGTGGAGCCGTCCTAGTGGACGGCTCCCATGCCTGACGGACCGGCTACCGCTACTGGACCACCCGGAGGTGGCCGCCAGAGCCCGACGGGACTGCCAGGGGGCCGTACGAGACGGCTCCCTCGATGACTAGTCCTGAACCCTGTCCAAGGACAGGGTCTGTACCAAGCATGGGGAGAAACTGCCCCCAACCTTCGGTAGCAGGGACGACACCAGCGTGGGCAGAACGCTATGCAGAAAACCCTGCATAGCCGGACCGAACCACGCCGGCGGTGCCATCTCAGCCACCTCCAGCTGGGGACGTGGAGCGCCCCCACCGGCCGAACCGGACGCTCCACGATTTAACTTCGAACCGCCTGTCCCTGCGTCAGACCCAGCCACATCCTTCTGGGCAAGGAACTTCAACATCATATCCGCGGACCACACTGCACACACATTACACCTACTATCAAGGTTACATGGAGTACATCTAAAGCAGACATGGTCCTTAAATAGGACCGGTACGAACTTGTGGCACTCGTCACATGATGGCGGGCTGGCTTGGCCTATAAATAAGCACAAACCTACAATAAGCAAGCGGAACGAGACACGGATGGAAGGCAGACAATTAATTTTCAAATATATTGACCATAAATTAACTGTAGCCCTCCTGCACCCCACCCCGCAACAGCAAAGATCGCATTGATTATGACGACAAGAACGAAGCGGGCATAAATACACCCATAATTGATCCTCCAGGATGTATAACGGAACCAGGAATCATATCGCCTAGCATTCGGGGTATATTTACCAATCAATATAAATTATACTCCTAACAAAAGCCAAAACGATATGTGAAGAAACAACAAAATGTAAACAAACTGCTGTAGCACACGGTAAACCGCAGACCACATATCTAATCAAGAATTTTGAAACCACCGATCATTGCAAACAGATCGTGATAACACGCAAAACTTGAACACTCCAAAGTTTTCTGGTACCATTTTTAGTACGCAGCAGCCAGAACAAGATGCGCGAATTAATGAAAAAAATTTCTTCACAAACATCCGAGCACCACGGGTGTGACGTCACCCGCTCGGATCTTACGGAGAACGACGTCAGCCGATATTCGTGTTACAAATACCGTAGCAAACACCTATTTTCATATCTGCCGATCGCCTGTTGGGGTTTAAAGAAGGCGACCATCTGGCATATCTCGTTAACACACGTCCCAGATTCTTTGGGGTCAGAAATTGGAACATGCGACACAACAAAATTTAGAGACCTAAGTCTTTTATCTATGGAATAATAAGGAAATATACGACCTGGTTATCCTCGGCGGTATCCATATTATCCAATTATCCTTGCAAGATAATCACTAGCTATCACAATCACAGACAAAAAGATTTAGATTTATTTCTTAATCTCTCCACTGCGAAAAGCATGTGTAGCTCTTGTTGCTATGCAAACAAGAATGAGCTCTATGGTAGACGGGTACTCGGCAGTTGGGAGCCGAGTACCCGGTTCCAAGGAGTCGGTAAAGCTTTCTAAGTCTATAGTCCTAGAGCCAGCTGTCAGGGCCAGCTGTATATCAGAAGTAACAGAATGGTGAGTATAATAATTTAATTTATGTGGCTACGTCATTTCCCAATTGGTCCAATCAAATTATCGGAATTGACTGCGTTCTCTGCATACCTTTCCGTCTACATTGAATGCTACATAACACACAGTTTCATTTGCCTAGCATTGTACGGGTGAGTTGTCCTTGGCTAAACCGCACATGTAAGGCTTTGTGTGAAGTTTTCTGACAAAATTAAAACATCTTCCGAGTTTGACAGCTCCGTGTCCAGTTTTCGTGCAGATATTTTATGCGCCCGTTCGACCCACTAGGTTATTTATTTTGCACCCCGGTTGGAATTTAGGGAACTATGGCCCAATGGCGCATCCTGGAATGAACACTGATATTTGATAATGGCAACAGACCAGTACAGACAGATTAATAGGCCGATGCCTACAGCATTTACTTGAGGCGTACATGGTACGCATGAATATTTATATGTCTGTACATGGACAATTTCTATGTGTACAGTACGCACCTTATCTGGAGCGCTGCACCCTGGAGCCTGAATTCCCAGAATCACAATTTCAAGCTAACTCTACAGATAAGCTGTTGCATATTTTAAAACTAATTTGATGGGAACATGTTGCTGCCATCACTGGCAGCAACCGCTCCCAGTCAAATTAGTTTCAAAATATTCAATAGAAAAATTATTAAATTGTTACATGTAATACATTAACCAGTGAATCATTGTTAAAATGCAATACAAAGCCAGATTTCGCGACGACAGAGTGATGTATTTCTAGCTTACATTGTATGTAACAATGAGCTGTCAGAGTTAAATCTTTCGCAAAACACTAAATAAATTATTTATAAATTTTCAGTGTAACAACAGCAAAGTAACAAGACATCACAGTGTTACACAATGACCGTGACCTCAGAAGTCTGAATGTCTGTGCTGCTCCTCCTGGTCGAGGTAACTATATGACAATGCTTAGTTCCAATAATTTGCCAATTCTGAAATAAAGGCCAGATGAGCTAAGCAGAACCAAACTGCTGAAGTATACTTTTCATACAAATATTACAATGACCTTGGCCTCTGACCTCAATATCATAGTACGTCATCCATTTGATATAGGTAAACATGTGACCATGTTAAATTCAAGTAGGGTGAACAACCCCTAGATCTATTATAATACAATGTGTTGAGCTAAATCAAAGATTTAATGGAAAAGAATAGTGTTTTATACCAAGGTCACAGTGAACTTAAGTGTTGACCTCAATAGGATTGTGCTGCATCAGGTTGATGCGCGTAATCATGTGTCTAAGTTTAGTCACAATGAGCTGAATCAATCCTTACATATAAAACGATATGTTTAACAAACCAAAAACTTAATCGGACACAAGGTCATGGTGGCCTTAACCTTTGACCTCAATGTCATTGTGCTCCATCCACTTAACAGGGTTCGTACACCTTTTCGTGTTTGAATTCTATGACTTTTCCATGACTTTACATGACCAAAATTAGCAAGTTCCATGATGACAGTTAAGGATTCATATCTAGGAGATTTGTGTTTATGACCTGGCTACATAAACTATGATCCAACTTTATTCTACAAAATGTTTGACTATTGCGTCTTGTAACAACCAATGCAAAGCCTTGTTTTGATAAGCTGTTGTCATAATTTAAGATTTATTGCACAGAAGTGATGGCGTAAATTTTTCCTAACATATTTCTTTTATTTCGCCCGATTACCATTTTCGATGACATTTCCTTGACCTATGATAAAAAATGCAGATTTTCCATGGATTTCCAGGCCTGCAATTTTAATTTTCAAATTCCATGACTTTTGAGGACTTCCTTGACCAGTTCGAACCCTGCCTTAATATAAGGAAGCATGTGTCCAGGTTTAGTCCCAATAGGGTGAAGCTATGCCAAGATATAAGATGATAAGTTGATCTAAGCCAAAAACTTAAACGTAAAAGATTGAATTTTATACCAATTACCAAGTTCATAGCGCCCTTGAACTTTGACCTCAATATCATTGTGCTCCATCCCATTTATTATAATGAAGCATGCGCCAAAGTTTCGCCCCAAAAGCGTGACCCAATCCATAGATATAAGACAATATGTTGAGCTAACCAAAAAACCTAACCATAAAACAATCTTGAGGCCCAAGGGCCTGTATTGCTCACCTGGAATTATTGAGCACTGGCATAAACGAACAAAGCAAGATGACCACTGGAAAAATTTACCAATCTAATTTCTGTAAAGGTTTAGCCAAGTTTTATTAAAATTGGCTTAGTGTTTAATAAACATCTAAGTAGTCGTATTATGATTTTCTCAGAAATTTGCAGAAAATACAAGATGTCCGCCAAATGCAATAAATTTTGATTTGGCGGGCATGTTTTTTTATGTGTCAACTTTCCATGGACAAACTTGAATTGGGTTTAGGCTCTAAACTGATTGGGCCAATCAGGTTCCCTTGAACAAACTTTGTTCAGCTCTTGGCCTAGGCCATATTTCATGAGTTTTGAATCGATCACCCAAGCGGTTTCGAAGATTTTTAACGTTTCTAAAAATCGGCCAAAATCCAAGATGGCAACCAGCCAAATTGGTCGATGGGCTTCGTTTGAACAGACTTGGATCTGTATGCCCTAAGGATGCTTCCTGCAAAAATATAATTGAAATCAGCCTCGTGGTTCTCGAGAAGAATACATTTTAAGTTTCCCATTGCTTTAGTATGGGTGTTTTATGCAGGAAAACAATCCAAGATGGCTGGCAAACTGTTTAATAAAAATGTTTGAGTGGCAAATTTGAAATCAGCATATCCAAAAACCTATATAAAACCAATTTCGGGTTCCAAATCCATCATATAAAAAAAATAAAAAACGGCTGCCAAACGCGCTACATTTTGATTGGTCCACTGCGGCCATGTTTTTTACCTATCAAACTTTAATGGCACAGAACCATTTGGCCCTTCATGTTCTCTTGACCAAACCTGGCTTAGCTCTTGCCCTAGATTATGTTTCATGAGTTTTGAATCGATTCCCCATGCAGTTTCGGAGATTTTTAAAGACGTTTGTAAAAATTTGCCAAAATCTAAGATGGCTGCTGGTTCTTGAGAAGTCGTTTAAAAAAAAAAGTTGATGGATGGATGGGTGAGCTAAAAATTAGTCTTATACCAAGGTCACAGTGACCGTAAACTTTGACCTCATGATCCCAATATCACTGTGCTCCATCCTCTTGGATGGAAGTATGTGACCATGCTTACTCCCAATAGACTGAACCGATCCAGAGATATAAGACGATACCAAGATTGGACGGCGACAAACAAAAAGACAATGTAACGGAACCTATCGATATGTTGGTGAAAATTCAAATTTTCACCAATAATGGACAACACATAGTGTTAGCCTGACGTGATATTGGCAAAAATCTGTCATTTTGCATTTCCAAATTATGGAAATCTAGCTTTGTATCAACAATGATCACAATGAACTTGACCTCAAGAGTCTGAGTGTTTGTACTTCTTCTCCTGGTTGAGGTAACTATATGATGATGCTTTGTTCCAATTGTTTTGACAATTCTGAAATAAAGGCCAGATGAGCCAACCGTAACCAAACTGTTATAGTCTGCATTTTATACAAATGTTACAATGACCATGACCAGCTCAATATCATTGTACTTCCTATACATGTAGGTAAACATATGACCAAGTTAAATTTAAGTAGAGTGAACGAATCCTGAGAAAAGACAATCTGTTGAGCTAAAACAAAAATTTAAACGAAAGGAATAGTTTTTTTTATTAATGTCACAGCGAACTTGACCTTTGACCTCAATAGAATTATGCTGCATCTGCTTGACATACGTAACCATGTGTCCAAGTTAATAAATAAAATAAATGGCAGACTATTTGTAGGTTATGGTCTGCTATATCAGTAATTCTTGTAATTGGAAGCAATATTTGCCTCTAAGCTGTAAAACATGTCGGACAAAATTGTACCGCACAGAAAACAGTCGTAGAATAAAATGGTTTTTAGCGGTACGCCACTAATCTTGAGTGGTCAAACTAAAACTGTGAATGTTTCATTTGTGATTGCATTACAAACCATCACATGGGCAATGGAATGACGGTGTCTTGCAATTGTGCCTTATTTTAATTTACAAATAGATGTACATGAAAATAACCGAGTTCACACTTTTCATGTTCTAGTGTGGGACGGAAATGCATCAATGGTGTGGGACGGAAAATAATTCATTACCCAGCCAAAGTTACATATTGAAGGATAACCCCCAACAGACCCCCCTTTAGTGGGTTGGTCTGTAGTTTTATTAACCACTATAAAACCATACTTACCGTTCAATCACTACTTGCTAAATCAAATTATCTGCATTTAGCTACCAGAATAAGATTTTTATGCTCGCTTACATGCTCCCTTATGCCTATACCATCACCATGCATACCCGTAACCAGGCTACTGGTAAGGGAACCCCGAGCATAAGCCTCAGTATAGACTGGCACCAGTCTGTACTCACTCCTTGGTGACGCCTGTCACTAAGCGCGCCCGCGCATGCGCAACAGATCACAAATAGGAAACAGATTCACTTTTCTAAATTTAAGTGCCATATATCCCGACTAGATTCTCAAATCACTTCCCTGCGGGGTGGCTGAGGCCGGGTCGTTGTGATTGAACGGTAAGTATGTTTTATAATGGTTAATAAAACTACAGACCAACCCACTAAAGGGGGTCTGTTGGGGGTTGTTATTACACCACAAAAACATCTTGACCGTTCAATCACTACTTGCTAAACCCGTAGATTTTGTCAGTGCAAATCTTTATTTACATCAGTACGTGAATGTTTTGCTGACAATATGGGAGGATATAAACGAAATCAAGGATTTCTTTTTTCACGAGAGAGTTGATACTTACCTCCCTAATACTTTTGATATTGCTAAATATTGGCTTTCACTCAATAAACACTCAGATTAAAACAGTTAGGTGCCCCTACTGGGCAGGGAGTCAGAGCGTAGTCTGGCGGATGCCAGCCCCACCACCGCGCATGCGCAGACTAGCACTTCCTCTGACTAATTTATTGGCTGATACACATGCAACTATTAAGAGCCTGAAGACCGAGCCTCTGTGGGGTGGAGAGGCCGGGTCCGTATCTAGGGAGGTAAGTATCAACTCTCTCGTGAAAAAAGAAATCCTTGATTTCGTTTATTTCACATCAAGAGTATACTTACCTCCCTAATACTTTTGATATTGCCAGAATTCGACAGTGAATTCGGCGGGAGGGAGGCGAGGTCAAAAGACCAGCTCATCCCTATACGCTTTTCTGCATTTAAGGCACTTAAACTTCTGAAACTGTATGAAAAAACAGTCAGGATTTGACTAACCATCGGATAACACCCCCGATGTATGAGAGATGACCGAATGTCATATGCGCTCCCCCCCCTCCTTCCTGGGAGGAAGAGTCGAATGACCTCAATGTCCTATACACTCTCTACGTACAAGTGCCATGTACTACAGGACAGAGACGAAAAAACTCCATTTTCGTATACTCTCAACAATGAACCACATAAATACACAAAACCATCATCATATAAATAACGGGTAACGTGACAAGACAATCAACAATGGACAACACATACACAAGACTGACCTTGTTGAAATGGCTGCTGACATCCTCTTCCCATTGGTGAAGATCGATGCAGTCCCAAATTAGTGGTTGTTTCCATAAATTAATTGTGAAATATATAAGCAATGAGGAAACCCCATCAAAAATATATATGCCTAGTTATTTTTTCAAAATCGACAAGGCGAGAGGATTAGAGGTGTCACGGAGATAATGGTCTGTAAAACTTGACTCACAGTGCCACTGAGCCACCGACATAATATCATCCACAGGGACCCCATTAAATAGGGCAGTGGATGTCACTACGCCGCGGACACTGTGAGCCTTGGCCACGTCAACCTGCTTCCCGGTGGCGGATTTATGGCAAAACTGAATGCATTCTACAATCCACCTGGAAATGGTGTCCTTAGAAGCCCTGCCATGGGGTTCAATATATGACAACCATAACGCTGACTGGTCGGTGCGCCACTCCGCCGTACGTTGTTTGTACCGGCGAAGCGCCCGGACAGGACACCATGCTTTAGAATTAGGATCATATCTAGTTAAAGCAGGCAAAATAATAGGTTGACCTGGATATTTCAACGACTGATTTTTAGCCAAGAAATTAATCCTAGGTAGCAGCTTAAGGCCTTCCCCTGAAACCACAAAACGGTCATCCTCGGCTGATAAGGCATGAATCTCACTCCTACGCCTAGCCGAGGCCGCAGCAATTAAAAACACAGTCTTCAGTGTTAATAGTTTCATCGAAATGGAACTAAGTGGTTCAAACGGCTTATCACCTAGTACTTGAAGTACTAGCGATAAACTCCAAGACGGAATCACCGGTGGATTCCTTGGTCTTAGATTGCCCATGCCTTTAATTAATACATTTAATGTATTCACTTCATCACTTCCCCTCTTAGCCAAGCAAGGAATAACAGACATTAAAGCTGACTTATAACCAGCAATAGAGTTAGGCTTGAGGCTATAGGCATCATAGAGGTGACAGAGGAAATCAGCTACTACCTGAATAGATGCATCCATTGGATCAATACATCTTTTTGAGCACCATTCTGCAAATCTGTTGATTTTATAATTATATGCTCTGGAGGTTGACCCCCTCCTGGCTTTGGCCATAAACATGGCTGCTTGCTCAGAAAAGCCCTCCTTAATTCTAGATTCCTTGACAACATCCACGCAGTCAATCTGAACATTGACGGATTGTTGTGAAGGGCCTTGCCCTGGAAGATAATATCGTCCATCAGAGGCAGAGGAACCGGATTGCAGACCAGAAGGTCCAGCAGATCCGTATACCATGATCGGCTTGGCCAATCCGGGGCGATCAGAAGCACTTGGACTTGTCTGATTTTCTGAAGAATTTTTGGAATCAGGATTGCTGGAGGGAATGCGTATGCATACATTCTCCCCCAGCTGATAGCTAACGCATCTGTTGCGAAAGCGCTTGGATCCGGAATCGGAGAGACGTACGTCGTCATCTTCGCATTCTTCTTCGTTGCGAACAAATCGATGTTGGGTTTCCCCCAATGGTCGAACAGACGATCCGCCACACATTGATTTAGTTGCCATTCCGTGGGTAAAACACTCATCCTTCGGCTCAATGAGTCTGCTAGCAGGTTTAACCTTCCCGGAATATGAACTGCTTTCAAGGTAATCTGGTGATCCAGACACCAACAAAGCAGTCTCCATGTCATCATACAGAGACTGGGCGACTTCGTTCCGCCCTGGCGGTTTATGTAAGTCACAACTGTTGAGTTGTCTGAACGAATAAGAACAATCTTGCCCTGAACTTTCTGTAAGAAATGTTCCAGGCCCAGGACTACTGCTCTTAGCTCCAGTAGATTTATATGTTCCTTTGACTGTTCCAGATTCCAAAGCCCTGATATCGTGGACTCTTCCAGGCAAGCTCCCCAGCCCTCCATCGATGCATCTGTATACACAGTCACCTGAGGGTGGGGAGGGGTTAGCATAACCCCCACCAAGAGATTCTCTGTGTCCAACCACCATTGCAGGTGATGAATCAGAGGCGCCAACACTGACACATTCGAGTCCAGCGAACCTGTACTCTGGGTCCATTGTGTCATGAGAAATAACTGGATCGGCCGCCTGCGTAAGGCGGCCTGAGGAATGACTGGTTCCAATGAAACCATCAACCCCAGCATTCTCAAGTAAACCCGTGCCAGGACATGACGACTGTCGCACACTGACTGAATTAATGAGATGAGTTTCTGAACTCTCTCCTGAGTAGGATAAACATATCCTGTCTCTAGATCGAAGAACATCCCCAGGTAAACAAACTTCTGGGATGGAGTCAGCTCTGATTTTGGGAAATTGATCATCCAGCCTAAGTCTGTGAGAGTTTTCAAAACAATCTCCAGACTGGCCGACAAACTTTCCCGGGTGTGCGCTTTCAACAGCCAGTCGTCTATGTACGTGTGGACTGCTATGCTTCTCCTGCGGAGGTATGCGGTGATCGCAAGAACCACACGGGTGAAAACCCGAGGAGCCGTGGAAATTCCGAAGGGTAGCACCCTGAATTCCCACTGTCTGCCCTGGAATGCAAATCTCAGGAAGCGACGGAAACTCCTGTGTATGGGGATGTGGAAATAAGCGTCCTTCAAATCTATCGACGCTGTCCACATTCCCCTCTCTAAGCCCGCCAACACTGAGCGCACAGTCTCCATCTTGAAACTGGGCGTCTCTATGAACTTGTTCAATGGCTTGAGGTTGAGAATTGGTCTCCACCCTCCGGTGTTCTTTGTTACTAAGAACAGGGTTGAATAGAAGCCCGGACACCTCTGTGCCGGCTGAATAGCTCCTTTTTGTATGAGGGAATTTATTTCCTCCTCGATACACAACCTTTGATCTGGATCTCTCGGATTTGGAGTCCAGATCGGCACTAGAGACAGTCGCGATGGTGGGCCTGTCATCCAATCGGGATGATACCCGACTGAAAGCCATCGCAAGACTAAACGGTCCTGAGTTAACCGTTCCCACTCTTGCATGTGGTCGGCTAATCGGCCTCCCATCGGTCCACCTAGGGATAGAGGTGGACATAAGGAGTGCAAGAGCGGCACTGTCTCCTTTGCCAGAAACACCGGCGCGGTTCTCACCGCGGTAACCGTCCCATCAGGAACGATTACCCCGCCCAGATCCTCGCGCGCCACGACCAGCACCGCGCGCACCACGGTGCGCGGGCGGCTGCCTGGCTGACTGCGCCTGAGCCCCCCTCGCTGCTGGCCGAATCGCACGCGGCCGAGGCCGGCGCTGCGATGGTGGTTGGCCTCTGACCTGGCCACTACCACCTCGAGCCTGAAGGGGACGATACGCAGGGGGTGCGGCGCGAACGTTGGCACGACGAAGCACCTCAAACTGTTCGCGCAGCGCCCTCTGGTTATTGACCAGAGTAACCGTCTCCTGGAGGTGTCTACATCCCTCACCTCCAAAGAGACCAGGACCTATCATAGGCGTACGTAGTAGCCTATTGTAGAGGTCCTGGGACGGGCACAGATTATCCAAGGCAAAAGTGCGCCTTGCCCGGACACTCCTGGTCACCGCCCGCGTCATACAGTCCAGAGCCAGGTTAATACCATCCTGGATGGCTCGCTGGACTGTGACCGGACTTGGCTGGCGCGATGCGGATGCTGTTACTACCCCTTGTAACAGCTGGGAGACGTGGGACAGAGCGGCAATCGAAGCCCTCCCACTCTCCTCCGCATCACGCAACGCGGCATTTGCCGAACGCAACGCGTTCGAACACAAGACTCCCGTGTCAGAACGGGAGCCTGGCCGCGCATCCTCACCCAAAGCCGCGCGGTCATCCACGCTCGGCTTTGGTACCACACCGTACCGCTGGTAGTCCAGGGGCACGATGCGGCAACGCCTGGCCACCTCGCGCGGGGCCTTAGCGAGACGTCCACTCGACTTAATGGACGTCTCCGCCGCCTCGAACATGTCAACGACATGCTCTGCCAGCGGCAGAGAAGGCATAGCGTTAGCAGTAGGCTTACCAGCTAACCACGGCCTGTGTTCACGCTGGCTAGCCGACTGCTCCACGGGCAGATCTGGTCTAACACTCACCAGCCACTGGCAAGCGTCAGACCAATCCTCCTCCGTGGCTAGTTGCGAGCGCTCTACAAGACGGGGGCCTTCGTCTTCCTCCTGAGCGCAAGCAACAGAGCTTGACGGCGGATACGCTGATATCCCTGGCAAGCCAGGGAGAGCATGCGGGCCTGATAATACCGGCATGCTAATCTCACTGGCTTGACCAGGAGCAGGCGCCGTGGTAGAGCGCGGGGCATATACCGCCCCACCACGGCCCCGGCCAGCACCAGCTACACTCTCGGCAAGCCGAGGTATGCGGTACCGCTGGCCTTCAGCGCCCAGGGCCACAGTCTGAACCATGGATTCTACCCCTGGGAGAGTAGAACCGTGGAAAAAGGCGCCTGTATTCCCCGCGAGGGGCGCACAAACGTCATATTCCATGGCCACGTCTTCAGACGGCGACCCCAACAGGTAATCATCATCCTCCTGGCCAGAAAGATTAGACTCCGGGTCAGCAAAGAGAGCTAACCCGGACTGGCCAGGGAAGGTGCCATACGAGGTACTGGCAGCCGCGGTGTGCGGATACCCCTGGACTGATGAGCAGCCCGCGGGTTCCAGCGACGACCGTCCACGGTCCCTATTGGGCGCGGCAATAAGCCTGCTGCCAGGGCCGTGGAACACCCCCTCTAATGGGGCCACCTCTGAATCTTCAAACAACGGAAGCGTACTAAGGAACGTTGATTCAGAGGTGGGGATTACCTGCTCCGAAGCAGATGATGAGGTCAATAAAGGATTTGGTCCAGGAAGCATGCCACGAAGCAACTCTGGAACCAAATCCTTGATTGTCCTCCTCATCTCTCCCAACATCTCGGTCCGGAAGGCCTCCATGTCCACCGCGGACGAGGCCTTCCTCTTACCCTTCTTACTTACGACCTCTTTTTTCAGCTTCTTTTTCTCCTCCTCCAACTTGTCCTTCGCCTGCAAGCACAAGAATTCGGACATTAGCTCGCCCCCCCAGTGCTTACATATCTCGCAATTAAGCAAGGGACCACAGGGGCTACACTGAAAACATAGATGAGGGCCAAACTTGTCCCTCAAAAATCGTCCACAGGACGCACAACCAGGTCTCTGAAAAAGGCCAAAGGACGAGGAGTATGAGCAAACTAGTTAAGCTTAGAAAACTCACCAACTCAAGAGAAGAAAAAATGATCATAAAGATCATAATTTTTATCAGAAACCAGCTTCGGACAACTTTAATTGTAAATAAAGAGCAAGACTGATTATGACGTCATTAATCCTATGACAGGACAAAATCGATCCCCAACAAACATCCCAGTGCAAGGACGAATTGTATCTCTAACCAGAACATGTGCAGAATGGACATTTCGACTACACAAGCATCAGATAAATACTGATAACAATGGCAAATAGTGTTAATTATCTCCCTTTCTCATATCAATAATTAATACCTGACACCTTGTCTAGACAAACCATCCAACCTCATGAACTGGAGCACTCCACCACTGAACGCCTCTTAACTCTCTCCACCTCAAGGGGAAGGAATTGGATCAAGAGGGCAAAGTGAGAAGACCTTTATAATAGGCCTCCAACTCACTGGGCATAGAATTTTTGGTTAGATAACCTAACAGTATTAGTAGGAAATGGAACCATGGTGGAGAGACACAAACCCTCTGCTGATGTCATGTCCTTATTTCTCCTTCACACAGACCTGTGGACATAAACACAAAGAGAGATTAGTCTTATATAGCACCTAGTTGGAAAAAATCAACTAATTAAGGCGCTTATCACGTTTAGCGCGAGTCCCGGAAACACATTACAACGGGACAAAACTCGCTAATTTTACTAGAAGTCACCTGATTTAAAGGTCCAAGGCCCTCCTGTGGCGAAGTCACTCTCTCAGCCATCTTTGTCAGGTAAAAACGTCTATTTAAAAGTCTTAAAAAGCTTTGAAAAGCGTATAGAAAGATTCTATCATGAAAGCATGTGTTGTCTCTCAGCCAATAAATTAGCAAAGAGGTAGTGCTAGTCTGCGCATGCGCGGTGGTGGGGCTGGCATCCGCCAGACTACGCTCTGACTCCCTGCCCAGTAGGGGCACCTAACTGTTTTAATCTGAGTGTTTATTGAGTGAAAGCCAATATTTAGCAATATCAAAAGTATTAGGGAGGTAAGTATACTCTTGATGTGAAATGTTGATTTTCAAGGGCTTTCCAAGGCAGATGGGAAAAACTCCAGTACTTTTCAAGACAAATTTCAAATTCAAGGTTTTTCAAGGCAGATGCCAAAATTCAAGGGCTTTTCAAGTTTGTACAAACCCTGTAAAAATAGACCATCCCAGGCCATGAAATTTGGAAAATCTGCATAACCTATTAATAGGTTACGGGCATTTCCTTCACGTAAACAATAGTTCAGATGTGAGCCAGTTATATTGCATAAACTCATAGATTGGCCCTCTAATATTTGCTTTCAGAGGCTAATATATACAGCAAAAAGATTTTCCAGGTTATTAAATGCCTTGTTAGTCTATGATACAAACTAAACAGTAAACATGCGTTTGACTATTTCTCCACTTGAAATAAATCAAGAGCTCATTTTTATGTAACCTAATTTTCGGTCTGCACTTAACGATATTGCGTAACCAACACAGGAAATGCGAAATAATGAGGGCTGCGTTCCCAGGATCGATAAATCTGCCCTTTTCTGTGGAAAAAGAATTTCAGCTCTTCTCGTAGCTGAAGAGGCAGCAACAAGGAAAACAGCCTTATGTGTCAATTGTTTGAGACTGATAGATCCAATTGGCCAAAATGGAGACCTGCCGAAACTTTAAGAATCAAGGCCAAATTCCAGGAAGGCAAAGGTTTAGAAATATAAACGAAATCATGCAAGAAACCATGCTTTAAATAAACATAAGCCAAAGATAGTCGACCTTTGTACAAACTCGACAGGTCGACTCCCTCCTGGAAGACACCGATTTCCTGTGATCTTGAAGAAAAAATGATCTCACAGAGACCGGACACTCGAAAATTCTCCAAACAAACAAGATGAAGAATTATTGATTGGATGAAGATGAAAGCCCCCTTACTTGAGCGAGATCTGACGATACTAGAAGGCTAGCAAAATCTTACCAGAAGATCGAGAAAGGCTACCAATCAGATCCTCTTTGAGCAAAAGAGAGTAGCTAGAAGAAATTCTTCAAAATGGTCCATGACTATCTACAGAACCATTACAATCAGGAATATTGGAAGGAACATGAAGTCAAACAATCCTGTCCAGAACTGAGAGTGCGATCATCGCCCGAACCTGACTGTCCGAAAAGGGAGACACGAAAGATAAAATCTGGGCAATCAGACGTCGCGAAAAGATTTGGATCTAGTGACATCCTAAGAAAACCTCGTTCCTCCTTCTAAAAATGAAAGAAAAACCCCATGGCAATGACTGAACGAATCGAGATTTAGATGCCTATTAGACCAATGAACAGAAGCCTGGATCTACTTTCCAAAGAAGAGCCTCTTCTATAGACTCCTTGATAATCATAGAAAACAACCCCTCTAAAGCTGATAGCTTCTGATTAGAAGGAACATTAGACCAGTTGGGAGAAGAGACTGCAGAGAAGGGTTCTAGATCCAAGCATAACTGGCCCTTTTGATAAGGGCCGCCCTTAAAGATGTGGCAAACTTACTATATGTTTTTGGTCTATGATTGCTCTTGACCATTGCAAGGTGGGAGGTAATGTTATGATTTCAACTTAGCAGAGCGTGGTTATGATCCACGGACCTCTGGGATATGGGCCGCGTGCGCTTCCACGGCGCCACTCTATAAAGAGGACTGCTCATAAAAACCACATAGATTACCTATGCCATGATGCTCCAGCCAAAAATTCTGGGCTACATCCTAATGCTTAGCCCTCACGAAAGAGGTCACTCACGTTTATTATGGATATTTTAATAATACCGCTTACTTTGAATGGAGATAAAAGTCTCATATCAGTAAAGCCTAACTTATTAAAATGCTAGACTCTGCAAAAAATTATAGATAATTTTATCTATAGATTTAACCAGATATCGTGGCAAACCAAAAACCCATAGTAAGCCTATGGGAGTGCTTAGAGTCAAAGATATAGCCAAATCCTGTACCTGAGAATCTGCAATAATCCCAACTGGAATTCGAAAATCTCAACTCGTGACAGAATTTAGCAAGAAAGTATGAAGAAAAGAAATTACGGTTTCCCAAACCACCACTCGAAATGATGAACTAAGGCAATGGCAAACCTTTGACTATCTAATTTAAAAATCATATAATAATGGAGATTTAATAAAAAATGATATTGAATACATCAACAGTTGCCTAGCCGCTCGGGCTTGTCAGATCATCTTGTCAGCGTGTCAAATAATTCTTGATCTACGCAAGTATTTCTTCACAAATAGAGTTGTTAATGTATGGAATTCTTTACCAACAAAAGCAATTAACACTCCAACATTAAACACATTAAAAAACAACCTAGACTCATTCTTCAAGTCACTGGATTTTATATAGACCTAAGGGCGACTATAACTCCCAAGATTGCAGTCAGTCACTTCTACACTGAAGTATTTGACTGCAATCACTGGTAAATCATCATCCTGAACATGAGACAGGATCCTATAATGATTGTAAAACTGTGTCCTATATTTAAATCAACGTCCATATCATCATCATCATAAAATACAGGACATAAGCCACTGCCTTGTTATTGACCCGTTCAGATGGGTTTGGTTTTGCGTGGGCTTTTTAAACATAGTTGTTTATGTAGGCCATATACCTACTCTGGAATGTTCAACACAGATGTTTTAATCAAATAAGAATTTCATGCCTCTAAAATGTATGTCCAATTTGTTTTCTAATGTGTCAAGAGTTGATGCCTCAGCAACTTGGGCTGGCAATGAGTTTCAAGATGATATCAATTTCATTGGAAAACAAGCCAGCTTCAAGACTTGGCATTAGGTATACTGATTAATTAGATATTCCAAACAATTTGATATTTATGCCAAAAGGCAGAAAACGTAAAACATATGCAGACTACATATTACAACTGTAACATCTCTGGACCAGCAAAATATTTTGAAAACAATTTGACCGAAATTGTTGGTGGCTGCTTAGATCCAAATATTCTCGGCCGCTCTCCACCCTCCAGCGCAACACCACACCCCACCCGGCCCGCCGCCAGCCCCAAAACAACAACCTCGACTAGCAGAAACCCAAAACCCGCCGACCAGTCCGGGAACAATCCGACTGAAAGTTGTCGGTGGCTTCACCAACAACCCTCAGTCAAACTGTCCCCAAAATACCCAGCAAATCCCGAGTCCCCGCCTACCGAAACCACTGTCCGGAGGCCCACAGCAACCCAGTCAAAATAGAGCAAAAAATTACGCTAGAAAAGGGAAAACAACAAAACATCCGGAAAAAATTAAAGCAAAGCGAAAAAACCTCACAGAAGCTATGACAACGCAGAAGAAGAATTCTGCTTATATTCCTTCTTCCTGCCCCCTTTTTTGGCTTGAATATCTTTTCTCAGCGACTATTGTTCTTATAGACATTAATTTTGTAGCCATACTCATCCCTATGAAACCTCAACTGAATCTAATTCCTTTCAGCGACTGACAAAAATAGACTACGATTTACGCTAGAATCAGGGTTTTTCATCCACAAATTAACTCCCTTTGGTTAAAATAAATATGTCAACCAGCTGACATAAGAGGATTGAGGAGCGCGAAAAAAGGCTGAACGGCCCGAAGACTACTGGCCATCTAAAATTGGATGAAAGTAAAAATTACCTATTTCGAGATAATGCGTAGAATACAGACTGACTTATCGGCTGAAGATATACGCATATAAAATAAGCTGCACCAAAAAACCCATATGGCAACCAGTCGGAAGAGTTTTTAATTACATTGAAAATTGTCACTGATAAAAGAATAAATGGCTGAATAGACTACAATTCCAAGAGAGACTACAAGACTGGCAATGACTCGGTATGAATTTTTTCAGCCATTAAACATTCCCAATATTAAACAAATACGGAAATAACACCAATTCTTAGGCTCTAAGAAGATGACTAGATTCTAGGAAAGCGCATATGTAACGGAACAAACTGGAACCGGAAATTGATAACTGATGCTTGGCCAGATCTAACAGACCCAGAAAAGCACTATACATACTGGAAGCAGATACGCTACTACCGGAAATGGGAGCGGAACAAACTGGAACCGGAAGTTGATAACAGATGCTTGGCCAGATCTAACAGACCCAGAAAATCATCTCTCCTACCGGAAGCAGATACACTACTACCGGAAATGGAAGCGGAACCGGAAATTGATAACAGATGTTTGGCCGAATCTAACAGACCCGGAAAATCATCTCTCCTACTGGAAGCAGATACACTACTACCGGAAACGGAAGAGGAAAAAACCGGAACCGGAAATTGATAACTGATGCTTGGCCGGATCTAACAGACCCGGAAAAGCACCTCTCATACTGGAAGATGTAAGATGAAACAGCCAGATGAAACTGAGACTCCAACTGTCCAGCCAAGCCAGAACAATCACAGAGCTCATATCCGGATGCCCGGTCAAACCAGAAGACAATCCGGATTTAGAACCCGCTTGCCCGGACAAGCCAAGAGCAATAACGGGAGTGGACATAGAGATTGAAGATCTCTTAACATACTGGCTTTACCTTGCATGGGATGACTTATCAGAAACTTCCGTCACCGATGCCACTGCATGAGGGTAATTGCACCCCCTCAAGACTTAAGTGGTCTTTAGACTGAGACTTACCAGAAGTCATATTACAGGCTTTTTCTGATACCCTTAGCCCTAGTCTACGGAGGATGTAATTCCTGCCTGGTAGTGAAAGACATGGGATTCCCCCATTAGCGAAAACGACCGCAAGAATTACAACTATCGTCTTAATCATACTAATCCTCTATAGAATCACGGAAAAAAGAGGATATCCGCTCAGATAATGATTAAGTAAAAACATACTTAATAAGAGATCTCTAAATATGAAAATCCGCTAAAGAAACAAAAACCTCTATACAAGAGGCGGAGTAACAGATTTGAAATTCTCACTGAAGACCAAGAATTTCACGAAGATTCGTAAGATTATTTTTATGTAGCCACTAAATAGAATAAATAAGAGAGTACTAAGGTTTTTATTATTTTAAAGCATGGTTTGATTGATGATATTAAAATAGGCATGAATTGTAATACCACTAAAACAGGAGTATTTGACATGAAAACTGGTAACTCATAAACCAGAGTTAAAAACTCCCAAAACATAATTAGGGAGAATAGAGTTTATTATAGACATGATTCCTGTATCAGAAACTCTTAAATATGTAGCTGAACTTCAGCGCAAAGCTATAAAAACTTAAGCTGGATAGCAGGCCAACTGTTCTGCTTGCAGAATATTTGAAAAGTGAATCGGTTTCCTATATGGGATCTGTTGCGCATGCGCGGGCGCGCTTGGTGCCAGTCTATACTGAGGCTTATGCTGGGGGTTCCCTTACCAGTAGCCTGGTTAAGGGTATGCATGGTGATGGTATAGGCATAAGGGAGCATGTAAGCGAGCATAAAAATCTTATTCTGGTAGCTAAATGCAGATAATTTGATTTAGCAAGTAGTGATTGAACGGTCACGATGTTTTTGTGGTGTAATAACAACTCAGTTTTAATTTCTGTTATATGTGGACATAATGGCATTGATAGTTCATGAATGTTAATTAAAGATTATTGCTAAATTAATAAAATGGTTCAATTATTTAGGCCGTTCAAACAGTGTGGGATGGAAATATAATCTTTGTGCTTGGAATGTACATAAAAAAAAAATGTTTGACAACTTGATTTTAACCATGCTGTACTCCTTATATATTGCTATGGATACCATCACTTATTTTTGGAAAGATCCTTATTTTCAACCTATTACAGTTTAAGACATTCAATTCCGTCCCACACCATAAAAGCCTTAGGGACCTTAACTATTTAATCCATTTATTCAAAATATTTATACACTATAAAGAAAGAAATTATATTTTGGTATTTCCTATATGTCCTACTATTATGTTATACTCATTAAAGGTATCATCTCCACCATTTAGATTTTATCACTCATGATAACCACTTTTAAATACACCCCGCGGTCAGTAACCTTGAACTTTGTCCTCAATATCAGTGTTCAATGCCCTTGATATAAGTAAGAATGCATCCCAATTTAGTCGCAATAGGGTCAATCAATGCCGAGATATATGACGATATGGTAAGCAACACTTAACCGTAACAAGAGTTTGAGTGAAATTCAACATACGCCTGCAGGCATACTTGTTTGAGGAATGCTAAATGTGAACTGTTAGTCTTTGATAATTCTCTGAGAAAGGGGGGGGGGCAACTTCTATTAGTTACACATTTGGAATTTACGGCATCAGACATCACTAAAATCCTGAAAGTCGTCACAGCTGCATTAATCATTACAATTACAAGACAATTTTGATAAATTTTAATCTTTCAAGAGCGATAACTCTGGCGAATATGGGCGGATTTTGCCGAAACGAAATTATGACACTTCGTATATCCCTAACACATCCGCTGAAAAATAATTGTGAGTGTAGGTTCAAAATTCTTCGAGATCTGGTCCGTACAAGAAAATTCTGAAAAATGATAGCTTTTCAAGGGAGATCACTCTGGCGAGTGTGGGCCGATTTTGGTGAAACGAAATCATGACACTTCGTCCATCCCTAACACACCTGCTTAAAAATTGTGAGTGTAGGTTCAAAACTGTTCGAGATATGGCCGGGACAAGAAAATTTTGACGAATTTGAACTTTTCATTGGAGATAACTCAGGCAAATTTTGCAGAAACGAAGTCATAACACTTCGTCTATCACTAACACATCTGCTGGAAAAAAATTGTTAGTGTAGGTTCAAAACTCTGAGATCAGGTCTGGACAAGAAATCAGATGGACGCAAGCCATCACATAATACAACCCCGCTTTGCGCGGGCGTATAAAAGGTATAGTTCTATACCATGATTACAGTGACCTTGAACCTGGACCTCAATATCACTGTGCTCCATTCCCTTGATATAAGAAAGTAAGTGTCCAAGTTTAGTACCAATAGGTTGAAGCCATGCCGAGATAGTAGCTCAACAGAGATTGGACACTGACAGAGACAGACAAACAGACAGCGTAACGGAACCCATTGATATATTGGTGAAAAAGAAAATTAATAATAACATTAAATGTACCTTAATTTTTGGTCCAATCACCTTACAGGGTCCACACCAGGTCGCATGAAAGTCAATAACCACCAACTTGTCACCAGCACCAGCTATGATGGACTTTAACTCAGCCTAATAGTGATAAATAACACAAGAATGACAATCAGTGACTGCTGAAATCTATGCCCTTGCTGCCTCCATCGCGTAATGGATCCATGTAGTATGAATGCTGTCGCGCAGTGCAGTATCAAAGGAAATTGAGAAATTAAGTTTCTCGTCAATCATATAACATCATAATCAACTCATCACATGTAGCCTGATGTCATAATCAATGTCATGAATGACGCGATATAGTACATCACAAACGCTTAGAGGTGTATTACCACCGAGATACATGTATACCACCGAGATATAAACAAGACATCAGTGTTAAACGGACAGGATAATAGCAAAAATCTTGGCATTATGCATTTCCAAATGTAAATCTAGACTTTTTTTTTTATCAAGATCACAATGATCTTGTCCTCAGAAGTCTGAATGTCTTTTTGCTGCTTCTACTGGTTGAGGTAGGCTTGTAAAGACATAGAAACTCTCTGGGGAATTTTGGAGTTTCCATATATTTCGGGAATTTTCAGAAGGCAGGAATTTGGGGAATATTGGGAACTATTAATTGTGAATACTTATTCGTGTATAGGTCGAACTTTTATTTAAATAACAATGTGAAACAAGTATTTTGATTAAGTTTTTTTCCAAGATAATCATACGGTTAAATATATTGCTATCTTATTTAATTTGATAAATGTATATTTATGTTAAAACTGACATAAAACTGTCATTAGAGAGATTACTCTTATTGACTGACAATGGTGTCAATATGAAGGTTTCGTGGGAGCACACAGAATATCCAGACACATAAGCTGAACATCGACTCAAACCATGCCTTGAACATTATCATGGGATTGAATACCATACACATCATCCACAAGAAAGCAATGGTTGAAAATACATATATAAACAGGGGTCGACGTAACTTTTAAAGTTTACTGGCCAACCGGGCCAGCAAAGTTCAAAAGTAGCTAGCACGACAGGAATATAACTGGCCCGAACGCTTCACCTATGTACACGTTTTTGCAAATTAAAATTTTGGTATGTAATATATCGCGGTCAAAATGCCCCGTACTTGTCTATTTAATCAATGAAGTAGCTTGTAAAATGCTATGATTTTGGACGTGGTTTACCATTACTTGCGCTGTGTGATCGGTCAGAAATGCCACCTCCGGTCATTTCTTTAGGCCTATATTTGCCAACACAGTACCGCAAAAAAACTATCGTTCTGAATGCACATTATATATGAGTATGCTTGTCTCGCTTAGAAAATTTACTGTGTGGAAATTTTAACCAACCCGCCGGACTGGTTGCTTCAATTTTTAACTAGCCCGATATAAAAGCCACTGGCCGCGGGCCAGTGCTTAAGTCGACCCCTGTTATAACATCATCAAGCATGCCTTGAAGTAATAAATACAGCTTTTTCTCCAAAACAAACATTGAATAAAAAGGAATACAAGCCTGAAGTTGACAAGCAAAACCACTAAAACAAGTGGGGGGAGAAGTCAAAATGTATGACGGTCTGTTATAGGTGAATGGGTCTCTTTAAACATTGGCGATCATGTAGCATGTCTTCATAATATATCCATTTAAAGCAAATACAAGAGGCCCAAGGGGCCTGTAACGCTCACCTGGACCATAGGCATTTCAAATAGAATGTTCAATAACAATAAGTAGAAATCTAATGAGTTGAGCAGACTTGTAACAAGAAAACAGAGGTCATGTTTCTTTATGTATCAACTTTTCTTGAACAAACTGTAATGGCCCTTAGTCATCAATATCATCTCCCAAATTTCGGCCCGATCACCAGCAGTCCTGGAGAAGTTGTTTCCTCCAAAAATAGGTCATCCAAGATGGCCACAGAATAATTCGGCCAATCAAGTTCACAAGTGAACAAATTTAGTTCAGCGCTTGCCCTAGATGATATTTCATGAGTTCTGAATCGATCCCTCAAACGGTTTCAGAAATTTCTAAAAATCGGCCAAAATCCAAGCCGGCCGCCAGCCCAATTGGCTTCATTTGAACAAACTTGAATCTCTATGCCTTAAGGATGCTTCCTGCCAAATATAATTGAAATTGTCCCAGCAGTTATCGAGAAGACATTTTAAATTTCCCATTGCTTTAGTATGGGAGCTTTTGGCACGAAAATGATCCAAGATGGCAGCCAAACCATTTATCCGACCGTTTCGAAAATTGCAAATTTGAGATCAGAATACTCAAAAACACATAAAACCAATTTCGGCCTCAAAATCCATCAAATGAAAAACCCATTATGGCCACCAAACAGGCTATATTTTGATTGGCCCACGGAGGCCATGTTTTTTTACGCTTCAACTCCCCGTGAACAAACTTTAATGGCCCTAATCATATCTGCCAAATTTCGACCCGATCCCGTCAGCGATTCTGGAGAAGTAATTTTCGCTAAAACTAGGTCAACCAAGATGGCCGTTGAACCATTTGACCAATCAAGTTCCCTTGAACAAACTTGGTTCAGATCTTGCCCTAGATCATATTTCATGAGGTTTGCATCAATTCACCTAGCGGTTTCTGAGAAGATTTTTAAAGACGTTTCCTAAAATCGGCCGAAATCCAAGATGGCCATCGCCTAAATTGGCTGATCGGCTTTGTTTGAATAAACTTGGATCCCTATGGCCTAAGGATGCTTCCTCCCAAACAAAATTAAAATCGGGCCAGTGATTCTTGAGACGTTGTTTAAAGGAAAAGTTAACAGATGGACGGACGATGGATGGTCGCTATGGCATAAGCTCACTTGGCCTTTCAGGTCAGGTGAGCTAACAAGGATAAGTTCAAAACTCTGACCATGCAATACAATTTGGACAAATTTAATTCTTTCGAGTGAGATATCTCTGAAGAATATGGATGGATCTTTCCACAATAAAAAGATGACATTTTGTTTATACTTTTGAATACATATCTAATGAAAGAAAATTTGCGAATGTAAATTCAAAAGTTCTTTGAGATCTGGGCCAGCCAAGAATCAGACAGATGGAGGGACAAATGAGTGGACGATGAGTACAATGGCATAATACAAGTACACTGTGTGAAGGTACCTAAAACTCAATTGACAATTTCATTACTGAGTGAGCAGTTCTGCATGAAGTCAATGCATGCTGCTGCCAGCATGCTAGATCATGGGTATAAATGAGTCACTGCGGTGTGCAAGTGGACAAGGCGTATGCTGGATAAATAGCATAGCAAAGATCTTGAAGCCAGTTAGACAAACTACTGGTACAGTCATGTTGGCAAAATAGCTCAAAGATTGGCTGTGGACAGTAGAATGTGTCTGCTACATGGCGGATTGGTTGTTATGATTTAGAAGCAGGTCATCCATTGCAACACGTCCTTATTGACCAGTATCTGCAGAATAAAACTGATAAAGAAATATTCAATTCAATTTGCATCTCATTGAAGTAAACAGGCAGTCATCCTCAGTAAATTTAACTTGATGTTCCTTTCAACTTTTAAACAGAATCTTTTATTTCATACATTCACATATACAAAGCCCTTAATAACCATGAAAGTTTCAATGAATTCACAGGTGTGAACCTGCCATTTACGTTCTGAATCAAATTTTGTGTCTGAAATAAATGATTTAATGCTGATATAAAATATGTAATCAGGTTGTAATGCCATCTAAGATGTTATGAGTACAAGTAACAATGCTAGTAGAATGTTGGTATAAGCATTTCTAGTTTCATGTGGAAACCCCAAGATTTTCAGTAGTTTCACAAACCCTTTCTGTACTGAATTTTCAGTAGTTTGAGAAACCCTTCATTAACTCAGGAGTGATTTAAAAAAAGCAACAAAATGCATGATTTTAAGCAAGCCCATTTGTGAGGCAAGAGAAGACTATCTTTTAAATTTTACCACTGGAATGATTAGGTCAGTTATCGAGCCAGTCATTCCAGTGGTAAAATTGTTAAATAGTCACTTTGTATTGTGCGAGGTCATTGTGTTACACTTTTTGATTGAAATTTGATATATATATAATCAAGAAAGAACATTATTTTTACAAGGTTCAAGAATTCAAGTTGCTTATGACCAATTTTGATTCTTAGATGCTGCTGCCAAATTCAGAATCCTCCTTAAAAATAATGTCCCCATGATATGTACATGAAACATGATATGCAACAACTTATTTGGCTTTCACGCTAAGCGTTCCACCGTAGAATTTCAGGAGTGCATTTCACGGGACTTTCTATGCCTGGGAGCGATCTCGCAGTTGAGCAGATTTCTATGGTAACTAATATTTGATCGATTGAGACCGAGGTTGCCATGGAGATTGCAGGAAATGTCAATTTCCCTTTCTCCGAGATCTAACAATACTCACCATTCTGTTACTTCTGATATACAGCTGGCCTTGACAGCGGCTCTAGGATTATAGACTTAGAAAGCTTTACCGACTCCTGGGAACCGGGTACTCGGCTCCCAACTGCCGAGTACCCGTTTACCATAGAGCTCATATTGTTTGCATAGCCACCAAACAAGAGAAAACTATGGCTTGCCTCCGTGGGGCTGGGAGGCTGGGTCCGTAACAGAATGGTGAGTATTGTTAGATCTCGGAGAAAGGGAAATTGACATTTCCTGCATTCTCCTTCGATCAATACTCACCATTCTGTTACTTCTGATATACACCAGATTTGATCAGTAACCTGGTGGGAAGGGGCAAGCCATACATGCTAATTTTGCCCCTTGGAGAAAGATTTTAGACTTCAAACTTGACTAACGGAGACCTAAAAGGACCGTCAAGTTCACGGAACCGAATCACATTCACGTCACAGCTCCCCCCCCCTTTTTCCTCCTAAGAAAAGGGAGAGAACTAACGAACATGTATCTCGCCTGAAAACACCAATATGCCAAGAGGGTTAACTACTCCCTGCATATCGCTTGTATTAGCCTGGGAATGAGCATGAATATATAAGATGAATGAACATGATACATATACATAATACAAAAAACTCTCACTTGTTGAATTACCTTATGATAACAGGACTTCAGACGTACCGCCTACAACCATACACCGGTTCGGCCATCAGTGACACAATCTGGTTGACATCCTCTCGCTTGACCATGCCTGCTTTAGGTTCTTTTCTTACCAAAGTGAAAAAAGGGGAAAAGCAGTGTGGTCACTAACTATCGTTTCAAAACAGCTAAAGCGAGTGGATTGGCTGAGTCTGACACATCCCTCATATAGTAATCCGTAAATGAGGACTCACAGTGCCATTGTGCAACGGCCATGATGTCCTCTAATGGAACACCATTGTAAAGGGCGGTCGAGGCGGCTATTCCTCTAACATCGTGTGCCCTTACGCCCTGCACCTGGTGCCCAGTCGCCATCTCATGCGTAGTCTGAATGCATTCGACCACCCAACGAGAGATAGTATCCATAGATGCGGCGCCATAAGGCTTTTTATGGCAGATCCACAGATGTCTATCGTTCGATCGTAACGAGTCAGTCCGTTTCTTGTACTTAGTCAAAGCACGGACCGGGCACCAGACACTGGCATCACGATCAAACCTGGTTAACTTCGGTATAATGATCGGTTTGCCGGGATATCTCAAAGATTGGTTCTTTGACATAAATTCTGCTCTTGGCAGAAGACGCAGACCTTCTCCAGAAACAATAAATCGGTTCCTCTCTGCCGAAAGCGCATGGATCTCACTGCGCCTTCTAGCTGAGGAAGCTGCCAATAGAAAGACCGCCTTTAGAGTCAAATGCTTTAGACTAGCCGAACGCAACGGTTCGAATGGGTGCTTGGCCAGTACATTAAGCACTAAAGATAGACTCCAGGCTGGAATGACTACCGGTTGTCTCGGGCGGAGATTGCTCATTCCCTTCAACATCACGTTTAACTGGGCCACCTCTGGACTATCCCTGTTGGCTAGACAAGGGATAACTGATGCCAAAGCTGACTTGTATCCAGCAATTGTGACGGGAGCTAGTCCTGTAAAGAACAGCTCACAGAGAAAGTCTGCTATTTGCTGAATAGTGGATTGAAAGGTATCAATACCCTTTTCTTCACACCAGTCTGCAAATCTGTTAACCTTGTTGTTATATGACTTGAAGGTTGACTTCCTTCTCGCAGCCGCGATGAAATCAGCAGCCTGTCGAGAAAAGCCTTCCGACGTGGAACGTTGTTTGACAACATCCACGCAGTCAATTTGAACATTTCGGGACGCTCGTGTAGGAAGCGTCCCTTGGCCTGGGAGATTATGTTCGGAATCTCGGGCAACTGCACAGGATTTTCCACCAGCAGATCTAGAAGATCCGTGAACCACGCCCTGCTCGGCCAATACGGCGCTATTAGCAGGACCAGACACGGTTCCTCCTTGACCTTCACCAATACCTTCGGTAGAAGAATGGTGGGTCGATACGCGTAAGCGTGCATCCCTCTCCAGCTTATCGCCAGAGCGTCTGTATCGACGGCATTTGGATCTGGAATCGGCGAGACATATGTCATGATTTGAGCATTTTCCTTTGTGGCGAACAAGTCCACGTTGGGTTTGCCCCAATGCTCGAAGATCCGTCGCAGAACTGGAGGGTTGAGGGACCATTCTGTTGGCAGGATTCTCTGTCTGCGAGACAAAGCATCCGCCAGAATGTTCAATCGGCCAGGAATATGAGCTGCTTTCAAAACAACCGAGTAATTCCTGCACCATTGAATCAAGTGCCACACCCTGATGCACAGGGTGGGCGACCTGGTCCCTCCTTGGCGATTTATATATGATACTACTGTCGAATTGTCCGACCGTATCAATATCACCTTGCCCCTGATCATCGGAAGGAACTCTTCCAACGCCAGTTCCACTGCCATCATTTCCAACAGATTGATATGCAGCTGACTCTCCGGGAGAGTCCATGTGCCCGAGACCTGGTGTTCTCCCAGGCAGGCACCCCACCCTTCCAGCGATGCATCCGTGTAAACGGACAGCTGGGGGTGGGGTAGGTGCAGCGAAACCCCTATTAGGAGATTCTGACGCTGTTTCCACCATAGAAGATGCGATATTATCGGCTCCAAAACTGGCACCAGTTTTGACAGGGCTTCTGTTCTCTGTTTCCACAGAGACATCAGATACAACTGGATAGGGCTTCGCATTAGAGCAGCGTACGGGATAACCTGCTCCATGGAGACCATCATGCCCAGCATCTGAAGGAACCGCCTCGCCTGAATGTGGTTTCCCACTCGAAAACTCCCGAGGATGGCTAACAGAGACACCACTCTGGGCTCTGACGGGTAAACCCTGCCCTCCTCGAGGTCGAATCGCATCCCCAAATAAACGAAATGTTGAGTGGGTGTCAACTCGGATTTCTCCTCGTTGACTATCCAGCCTAGATCTGACTTCAGAGTCAGAGCAGTATCCACGTTCAACCTGGCTGCCGAGTCTGCCTTGAGCAGCCAGTCGTCTATGTAGGTGTGTAGCGCCACGTTCTCTTTTCTGAGAAACGCTGTCACCGCAAGGACCACTCTTGTGAAAACCCTCGGAGCTGTCGACAGGCCAAACGGGAGAACTGTAAACTCCCATACTTGATTCTGAAACGCAAATCTCAGAAACCTGTGCCAACTCCGATTCATCGGAATGTGGAAATATGCATCTTTCAGATCGATCGATACACACCACATTCCTTTCCTCAATCCCGCCATTACCGACCTCGGTGTTTCCATCTGGAACCGAGGCGTATGGATAAACCAATTTAATGGCCTGAGATTGAGTATGGGTCTCCATCCCCCCGTGCTCTTGGGGACAAGGAACATGTTTGAATAGAAGCCTGGAGTGTTCCGGTTTGCTGGTTTTATTGCTCCCTTCAGAAGCAAACCCGACACTTCCTTTTGAACGGCTTCTAACTTGTCTGGCTCCCTTGGTACGGGTGTCCAGACTGGTGCCAAAGACAGATTTTGTGGCGGAAAGTCCCACCACTCCGGCATGTAACCCTGGGATAACCATCCCAGGACCAGACTGTCTGACGTCACACCTCGCCAAGCCTCGACGAAACGCATGAGCCTTCCACCCACCATAGACGCCTCGACGTCTAACGGGGTTGTCCGGCTCGCAGTCCGCCCCCCCCCCCTTTCTTAACGAGAGAGAGTGAGAACCATTTCGTTCTAGGCACGACGGGTATAACTGGCACCGCTGTTCCTGTCGCACAGGTGCGGTCCAGGCGGATATGAAGGGAGCTTGCGTACCCTCAGGTACGCTTCGGCCCCTTCTGTCCGCCCTTTGAGGCCTTACCCTTACCCTTCCCCTTACCACCTCTAGGGCGGTCAGGAGTAACATTGGGGAGGGTAGGCGCCTCTACAGCCTTCCTGGGTTTCTTCGCCAGCGGCGGCTCCGAGAACCCAGCCGAAACAGACGTCGCAATAGGCCTGGCTTTCGCCTTGCCCTTATGCTTTTTCTGTTTCTTTGAAGGCTGTCCTGTTAGCGGCTTGCCCACAGCCCCTAGTGCGTGCGCTTGCCGCACTAGCTCTAGCTGTAGATTTACCGCTAACCGATTCTGCGCAATACTGGCGGTGTCCTCTAAGATGGCCCGCGCTTGGCCACCAAAGATGCTAGGCCCTGTCAGGGGCGTCCCAAGAAGACGCTCCCTGACTGCCGTAGCCGGACGCATATGGTCAATGACCATTTGCCTCCTGGACTTCGTCACACGCGCTTGCACCCTTGCCAATGCGTCCATTGACAGCACCAAGCCGTCATTAACGCACGATAGCGCCACAGGTGGCACAGGGTGGCCTGCCCCCGCTTCAGCCCACACCGACTGAAGTAGACGATAGGAGTGATTGACAGCGCTCATGGCTGCCCTCACACCCTCATCGCATAGGGCCAGGACTTCTTCCTGGTGTACCTGGGCCTTATCCACTAGTGCCGGACCGGGACCACCCGACCCGGCACTCTGGACGCCCAGTACCCATCGGTCATCCTCCGTGACCGACGGGACTACACCATACCTGTCGTATTCACCCCGCGGAATACGACACCTTGCCCGCACCTCCCTGGAGGCCGCAGGGAGCTGACCCTTGGTCATTAGTTGTTTACTATAAATAGCATCCAACAAATCAATGAACCGTGGATCCAGTCCCACTGACTGGATCCGGGCCGCGGGCAAAATCCCCGTCCTAATCGACGCAACCGACGGACGGGGCGCATCTTCATCGGCCGTGGCCGAAACCACAGACGGGTCAACTCTGGCTAGCCACGCCAGAGCATCAGACCAATCTACCTCCGAAGAAGATACCCCCGCAAACACGTCACCCGTTGACATGCTTACGGGTCTGCCAGCCATGGCCTCCCGGCCAGGAGCCACGGCTGACACGCCAGGCACTCCGCTACCACATGGTTCCGCCGCCACCCCATGAAACACTCCGGTCCATGGGGTAGGTCCGCACGGAAAACCGTACGGACCCGTAACCGTCGCGGAACCATAGCCAGCCACGGGCGCCCCATGTCCGGCTGCCGGACCAGGCGAGATAGGTGAGTACCACGCCTGGCCCGGCACACCCGTTCCCCTGACGGCTGGTGACAAACCAAGCCGCGCGGAACCGGTGCACGGTAACGGATTGGCCTCAGCCGCAGGTGGAGCCGCTGACCTGGCTTGCGCCAAACCAGACAAATGGAGGCCGGTTCCGTCCAGGACGGAATCAACCTCCATATTCTCCACCTGCGGCTTCACGGGCCGCAGCAACCTCTCCTCCTCGGCCTCATCGTCTTCAGACTCCGAAGAGCCGTCACTAGACGAATAAACCGTGGAGCCGTCCTGGCGGACGGCTCCCACACCTGACGGACCGGCCACCGCTACTGGACCACCCGGAGGTGGCCGCAGAGAGACAGAACCCGTCTGGCCGAAGCCAGAAGGGCCCGCTAGGGGGCCGTACGAGACGGCCCCCTCGGTAACCAGTCCAGAATCCTGTCCGAAGACAGGATCCGTACCAGGCATGGGGAGAAACTGCCCCCCCAACCTTTGGTAGCAGGGACGACACCAGCGTGGGCAGAACGCTATGCAGAAAACCCTGCATAGCCGGACCAAACCACGCCGGCGGTGCCATCTCCGCCACCTCCAGCTGGGGACGTGGAGCACCCCCACCGGCCGAACCGGGCGCTCCACGATTTCCTCTCGGACCGCCTGACCCCGCGTCAGACCCAGCCACGTCCTTCTGGGCAAGGAACTTAACCATCGTTTCGACGGACCACACTGCACAAACATTACACCTATGATCTATATTACACAGGGCACACCTAAAACAGACATGGTCCTTGAACATTACACGGACAAACTTATGGCAGTCGTCACATGATGGCGGGGCTGGCTTGGCCTATAAAATAAGCACAAACCTACAATAAACAAGCGGAACGAGACACGGATGGAAGGCAGACAATTAATTTTCAAATATTTTGACTCATAAATTAACCGTAACCTCCCGCACCCCACCCCGCCGCGTTACAACAACGATCGCATTGATTATGACGACAAGAACGCGGCGAGCACAACACACCCATAATAGATCCTACAGGATGTGTAACGGCTCCAGGAATCATATCGCATAGCATTCAGGGTATATTTACTAATCAATATAAATTATACTCCTAACGAACGCAGCACGATATGTGAAGAAAACAACAAAACGTATAACAACTGCTGTCTCACACGGTAAAACCGCAGACCACACATCTACTCAAGAATTTTGAAACCACCGATCATTGCAAACCGATCGTGATCGCACGTAAACTTGATCATTCTAAAGTTTCCAGTACCATTTTTTAGTACGCAGCACCCAGAACAAGATGCGCGAATTAATGAAAAAATTTTTCTTCACATAAACATCCGAGCGACCGGGTGTGACGTCACCCGCTCGGATTCTACGGAGAACGACGTCAGCCGATATTCGTGTTAGAAATACCGTAGCAAACACCTATTTTCATATCTACCGATCGCCTGTTGGGGTTTAAAGAAGGCGATCGTCTGGCATATATCGTTGCTAGCACACGTCCCAGATTCTATGGGGTCAGAAATTGGAACATGCGACACAACGAAATTTAGAGACCTAAGTCTTTTAACTATGGATATAAAGAACAATACAACCTGGTTGTCTTGGGCGGTATTCTCCATAGTCCTTAGTTATCCTTTCAGAACACACAAACTATCACTGATTAAAGACTTAGATTCTTTTAAAAAACACTAAAATCCTTAATGCGAAAAGCATGTATTGCACTTGTTGCTATGCAAACTAGAATGAGCTCTATGGTAAACGGGTACTCGGCAGTTGGGAGCCGAGTACCCGGTTCCCAGGAGTCGGTAAAGCTTTCTAAGTCTATAATCCTAGAGCCGCTGTCAAGGCCAGCTGTATATCAGAAGTAACAGAATGGTGAGTATTGATCGAAGGAGAATTGCTCGTGTGGGAGATTCTACATGGAGAGTTTTGTGAAACCCGCCCATGGCAACCACTCTTTTTTGCTTATTGCATGGGCCTTTGATTTCCTTGCCAGAGTCCATACAGCGGACATGTACGTGCTACCATGTGCATTTCTGTTGTATCGACTCTGTTGAAGGGATTCAAGGGCCTGTGTTTATTGTCATATATATATATATATATATATATATGTATTGTAGGTGTACCTCATATCATATTACTTTATAGGGCATTTCCACGGGGACTCGCATTACAATTTATTCCGATTCAGAAATTAAATTCAAACAATGACAATGAACAATATTTGTTTTAGCCTCCTATCTGGTGTGTGGTGGAACACATTGGCCTAAGCTATAAAATGATATAATAAATAATCATATCTGATTACAATCATGGCTTTGATTAAATTTAATTGCAGCGTGACTCGCGTTACAGTAAAAGGACAACATAAAAATCCTATTTGTTTCCATTGCAATTTCTCCTAAGACAAAACACAACAGAAATATAATAAATACAATCCGTAGTCTTGCTAATAAATGAGGTTTTAAAAATTATTGTGAGTGAACTGAAATTCTACAAACAACAAGTAAAAATATAAAATCAGCGTGACTCGCGTATACTGTGACTCGCGCTACACAATGTCCACTAACTTAAAATAATTTACTAGGTACTCTTCAGCTAGAGGAAAAGATTTATAACTGAGGGTGGCTTCAGTCTTTTAACCAGCTTTTTCTGTGGGTAGAATATCTCATCAGGGGAAGTGGGGCATTTTCAAAGATTGGCCGCTGGTTCCATGACAAAAACCTGATGGTCATCAGCCTCAATTGCCTTAATCATTAATCTTTCCTAGATAAATGATACCGCCATACTCAACAGTGCACCAGTCTCCTAAAGAAATGCTTAGAATATCCTTATCCTAATCAGTTTTGACATGGCTAGTCAAGATGAAGTGAACAGACTTTTCCAGCACTTGCTTCATGTAATGCACTCTAGCTTTCCCCAGGATTATGATGGAATCTTCGCAGATCTTAGCTACAGCCAATGCTTTATTAATTGTATCAATTTTCAAATATTTTATTTCAATAAGTTTAATGCTACTTACACTCAGTGACTGAAACTGGCCACAGGATGGATCTTTGTTTCTGATTCAATTGCATAGTGCACACTTTACAGCACCACCTATGCCATTCATAGGGCCTTTGCCGAGTGAAGTGGCAAAGAAATTTTAAGTTATTTGTACATCGTACTTCTCACAGAGCGGTTTCAGTACAACCATGATTAATATGTTTTTGAATTGAGAAGCATCTGAAAAAATCCTTATTTTTGTGACTCGCGTTACATGACTACACTACTATAATTTATTACCATTTCCTGAATAAACTAGGATCGATATTGGAATTTTAGCTATGAAAAATCTAAGAGACCAAGATGTCAAGATATAGTTTCAGTATAGAATTTAAGTTCACTCCCAATGATTTTTACAACCACATTTCATACCAATATGAATATACATTCATGTGCTGAATACAATGTCCATAAAATGCCACTCATCATTTAAACCTTTCACAGCTTTACTATCCAATACTCTTGCCATATCTACAATGTCCAATCATTTAAGACTTTTTTGCAAGAAAGTTGATTGTGACTCACGTTATCATATTTTCTGTGACTCGCGTTACCAAAGTTCAGTTCTCAAAACCATAGCACATGTAGACCAGACATAGATGGTATCATTTTGTTAGATATCAACAACAGGCGGAAAATATAATTTACTATCTCAGTTCATCAGTGGTTATTTGTGTAGAAAGAAGAAATTATTATGTTTGTGACTCGCGTTACATGACTACACTATCATAATTTATTACCGTTTCCTGAATAAAATAGGATAGATGTGGGAACTTTACTTACACATACAATATTTACTTATTACAATATGACAATCTAGTTTTCTGAGAGTGTATAAAAAAATTCAAACCTTTGTCCCTATTTTCATGGAAATGCCCTATAGTTAATAATATAATATGCACATTATTTCTTTGATGTTGCTTTGTATGTATACTGCCTGACATTGATGGTGTTTGTGGTACAATAAATCTTACCTTATCGAAACTGATATGGCTGTAAGCCAAACCACAGTAGAGATTCAAGATACAAAATTATTTATTTCATGCTTAATATTTAATATACACTACAGATCATACTAGTTAGCTTTACTGTTTGACGAAACAAAAACGAAACTAAAATGCATCTTTTTGGTGACCAAAGCTCGTAGCGTTTACAGGTGTGGTCAAACACCAAGCGCATTTAATTTATTTTATAGGCGCGTCTACCGGAAAGTCAAACCCTTCATACAGTACAGATCTTAGTTAGCTTTACTGTTTGACGAAGCAAAAACGAAACAAAAATGCGTCTTTTTGGCGTCAAAACCTCGTAGCGTTTCCAGGCGTGGCCAAACACCAAACGCATTTTATTTATTTTATAGGCGCGTCTAACGGAGTCTACCCCGTCCTACAATATGTTAAACGTATCATGAAATATTTTAAACCCGTCACGGAAAAAGTCAAACGCGCAATCAAATGTATTTAGTAACAAAGATTCTTACTACGTGTCATTAAACATAAAGTGGAATCAGTCTATAGTCTGTCAATGACCCGTACATGTAAATTTAAATTGCAATTGGAGCCGTATATGTGTTAAGTACATGCATCGCCTTTAGCTTTTTTTGTGGCTATAAATGATAATTGTCGAAATGTCATCATCGTAATGTAATTTTGTATAAAATGGACGTGTGTGAACTCCGCACCTGGGTATTCTTTACTGCGTATGAAGCTAGTGTGATGACTGTGCGTATATATTAAAACATTTTCAATCCACAATTTCTTTTGAAATCTGGATGAATAAACCAAGATATTCTCCGAAATGGGTTTATTACAATATAGTCTAATTTGAGCCAACGTAATAGGCATAACTTTTTAGAACAATATATGCACCAATTGCGGCTAGTGTTATGCCAAATTTGTCTTATAACGGAAATGGAAGCGATTTACAAAATCTGCAAACCTGACATTCGGTTGTTTTCGATTTCGCTATTTCATACATATGTAACCGAAAATCTCCGCTTTTACATAGACATGCACATGCGTACATACTTGTTTTACCCGTGCCTGGGGTGCGTTCAGGACCGCGAAAAACGTTTTCCGTTGTTAACTGAACACTGTACCGCGTAGAACGTGAACGTTCGCCGAACATTCGCCTCCCTGAACTCGTTCCAGGAGTATCCGAGTACATAACGTTATTACCCGTTTTCGGCAATGGGTATCACCGTCTGATTGGTCGAGAATACACGCATATTTAATCAGATCTAGCAAAGATGGCGTCAACTGTTTAGAAAATAACATATTTTTGTGTGTGCAATTCATCAATCTACGCACATTTCGTGTACGCCACAGACTAAAAAGTAGACAGATAACACGGAATAACGAAACTGCCAATCAGAAAGTGTGATGCCTATATATTTGACCGCTTCAGCATCTTAACATGGCTTATTACTGACAGTGCTTGAAGTTAGTTATCTCGAACACTGTAAACAAAGACACGTGTCGATGATCGAGTTTATCGGATTGTTTATCTTCAACATTGTTTTTTCGCGACTAGGACGAAATGGATATTATATATATATTTTGTGTCTGCGGCTCTCTTGCGACATATCATTTACTAAAACAAGAATGATAATGCAGGTTACTGGGCCAATATTGGCCTAGTAACCTGCATTATCAGGGAAGTAGGCCCCAAATCTAAACCACTGAATTATCACATTTTACCCATTTGAACCTGAAATCCCAGAATTCCACTTTTAGTCATTATATAAGTAGGATGGTGAATATTTTGAAAGCAATTTGACTGGAAGCTGGCTTTCAGTCAGTTTAGTTTCAAAATATTCACCAGAATTTTGACACATTCGTAACAAATTTATTATTTTCTCTTGTCGTTTGAAATTGTTAATGCAATAGTAGAAGGACTGCCTTGTTGGAGGCGATATTCCCACCCTGTATTATATTCATAGAATCACAACGATGTCATCACAATCAAATTTCCCATAATACCCTGGGAAACCCCATTTTCAGAGGGACTAATTTAACATTACGAGCAATGGGCCGTTAAACCTTAATTACATTTTCTTTAATATATTGCGAAATTCACTCATGATTTCATGTTTTCTGATACATGACAGGGTTATTACAGATTCTCAGACACAGGATTTAACGCTTTGAACATCAAGGAAAATGTAAACAATGAGTTTGTATGGGCAGGCCTCTTTAGCATGTAGTAAGTTTGCCCCAACTTTAATGGCGGCCGAATTCAAGATGCCCGGATGTGCGAAACTATGAATAATGTGTTTGATTTCTGCGCTAAGGTCTGAGGACGGTGTATGACCATAACAGCCGCTGTCAGGTCATAGGGCCTAACAGTACATGTATATAGTATATTACTGGCTATATATTGTGCCATATATTTTAAACCAAATATCACTCATCGTGGCGTCGTAAACGTGGAATCAGACACTGATAGTAATGGCGAGACAGCTAATGTGTGGGACAGTGAATCTTCTGATGATGACATGTTTGACGATGAGGAAGCCACCACTACTGGAAAGACTTGAAGATGAACTTGAAGCTGGTACACTACAGATTGAGTGAACTTCTCCAATCAGTGACAAAGAGTTTGCCCTGAAGTTTGGTCTATTTTGGTGCATTCACCATGATCATTTGTGCCGTTTGAATTTAATTAACTGTTAAAGTTTGTTTATTGAATTAGCTCTAACTAACATGATTAGATATACCAATAACACACCAAGAGTTAGTACTTAGTCACTGTTATAAGAATTGTACATTTTAGCAATTGACCATTTAACACTCCAGCTCGTGAAAACATGTTCTGTGGTGGCCTTGAGAAATGTCCCTATGCAGAACAAGAATTATTTTTTTACAGTGACTCAGTTCTGAAATCAAATTGTCTTGAGAAATGACCATTTGCAGGCCAAGAGAAGACTATTTTAAGATTTTACCACTTGATTAACTGGCTTGATAACCAAGCTAGTCATTATAATTCTAAATGTTAAAAAATTGCCTTGGCTTGCAAATGGGCATTTATTAACCCTTTAATGGTCAAATCAGCCATAACCAGCCTCTGCAGTGTTCCTGAGAAATGCCCTTTTGCTGACTAAGAGAATGAAGGAAATGTCAATTTCCCTTTCTCCGAGATCTAACAATACTCACCATTCTGTTACTTCTGATATACAGCTGGCCTTGACAGCGGCTCTAGGATTATAGACTTAGAAAGCTTTACCGACTCCTGGGAACCGGGTACTCGGCTCCCAACTGCCGAGTACCCGTTTACCATAGAGCTCATATTGTTTGCATAGCCACCAAACAAGAGAAAACTATGGCTTGCCTCCGTGGGGCTGGGAGGCTGGGTCCGTAACAGAATGGTGAGTATTGTTAGATCTCGGAGAAAGGGAAATTGACATTTCCTTCATTCTCCTTCGATCAATACTCACCATTCTGTTACTTCTGATATACACCAGATTTGATCAGTAACCTGGTGGGAAGGGGCAAGCCATACATGCTAATTTTGCCCCTTGGAGAAAGATTTTAGACTTCAAACTTGACTAACGGAGACCTAAAAGGACCGTCAAGTTCACGGAACCGAATCACATTCGCGTCACAGCCCCCCCCCCCTTTTCCTCCTAAGAAAAGGGAGAGAACTAACGAACATGTATCTCGCCTGAAAACACCAATATGCCAAGAGGGTTAACTACTCCCTGCATATTGCCTGTATTAGCCTGGGAATGAGCATGAATATATAAGATGAATGAACATGATACATATACATAATACAAAAAACTCTCACTTGTTGAATTACCTTATGATAACAGGACTTCAGACGTACCGCCTCCAACCATTCACCGGTTCGGCCATCAGTGACACAATCTGGTTGACATCCTCTCGCCTGACCATGCCTGCTTTAGGTTCTTTTCTTACCAAAGTGAAAAAAGGGGAAAAGCAGTGTGGTCACTAACTATAGTTTCAACTTTCAAAACAGCTAAAGCGAGTGGATTGGCTGAGTCTGACACATCCCTCATATAGTTATACGTAAATGAAGACTCACAGTGCCATTGTGCAACGGCCATGATGTCCTCTAACGGAACACCATTGTAAAGGGCGGTCGAGGCGGCTATTCCTCTGACATCGTGTGCCCTTACACCCTGCACCTGGTGCCCAGTCGCCATCTCGTGAGTAGTCCGAATGCATTCGACCACCCAACGAGAGATAGTATCCATGGATGCGGCGCCATAAGGCTTTTTATGGCAGATCCACAGATGTCTATCGTTCGACCGTAACGAGTCAGTCCGTTTCTTGTACTTAGTCAAAGCACAGACCGGGCACCAGACACTGGCATCATGTTCAAACCTAGTTAACTTCGGTATAATGATCGGTTTGCCGGGATATCTCAAAGATTGGTTCTTTGACATAAACTCTGCTCTTGGCAGAAGACGCAGACCTTCTCCAGAAACAATAAATCGGTTCCTCTCTGCTGAAAGCGCATGGATCTCACTGCGCCTTCTAGCTGAGGAAGCTGCCAATAGAAAGACCGCCTTTAGAGTCAAATGCTTTAGACTGGCCGAACGCAACGGTTCGAAAGGGTGCTTGGCCAGTACATTAAGCACTAAAGATAGACTCCAGGCTGGAATGACTACCGGTTGTCTCGGGCGGAGATTGCTCATTCCCTTCAACATCACATTTAACTGGGCCACCTCTGGACTATCCCTGTTGGCTAGACAAGGGATAACTGATGCCAAAGCTGACTTGTATCCAGCAACTGTGACGGGAGCTAGTCCTGAAAAGAACAGCTCACAGAGAAAGTCTGCTATTTGCTGAATAGTGGATTGAAAGGTATCAATACCCTTTTCTTCACACCAGTCTGCAAATCTGTTAACCTTGTTGTTATATGACTTGAAGGTTGACCTCCTTCTCGCAGCCGCGATGAAATCAGCAGCCTGTCGAGAAAAGCCTTCCGACGTGGAACGTTGTTTGACAACATCCCCGCAGTCAATTTGAACATTTCGGGACGCTCGTGTAGGAAGCGTCCCTTGGCCTGGGAGATTATGTTCGGAATCTCGGGCAACTGCACAGGATTTTCCACCAGCAGATCTAGAAGATCCGTGAACCACGCCCTGCTCGGCCAATACGGCGCTATTAGCAGGACCAGACACGCTTCCTCCATGACCATCACCAATACCTTCAGTAGAAGAATGGTGGGTGGGTACGCGTAAGCGTGCATCCCTCTCCAGCTTATCGCCAGAGCGTCTGTATCGACGGCATTTGGATCTGGAATCGGCGAGACATATGTCATGATTTGAGCATTTTCCTTTGTGGCGAACAAGTCCACGTTGGGTTTGCCCCAATGCTCGAAGATCCGTCGCAGAACCGGAGGGTTGAGGGACCATTCTGTTGGCAAGATTCTCTGTCTGCGAGACAAAGCATCCGCCAGAATGTTCAATCAGCCAGGAATATGAGCTGCTTTCAAAACAACCGAGTAATTCCTGCACCATTGAATCAAGTGCCACACCCTTATGCACAGGGTGGGCGACCTGGTCCCTCCTTGGCGATTTATATATGATACTACTGTCGAATTGTCCGACCGTATCAATATCACCTTGCCCCTGATCATCGGAAGGAACTCTTCCAACACCAGTTCCACTGCCATCATTTCCAACAGATTGATATGCAGCTGACTCTCCGGGAGAGTCCTTGTGCCCGAGACCTGGTGTTCTCCCAGGCAGGCACCCCACCCTTCCAGCGATGCATCCGTGTAGATGGACAGCTGGGGGTGGAGTAGGTGCAGCGAAACCCCTAATAGGAGATTCTGACGCTGTTTCCACCAGAGAAGATGCGATATTATCGGCTCCAAAACTGGCACCAGTTTTGACAGGGGTTCTGTTCTCTGTTTCCACAGAGACAACTGGATAGGCCTTCGCATTAGAGCAGCGTACGGGATAACCTGCTCCATGGAGACCATCATGCCCAGCATCTGAAGGAACCGCCTCGCCTGAATGTGGTTTCCCACTCGAAAACTCCTGAGGATGGCTAACAGAGACACCACTCTGGGCTCTGACGGGTAAACCCTGCCCTCCTCGAGGTCGAATCGCATCCCCAAATAAACGAAATGTTGCGTGGGCGTCAACTCGGATTTCTCCTCGTTGACTATCCAGCCTAGATCTGAAAGTAACTTCAGAGTCAGAGCAGTATCCACGTTCAACCTGGCTGCCGAGTCTGCCTTGAGCAGCCAGTCGTCTATGTAGGTGTGTAGCGCCACGTTCTCTTTTCTGAGAAACGCTGTCACCGCAAGGACCACTCTTGTGAAAACCCTCGGAGCTGTCGACAGGCCGAACGGGAGAACTGTAAACTCCCATACTTGATTCTGAAACGCAAATCTCAGAAACCTGTGCCAACTCCGATTCATAGGAATGTGGAAATATGCATCTTTCAGATCGATCGATACACACCACATTCCTTTCCTCAATCCCGCGATTACCGACCTCGGCGTTTCCATCTGGAACCGAGGCGTATGGATAAACCAATTTAATGGCCTGAGATTGAGTATGGGTCTCCATCCCCCTGTGCTCTTGGGGACAAGGAACATGTTTGAATAGAAGCCTGGAGTGTTTCGGTTTGCTGGTTTTATTGCTCCCTTCAGAAGCAAACCCGACACTTCCTTTTGAACGGCTTCTAACTTGTCTGGCTCCCTTGGTACGGGTGTCCAGACAGGTGCCAAAGACAGATTTTGTGGCGGAAAGTCCCACCACTCCGGCATGTAACCCTGGGATAACCATCCCAGGACCAGACTGTCTGACGTCACACCTCGACGAAACGCATGAGCCTTCCACCCACCATAGACGCCTCGACGTCTAACGGGGTTGTCCGGCTCGCAGTCCGCCACCCCCCCCCCCCCTTAATGGGAGAGTGAGAACCATTTCGTTCTAAGCACGACGGGTATAACTGGCACCGCTGTTCCTGTCGCACAGGCGCGGTCCAGGCGGATATGAAGGGAGCTTTCGTACCCTCAGGTACGCTTCGGCCCCTTCTGTCCGCCCTTTGAGGCCTTACCCTTACCCTTCCCGCCCCTATGGCGGTCAGGAGCAACATTGGGGAGGGTAGGCGCCTCTACAACCTTCCTGGGCTTCTTCGCCGGCGGCGGCGGCTCTGAAAACCCAGCTGAAGCAGAAGTCGCAACAGGCCTGGCTTTCGCCTTGCCCTTATGCTTCTTCTGCTTCTTTGAAGGCTGTCCCGTTAGCGGTTTCCCCACAGCCCCTAGTGCGTGCGCTTGCCGCACTAGCTCTAGGTTTACCGCTAACCGATTCTGCGCGATACTGGCGGTGTCCTCTAAGATGGCCCGCGCTTGGCCACCGAAGATGCTAGGCCCTGTCAGGGGCGTCCCAAGAAGACGCTCCCTGACTGCCGTAGCCGGACGCATATGGTCAATGACCATTTGCCTCCTGGACTTCGTCACTCGCGCTTGCACCCTTGCAAATGCGTCCATTGACAGCACCAAGCCGTCATTAACACATGAAAGCGCCACAGGTGGCACAGGGTGGCCTGCCCCCGCTTCAGCCCACACCGACTGAAGTAGACGATAAGAGTGGTTGACAGCACTCATAGCTGCCCTCACACCCTCATCACATAGGGACAGGACTTCTTCCTGGTGTACTTGGGATTTATCCACTAGTGCCGGACCGGGTCCACCCGACCCGGCACTCTGGACTCCCAATACCCATCGGTCATCCTCCGTGACCGACGGGACTACACCATACCTGTCGTATTCCCCCCGCGGAATACATCTTGCCCGCACCTCCCTGGGGGCCGCAGGGAGCTGACCCTTGGTCATTAGTTGTTTGCTATAAATAGCATCCAACAAATCTATGAACCGTGGATCCAGTCCCACTGACTGGATCCGGGCCGCGGGCAAAATCCCCGTCCTAATCGACGCACGGGGCGCATCTTCATCGGCCGTGGCCGAAACCACAGACGGGTCAACCCTGGCTAGCCATGCCAGAGCATCCGACCAATCTACCTCCGACGAAGACACCCCCGCAAACACGTCACCCGTTGACGTGCTCACGGGTCTGCCAGCCACGGCCTCCCGGTAAGGAGCCACGGCTGACGCGCCAGGCAATCCGCTACCACACGGTTCCGCCGCCACCCCATGGAACACTCCGGTCCATGGGGTAGGTCCGCACGGAAAACCGTACGGACCCGTAACACTCGCGGAACCGCGCCAAACCAGACAAATGGAGGCCGGTTCCGTCCAGGACGGAATTAACCTCCATATTCTCCACCTGCGGCTTCACGGGCCGCAGCAACCTCTCCTCCTCGTCTTCAGACTCCGAAGAGCCGTCACTAGACGAGTCAACCGTGGAGCCGTCCTGGCGGATGGCTCCCACACCTGACGGACCGGCCACCGCTACTGGACCACCCGGAGGTGGCCGCAGAGAGACAGAACCCGTCTGGCCGAAGCCAGCCGGGACCGCCAGGGGGCCGTACGAGACGGCCCCCTCGGTAACCAGTCCAGAATCCTGTCCGAGGACAGGATCCGTACCAGGCATGGGGAGAAACTGCCCCCCCAACCTTTGGTAGCAGGGACGACACCAACGTGGGCAGAACGCTATGCAGAAAACCCTGCATAACCGGACCAAACCACGCCGGCGGTGCCATCTCCGCCACCTCCAGCTGGGGACATGGAGCACCCCACCGGCCGCTCCACGATTTCGTCTCGGACCGCCTGACCCCGCGTCAGACCCAGCCACGTCCTTCTGGGCAAGGAACTTAACCATCATTTCGACGGACCACACTGCACAAACATTACACCTATGATCTATATTACACAGGGAACACCTAAAACAAGCATGGTCCTTGAACATTACACGGACAAATTTATGACATTCGTCACATGATGGCGGGGCTGGCTTGGCCTATAAAATAAGCACAAACCTACAATAAACAAGCGGAACGAGACCAGGATGGAAGGCAGACAATTAATTTTCAAATAATTTTGACTCATAAATTAACCGTAACCTCCCCGCACCCCACCACGTTACAACAACGATCGCATTGATTATGACGACAAGAACGCGGCGGGCATCAACACACCCGTATTAGATCCTCCAGGATGTGTAACGGCTCCAGGAATCATATCGCATAGCATTCGGGGTATATTTACTAATCAATATAAATTATACTCCTAACGAAAGCATCACGATATGTGAAGAAAACAACAAAATGTATAACAAACTGCTGCATCACACGGTAAAACCTCAGACCACGCCACGCATCTACTCAAGAATTTTGAAACCACCGATCATTGCAAACCGATCGTGATCGCACGTAAACTTGATCATTCTAAAGTTTCCGGTACCATTTTAGTACGCAGCACCCAGAACAAGATGCGCGAATTAATGAAAAATTTTCTTCACATAAACATCCGAGCGACCAGGTGTGACGTCACCCGCTCGGACTCTACGGAGAACGACGTCAGCCGATATTCGTGTTAGAAATACCGTAGCAAACACCTATTTTCATATCTGCCGATCGCCTGTTGGGGTTTAAAGAAGGCGATCGTCTGGCATATATCGTTGTTAGCACACGTCCCAGATTCTATGGGGTCAGAAATTGGAACATGCGACACAACGAAATTTAGAGACCGAAGTCTTTTAACTATGGATAATAAAGAACGATACAACCTGGTTATCTTCAGCGGTATGTTCCATAGTCCTTAGTTAATCCTTTCACGAACACACAAACTATCACAAATTAAAGACTTAGATCTTTTGTTTCACAAAACCACTAAAATCCTTAATGCAAAAAGCATGTATTGCTCTTGTTGCTATGCAAACAAGAATGAGCTCTATGGTAAACGGGTACTCGGCAGTTGGGAGCCGAGTACCCGGTTCCCAGGAGTCGGTAAAGCTTTCTAAGTCTATAGTCCTAGAGCCGCTGTCAAGGCCAGCTGTATATCAGAAGTAACAGAATGGTGAGTATTGATCGAAGGAGAATACCATTTTTGAAAATTTATCACTGGAATGACTGGCTCCCAGAATACTCTTGATCAGCAAATTGACATTTTATGAAAAAATTGGAATTTTCTTGACCAAATTTACCCATTAAAGGGTTCAGCAGAAATTTACATTTTCTTGACAAATATTGGACAGTAAAGGGGTGTAAAGCTGGAGCTTTACTTACCGTTAACTACCTTGTTCCGCTGTTCAGTGGGGAAAATTCTCAATCCTTGTTCCACTGAAGATCAAAGAAATGATGAAAACACCATACAACCTTTACTTACATACAGTAAATAAGTCAAACCAGGTCATTTTGGATTTGATTAAATTGTTTATTCATTCACTTAAAAGTTTAATGTCATCGTTATTGAATGCTGCCATATTGATATAATGCAGTTTCCTCAAACAATCACCAACACAGACAGTAGGGCAAACCACCACCGATTACCAGCATGAGCAATATTATATAGGGACAAGATTAAGTTTAGTTTACTGTTGATTTTGAGACTTGTATTGTTATCGATTATATGTATGCATATCAGATGAAACCAACTAGCCTAAACTTACTAACTAAACATGCATTCTCTTAATGGTAATTATAGTCATAGCCATGAATACCGGCATATTGCAGCGTCTTCTGAAAACAGAACAATAGATATACAATTATTGGTTACGACATATTAATAGCGTCGCTGCATTGATCATCAATTGATGCCTATATAGTTAACACAACTTCTTATATTGGGGCCAGTGTCTACATAATCGGGGCCGGAAATGAATTGTGGTCGCCATCTACATAATCAGGGCTGGGAATGTGTCTGGGCCGAAATCGATGGTGACCGTTTCAGACACTTTGCCATTTCAGCCCATTGGATTTCTGAATCCAGGTTGCCAATTCCATAAATTCTCTAACCACCGATTTGTCAGCCACTTTCGTACGCAAACATCGTCACTTCGCCGATTTGAATAAAGCCTTTCTAAATGTTTTTCCGATGATATTCTAGTTATACAGTCAAGTTTTCGAGACAGCGAGCTTAATCGATCGCTATCGGCTCCGGAAATCTCACTGGGAAAATGCACCACAGTAGTGAATGTAGCGATTTCGGACTTTGAAAGCGTAGCGACTTCTCAGGCCGTGTTCAGACTATACTGACCATAGAATGATAGATTTCCATCTTTCTTCTTACGTTAGCCTACGAAAACTGGTATCATTACAACGAAAAAAGATAACGACATAATCAACTTATTTATACATACAGCATCTGCAATTGGTTTCACCATCTTGACCTAATATAACTGTGGTATTTCAAATCCCGAAAAAGAATAGTAGCTAAAACTGAATTTGGAAAAGGTAAAAACGTGATGTGACGAAGCGGAATGTTGCACCGGGAAACTTTTCTTTTTTTTTTTACACCGGGAGACTTTCGGCGAATCGTGATGTGACACTTTTCTTCTTACTTACTTGTTACTTGTCCTGTAGATACCGCCTCTCCACTTCTAGGGGCCCCATCAGCATTGATTGGACCGACGTAAACTATCAAGTTCAAGTGCAAATTCATTTATTTTGCTATAGAAATGTACAATTTGTAATTACACAACGGGTATATGTTGGTCATGTAATCATTATTTCAATCTTGTACCATGCCTTTTCATTCGTAATCAGGTGTACTGCGATGTTCCGCTGAGTTTTGATGCACAAGCGTGGTGTAGCTTAAAGCTGGACCATATTTGTAATCTATCACTGACACTGAGTGTGTTTCCAACAAGACTAAAAGTTGCATGTCTTACACCTCTTTACAAAGCCAAAGATGCATCTGACTCCTAACTATATAGGCCAGTCTCGGTACTTCCCTTCTTCTTTAAACTCCTGGAAAAGCTGTATTTCAGTAGAATTATCAATTAGCTAAACAAAAGCTCCATCTTATATCCATCTCAGTATGGTTTCAGAGAAAAACACTCTACTATGCTTGCCATTGTGGATATGATTGAAAAATTATCTGTCTCCCTAGAGAATAATGAACATACTTTAGGTGTATTCCTGGACCTTTCCAAAGCCTTCGATACAATTGACCATTCGATTCTATTACAAAAGCTTGCATACAATGAATACGGGGCACTGCATTGAATTGGATACAGATCGAGCTACCTGTCAAACGGAAAACAATGTGCACAATTCAATGCAGTCATTTCAGAATATAAAGAGGTGTACCCCAAGGTTCAGTTCTTCGCCCCCCCCCCCTACTGTTTCTCTTGTATATGAATGACAAACCCAAAGTCTGTAACCATCTCTCTTTAATCCTCTTTGCAGATGATACAAATGCTTTCTGCAGCCATAAGTACATAGCAATTCTTTACAAACATGTTAATAATGAAATGGCAAAACTAATAGATTGGTTTAAAGTTAACAAAGTGTCCTTAAATGTGAGTGAAGCCAACTATATATTATTCACAAGATCTAATAAATTAAAGGAAGCAGCTCTCCCAAAACTTTACATCGACAACCAGATAATACATGAAACCCGATATGCCAAGTTATTTAGGAGTCTATTTGGATAAGAATTTGACATGGGAGAAGAATATGGAAGTCGTAACATCCAAGGTAGCAAAAAGCATTGCATCATACAAGACTAAAACCATATCTAACATGGAATACTATTAAAAATCTGTACTGTACAATGATACTTCTTGAGATCACTTACTGTAAGAGGGGTTATAACGACTTATTGGACAGTTTCACCCATGGTGGTCGTGTTGGGACAGGGAATGGGTGTCCTTTTGTCCCGGTATGTTAATGCCTATCGGCTCTATTGTGTGGAGCTGGTGCATCCAGTGGCATTCTTTCTTTCTCCTCCACGGTGTAGGGTTTTCATCGTCTGGGTCCAACATAAGGACCTGGATAATTCTGAACTGCATGTCAGCTCTCGTGTGTCCAGGCCTATTGAAATGTCTGGATACTGGAGTGTCATACCTCTCGCTTTTGTAGTGTTTTGATATAGATCATAGATGTTCTTTGATTCTGATCTTAATTGTGCGTAGGGATTCCCCTACATACTCTTTGTTGCATCTGTCGCATGTGAGGAGATGGACAAAATTTCTGGTCTGGCAATTGCCTATGATCTTGGCCCTGTAAGAAAGGCCAGTGTGTGAGCTGGAGAAGTATCTGTTTTTCTGCATTCTTTGGCAGATGTTGCAGTTTCTTGTTTTGCATGCTAGGAAGGGATTTCTGTGTTGAACATGGGTATTGTCAGACAGTAGTTTGGCTCTGACAATCTTGGTCTGTGATTGTCTTATTTCTTCTGTAGCCGAAAAGTGGGGGTGGGGAGGGGGGGGGGTCTGGGAAAACTATTCTGCATTTGTTGCTAGCTTGCAGGATTGGTCAGTATTTCTTGATGGGTTTAAAAAAAAAAATCCTGTTCTGATTGAATTCACAAACGAAGACTGGCCTTTGCTGTGAATTTGGGTTAGCTTTTGGCGGTGGGTGAAGAATTTGTTGTCTGTCTTGTGACCTAGCTTTCGCTCTAGCCTCATTGAGGATGTTGATAGGATATCCTCTTGCTTCAAAATATCCTTGTAGGAGGATACTATTCTTGTCATAATCTTGTGGGAGGGTGCAGATACATCTTAGTTTAAGGAACTGTCCATATTGGGACACGTCCTTGCACGTTGAGGGGTGTGCCGATTAGTAGTGCAGGTATCCATGTGTGTCTGTTGGTTTTGTATAGAGATCGAAAATAATGGTGTGCTCTTGTGTTTGTTTGACCATGATATCCAGAAAGGAAACTTGTGTTTCTGATGATTCCATAGTGAATTTGATACTGTGGTGACCTCCGTTCATATATGTGATGAACTCGTCTAAAGCCGTTTTGCCATGTTCCCATATCATAAAGATGTCATCTATATATCTGACATAAAGTGCCGGCTGGTAAGGTGATGTGGGTAGCAGTCTTTCTTCTAGGTCAGCCATGAAGATGCATACGAAAGTGCATGCTGCTTTGGTGCCCATTGTGGTGCCTCCTATCTGGAGGTAGTGTTCACCGTTGAACTAGAAATTATTGCATTCCAGGACTAGTTTGAGCAGGTTCAGGAGTCCTCTGATGGAGAGATCGCCAGGCACTCCATGTTTGTTACAGAATCTTGCCACTGCTCTAAGCCCTTCGTTGTTGGGAATGTTGGTATGCAGAGAGGTGACATCCATTGTCACTAAAATAGTGTCCGTTTTTGTTGTGCCAAATGCTTCTATTTGGTTAATGAAATTTGTGGTGTCTTTCACATAAGATTTGATTTTGGAAACATGAACTTTGATGTGCTCGTCCACGAAACTGCTGATGAGCTCAGTTGGGCAGCATATACCTCTGATGATAGGTCTGGTGGGGGCCAGATTATTCTGTTTATTCTTATGTACTTTAGGTAGTAGATAGAAACGCACTGTGGTAGGTAGGTTTGCTAATAACCTACTGGCGGTTTGAGCATTAATTTCATTGTCTCTGACTAGTTGGTCTAGTCTTTTTTCTACAAGTTTGGTTTGTTTGGTTGTGTGATCCTGATCGACCTTCTCGTAGAACCGTGCATCTGCTACTTGCCGGCGTGCCTCTGCTATGTAGTCCACTTTGTTTTGGACCACTGTGGCCTGCCCCGTATCAGCATTTTTAATCACTATAGTGATTATTTTTAGTTGAACAAGTGCTTCTTGTTCCATAGTGCTAAGATTACTGTTCTGGGTTCTATGGTGGATATGATTACTGTATTCATACATGATTGCTTTGAAAAAATCCTCAAAGGGCACGCCCATGGTGGGAGGCGGCATTGAGGTTTTTTCGGTGGCAAACTTTCTTGCTATGGTGTCCTGAAAGAGAGGTGGAGCCGGCACCAGGGTGTGTGGGTGGGGTGGGGATTGTTGTGCCGGTTCCTGCTTGTAGGAGTGCGTGTGGGAGGGGGGAATATGGGGGGGGGGCTTGCTGGGGTGTGGACTTGGGGTGAAGAAATGTTTGAGATGCATTCGACTGAAAAAAGCCTGTAGGTCTATATACAGACTACCCATGTTTGGTTCTGAGACCGTGGGACTGAACCCTAGGCCTTTATCGAGTAGACTGACAGTTGCCATGTTGAGGTTTGAGTCTGGGAGCTTAAAGATAAACGAGGAGGCATATGGTTCTGAGACTATGTTGCCAGCATTGTTGTTGTGGTTCAAACAGGATGAGTTTACATTATTAGAAATAATGGAAAAATATATATTATTGAAATATAAAACACATTTTTTTGAAAAACGTTGAATAAATAGTAATTTCAGTTTGGAGTCGCTCAGGTTTTTTACTGGTGGAATAGTTCATCTATGGCTCTTGTGCTTCTCATATCCAGAAGCGGTTTAGGTCTGTTGCATCCCATCCCTTGGTTGTAATCCTGCCTGCTAGGAGTGGATTGTTGAACGGATGTGATGATTCCTCTCTTTGGTGTTGTGATGTTCCCTGAAATTAAGGTGGTAAGTTTAACAGGGAAGACATATGATATTGTACATTATAACTGTCACCCTGCCACATATCACCTACTGATGACACGGGTGAATGGTAACTTTGAGAAGTGTAATAAGTTTGCCCATAAATGGGTCTTGGTCGAGATTGTCTACGATCTGGCCCTGATGGTATCGGCCTATCACAGATGTCTGAATTAGTGCAGAATTCAGTCCCCGCTTGTGAAGCATCGCAGAATGTCCCCTCACTGATGGGTGAGAACTGTTGTAGATGTGGTGCTGGTGATTCCGCACCGCTGAAATTTCTTACATAGTCAGTGAGCACGCAAGCATTGTGTCCATCGTATGATGCTACCTCTTGATCGAGGGAGTCGTAGCTAAATGGAGTCATAGAGCTAAGCTCGCTGTAAGGTGTGGGCGGGGGTTCGCTCCGTAATGTTCTTCGAGCCCCACATTGGGTGCTACTTGTAGCTTGCGGGGTTGTGTTGGGCCATTCTGGTGTGTGATGTCGGGTCGCCACACCACATGTGCATGACAAACGAGATGGCTGGTTAGCTCCCAGTCTCAGGATTTCAGGTCCCGTGCGATGCTGACCCGTGGTTAACAAAGACCAGCTCCTAAGGCCGGTGGAACTCAATTGTTCCGGTGGGGCCATACGACCATTGCCGCTAACATTAAATTGAATGGTGTCAGCCCACGAATTGGTGTCACCGGTATGCCTGTCCATAGAAATTCTGAAGCTATGAACTTACAAGGATTGTGATAAGTCTAAAAATGAGTAATTAAAGAAAATATAACCTATACAAACTGCAAAGTTTGCCAGATAACAATGAGCATACAAATAATACATGATATAGAGCCAGCCGATGAACCTCTAAACGTGGAGACACTGGAGGACAACACAGACTCTTGAGTCCACAGAGGTACCCCCGCAAAGGAGGCTCCCGCATATGAGATCACTAATTATCTAAATACAAGTTACAATATCTCTATGCTGTAAAGGGTGACCCTTTTCGGTCAACACTTTTCCTCCGCTTCGGCAGTGGGGGCATTTTCCTGTAATGGAGGCCCGCGCGCGCGTGCGCGCGTGCGTGCGTGCGTGCGTGCGTGCGTGCGTGCGTGCGTGCGTGCGTGCGTGCGTGCGTGCGTGCGTGCGTGCGTGCGTGCGTGCGTGCGTGCGTGCGTGCGTGCGTGCGTGTGTGTGTGTGTGTGTGTGACACCGTACCTTGGCCATCACTGCTCGGAAACCTCTGATAGTTTCCCAGAGTCGGATCAGCCCCCGGTGCGGGTAGGGATATCAAACAATTAAGAAGCCATCAGGCTTAGTGGAACATGAAAAGAGACAATAACTTTATATATATATATATATATATATATATATATATATATATATATATATATATATATATATATATATATATATATATATATATATATATATATATATATATATATATATATATGAGGCCCTGTAGGTACATTGGCCAATTTAACACAACCTTGCTGGGGTGCGGGGCTAGATTGCCACAACGACCGGAAAAGAGGTGTACACAATACGAAGAAATTGTCTCTTATCATATTAAACCTATCCTATCGAGCTGAATAGTTAGGTTAGTCGGTAGCATGCCGGGCTAAACAGAGTTATAGCACGGACAGCGACCTCAGTGTAAAATTGTTGGTGGCAGGAGAATGTGATGCATATAAAAATGTTGCTGTATAGTATTTCCTAATGCACTGCAGTCCTAAGTTTTCTATAAATAAGCAAACATATCAACAAGATGGCCACTGGCCATATACCTAACTAACCAAGTACAAAATGGTGACAGTATATGATTAGTTTAGAACAGTAGTAATACAGGTTGATAGACCTACTACGGTGTGGTTAGTTAAAACACCTTACAGTAAACAAGGATAACTATAAACAATTGTAATAAAGAAATTATAAGATGCAGTCCGAGGACTGGTAAGGTACCTATTAGTCATCGGTACCTTTTTACGGTAATAAATTATTAAAATTAAAGATGTAATTAAGGATATCATGTATCGTTACTTGAATACCCAGTAGCCACTCTTATAATGGGCTACTATGTTACTGAAATTGAGACGTCACTATGCTTGTGACATGAGTTGACACGTTCTCTGAAAGCAGGATATGTCTCCGCATGTAGATCTCCCGCAAGACAGGGTTCCCGCATGCTACTCCAGGACGGAAGCGGTACAAACTCAAGACAGTGAAACACAGTATAAGCAATGTCTACCGAATAGTTAGTAAGTCCTACATAATAATACTGTAGTGACGAAAGTTCCCATTTGATGACGGTAAGTTAAGAAAGTTAATGATAACCCACTAGCAGGAAGGGTTATTAATATAATTGAAATTATGCCTGTACATATTAAAGCTTAACGGTGTGGGGTGCGCCAAATAGCTCTCGTGGCGCACCGGGCAAAGTTTACTTGGCTGCAGTCAAAACATAAAACAGGACATACACGACATGCAGTGTGGTGGTTGAAGGTCCACTTTTCGGCGTGGCTGGCAGATCTGGTGAGTTATCCTCTGAGGAACATCGCCTCTCTACGTCATGTAGAATTACATGACTGGCCCGCAAGGGCTCACCGCAAGAACAGTTCCTTTACAGATGATAATTAATATAGGAACCTACTTAAGTTCTAAAATTCTTAGTGCGGTGGGACGGGAACTGCTTTGGTGCGGACTGATCAGAAAACCTCTTGAAACCGAGATGATGGGTGTATCTGTCTTCTGTTAGTTCATCAGGTTACCATACATTGGGCAGCTCCCGACTGTTCAGCCCCCGGCCAACGATGCTCTCGATCTACTGAAATTATCCCCTTTTATACTCATGGGGACGTCATAACTGGCTGCCTCAACCAATCAGAATTGGCTGAACCAGCCAATCAGCACGCTGTAATCTTGTGACGAGTACACATTTATCTAAATATCGCCATAGATATAGATGTATAGATGACGTAGTGAGTCACGTGTTACACAAATCACTGATTATTTAGCTATATATATACGCGATTATGACGCCATTTCTATATTTTGAGCATAATTTGCAGGGAGAAATCGGCGATAACTCAGCCATTTCTGTACCGATCTTAAAACGGTTTATTGTTTTGAATAGCCCATCCAATTCTGGTTCTGATCCCTACCAGAAGTGACTGGAACAAGTAAGTTATAATAATTAAAGAGTACCAACTCGGTACACTAAAAGTACCACTCACCCTTGGACGTGCTGCATGTGTCGTCGAAACAGTGACAGGCGTGCGCACGCACACCACACGTTCTAACGAACTTAGTAATTTTCACGACGAAAATCCTCTCGTATAGGCTTATGCATGCTTATTGCTCTACCCAGGGGAGGGGGGCGCAGCTATAGGATTGAATCCAGGATGGGCGGCACATATCCAGCTTAGCTGGTACGGCCAGTACCCGACCGGTCGATCCGTGCTACACCACCCGGCTCAACTGTGGCCTCCGGACAACAACGTCAGGTGGCCTACACAACAACTCATCCTCACATGACAGTTGTCATTATTGTGACAGCAATCACACACATACCCGGATTCATATATGTCGGTACCAATGATGCACACAGCATCCACGGCACGGACATATCCCCCTGCTGGAGGTTGTGACCCCGCAACCTCCATTTCTAACAAGCTTCTTTCCTATGTAAAATGGCAGTGGTAGGTTGTGGCGCCTCCACTGAAATAACGTTCATACAAGCACCACGACCCACTGGCCAAGGCACTCATCACCTGGTGCCCCTTGGTAGTTTGCAATTCACGAGTCCTAACAGCATCATCTACTACATGCAGCAGCAGCAATAGTGACATGGACAGTAATCAACATTCGGCATCATGGATCCGCAAGGAGAAGCATCATTCAAAGGATGGAAAACCACCATGCCATCACTGCTCCTTCTGCGCATCAACCAAACATCCAATGATGCATTGTAAATGTGGGTCACACAGGTAGCCTTCATCCACGATCGCACCAGTCCTGTCTGCACTGCTGTATACACCAACTCACAGTACATGGAACCAGCATCAACAACACTACAATTGCTACCTCCAGCTTCGTCATTACCTAAGCAATCACAGCAGCAGCAACGACGGGTTGGCCCCTTCCTCACTCAGCAACCAACTGCACTCACGGAAGCTATCCGGAAACATACCGACTATATACAGGGTGATACTGCACCAAAGACAATCCTGCAGGCAGTATCATTGGAAATTCTTCCACAGGCACACCACAAAGTAATATATAAGTGTGCTTGTCTGCTTAGTGTCATTTCCACCAGTGCCACCATTGACACTGGAGCTTCCATCACCGTGTTTAACAAGCGCTTGTATGAGAGCATCCCACCTCATAAGAAGCCACCCCTTAGGCCTACAAACATATTTTTGCAAACAGCTACGGGAGCCAATGTCCCAGTGGCTGGTACAGTAAACCTCATAATACAGCTAGAAGAAATGCAATTCATACAGCGAGTTGTCATTGCCTCTATTAAAACGATGCCCTGCTTGGTTATGATTTCCTCTGTGCCAGCGAAGCCGTCATATATTGCAGACAGCAGGAATTAGACATACACGCTGATGTATACCCCCTTGGACCAGAATCATCAATGTACGACACTTGTGCAGTGATTTTGGCATCAACAGCCACAGTTGAGCTGGGACAGGAGAAAATCTTATCGGCCACCGCACCACAGTTAGGAAACAACACACACATGGCTATGCTGGAACCTGACCATCAATATATAATTGCCTCGCAATGCGCCAGTCCCTGGATGATCATGGACACCACCAACAAGGATCATATACCCTTCCAGGTATTCAATGGCACAACTGACCCAGTAACACTTGCATCGGGAGTTCGTTGTGGCCATCTGGTGGATGTGATATCACTGGAGACACCCCCTACTGCACCAACACCAGCACCAACTTGTGATGATTTACCGGAACACCTGCATGACATTTATTTGTGCACCACAGTTTAATTGGTGCGATCTCATAAACGTGATGTGCGAAAATTATTATATAAATATCGTGACAGTTTCTCGGCTGGAGATATGGACCTGGGAGAAACTCATCTCATGCGACACTCCATCAACACTGGACACAACTGACCCGTTCGACAACCCATTCGACGTCTTCCCATTCACAAGGAGGCAGAGACACATCAACAGGTGACTGACATGTTGCGGACAGGCATAATAGAGCCATCAGCACCCCCTTGGGCCAGTCCCATTGTACTAGCAGGCAAAAAGGACTGATCTTTGCAGTTTTGTATGGACTACCGCAACTTTAATGATCTTAGCATCAAAGATGTGTATCCATTACCTAGGCTAGATCAGACCTTAGATTCCTTGTCCGGAACCAATTGGTTTTGAACCCTTGATTTAGCTAGTGGGTACTGGCAGGTAGCCATGGATGAGGCTGACCAGGAGAAGACCGCGTTTGCATGCAGAGACAGACTTTTCTAGTTCTGCAAGATGACTTACGGATTGTGCAACATTACTGGAAGGTTCGAGCGTCTCATTGAGCAGGTATTAACTACCCTGCAATGGGAGATCTGTCTCTGTTACATCGATGACATAATCATCTTTGGCTCCTAGTTTGAGCAGACTCTGTCCAATATGGACACAGTCTTAATGCACTTTCACACAGCCAATCTTAAGCTCAAAACCCAAAAAGTGTCATCTATTTAGACAGAGCATCCAGTTCCGGGACCACATCATATACGGCGATTGGGTGGCTACTCAACCTTCAAAAACAAAAGCAGTAGTGGAGTGGCAAACCCCCACCACAGTCACGGACACCCATAGTTTCCTCGGTCTCTGCCAGTACTATCGTCGTTACATCCACCACTTTAGTGAGATCGCATCACCCTTATTTAGGATCACCGAAAAAGATCGACCATTTAAAGTGGACGAGTGAGTGTGAAGGTTCCTTCAGGGCACTGAAAGAACTCTTGATTACTGCCCCAGTTCTTGCTCATCCTATCCATAACCTCGATTTCATCTTGGGCACTGATGCATCGGCTTTTGCCATTGGTGCAGTTCTATCTCAGGTCACGGAAGATGGAACAGAGCAGGTACTGGGGTATGGTTCGCATACTCTAAACAAAACAGAAAAATGTTACGCGACCACTAAGATGGAATTGTTAGCTGCGGTGCATTTCGTCAAGTACTACAAAGACTGTCTGTACGGGTGCCCATTTATCCTGTGTACAGATCACGCCTCTCTATATTGGCTCAGAAACCTAAAAAATCGGAGGGCTAGGTAGCGAGGCGGTAGGAATCCCTGCAGGCCTTTAACTTCAATGTTGTTCATAGACCCGGCAAACTGCAAGGAAATGCCGATACCTTGACCAGAATCGGGCTCGAGGATGAACAGGAAGTGGCCACCACCGTGACACATACTACACAGCCATCTCCTGTGTTCCCCAAATTGTGGTGCGCAGAGTGGAACACTGAGACAGTCGCTCACGAACAAGCAACAGATGCGCAAACATGAAACATATATGCGTGGATCCAGGAGGGGGTACGTCCTCCTAAGGAATCGGTTACACCACTTTCTGCAATACTACTATCAAAGGTTTGGAGAGTGCCATATGCAAATTGATATTCTCTACATTAGCACCAAATGCGGATATTGGTCATGACCATTTCACACTCCACTCGTCGTCTGTTGACTGTAAATCATCAGGCATGAGAGAATCAGCTGTTACCGAGGAGGTGGCATCCCACACCACAGCAAACACCCCCTCCACCTCCCCCCTCCCCCCCCCCCCCGCTTGTGGTGGGTAGGGAAGCGGCCTATTCAGCATAATCTCAACTCGAATATTCCCATTACTTAAAAACTATGACAGAGTACCAACCATCGTGTAACGGGGGATGACCCTCCCCATCCAAAGGGCATCCCTGACCATACCACCCCTACAAGCCCCCAGTGAGCAGTCAGAACATCACACCAAGACACTGAAAGCCAGGAGCATACAGAACACACTTGCTCGCAGGCTGGATACGTCAATTCGTCCTTGCATGAACATTACATACTTACCCGGTTATATAAAAAGTATGATGGAGACATTCAACATCATCAACAACATCGATAGCATGCACCTAGCTTTTGTAACAGAAAAAGTTAGAGACACCTTTTCCGCAACATTCCCTCCTGCATGAATGCCAGAGTTCATCACTTCCTGCAACCATACTTTTCTGCAACAGCAACAGAATCGGCATTCACCAGCTTGGAATCCTGGATATACCCATCTTGCATTACGCCAGCATCACACAGTAAACCCGACTTCCCTACAACAGATCACCTCCATCATCAACACGAGTCAACATTTTTCCGCAAAACCCCCTTATCTGGTATGTGGAAAACTGATCATATGAAAAGGAGGAACAACACCGCAGCCATCTAACGTATGCGCTACATGGGAATTCCCCCAGCCCCCCCCCCCAGAAATGTCGTACATCAACAGTTAAACTATCACACTACAATCACACTGTAGATATGGGATTGTATGTGGGGAGTCATGACCCCGCGGACATCTTATATTTATGAGTATAAGACCTCAGTGAAATTGTGTATTTGAAAGTACCAGGTGAGCCAGTGAACGGAGTAGCACCATCATAGCAGTAGGCATCATTAGGTAATGGTGTATTTATAGAAGCATTATATCATACCAATGGAGAGGCATGCTGGGAAGCAAAATGGCTGCTGTACTGGTTGACATCAGGCGCCGAACCAGAGTAGCATGAGAAACTAGTACGGGATTCTTGCTCTGTATTAGAATATAAGTTGGATATGATGAGGATGGACCCCGGGTTGTGGATTGATGATGTCTGTCAGTAAGTGAGGAGGAAAGTTGTTGCTATGACGTCGGCATACACTTTCAGTATATTCAACATAAGTTTTGGAAAATAGTTTAGAAAATAGGACAGAGATAGGTTAGACGTGACAGACGAAAAGAATGGTTAAAAGGTTGAGTGATAGGGTCAAGAGGTTGACTGACAAGGGAATCATCAACTCCCTATAGAAAGTAAAACAACACCAGCTGGCAGCTATTAACCATCGTATCCTACAGGTTTATTCGCAATAGGCAATAGGCAAGACATAGACTTTGTAGCATCCTGTAGGAATGATTGACACTGTGGAGGTTAATATATGACCTAAGCGTCAAGGTAAACGAGCAGTCTAGACACTATCTGAATTAGTATAGACAATCGATGAGATCATTTGGTGACGTAGCCGGAAGCTCATTTCGCAGAAGAGGGGAAATGTTGTTAGTTAGCTGACAGCTCCCATCAATCCAGAACCAGCAGGGACCGCTTTAGCCAGGTTTAGTGGGTGGTCCATAGAAGTAAAAGAAGAGGTTTGATTGGTCAAGAGGACGTCATAATCTAAAGATAGACTATGAGCGAATGATGCTATTATGTAAGTTCTATTATTAGACATTACCGAACGAAGGGAGAAGAGAAAATCAGGAGAGTATAAAAGGGGGACTTGGCCTTGTATACGAGAGTCTTGGTAAAATCTCAGTCCGTAGTACACGTCGAAAACTAACGCTGAATAGATAGGCGTCGAAGTTAGTGGGTAGGGTTAGGAAACAGTTAGATTAAGTAAAAGTAGTTAAACATAGTCCAAATCATATAAAAGTATTAAGTTTTATTTAGTGAGAGTAAAACTCACGATTTGGTTATATTGTACAGTTAGAATAGCCTAATAAATCTATCACCTTGATAACCAAGGCACGAGTTTGACTTATTAAATCTGGAGAATACGGAAGACCACCGTAACGTACCTATACCTTCTGTAAATCAGTCAGATCAGGCCTGGATAACAAATAAAAATATCGTTACCTACATCTATCAACGAGGCGAGCTGTTATCCATCTCTTTCGTGTTGGGTAAAGGTGGTTGTCGCAGCAACCTCACATACAAACCTTTCCTGAGGCTAAAGAGATTACAGAATCGATTACGAGTTGTGTATACATATAAGTAGTGTTGGGAAGATCCGTCATCAACACCGGTGACGTCATAAAATTTTCAGTGGCTTCACCTGCCGGGATCCGATTAATAACCAGTGAGTACCTAAATAGCATATGGCCCAAGCACCCGGGGTACGACCCACGACAGTAGTAGTGAAAGACGTAGCGGACAGGGTAACGGAATATCTAGCGACAGCCCAGCGATCAGAAAGATGTCAAGTCACTCAACATAGGGAGTACGGGATTGCCTCTTTGTGTAAAGTAACAACTACAATTAGCTGTCCCGAGCATCCACGGGTGGCCCGAATAGTCGTTAGCATCCATTACACCTAAGTACGACGATGGCGACGCCAGAACGACACCCTGACCCGACTTTACCACTGGTCGATAGACTTCCGACAATGGAATTGAGACCCGAGATGGTGGCTGCCATGCGGGCAATGGGAACTGCCATGGCGGGGGCAATAATGGCGAGTAGCGACCGGCGGGAGACGGCCCGGGTATATCGAAGGGAGATAAGGGATACAGTGTATAGAATCCAGCCGTGCGACGGGGTCGTACCCGAGGGGGTGAGGACCTTCCTTGATGAGACCAGGAGGGCATGCGTAGCAAATGCGGGGAGACTCGAGGGGATACCGGCGTACATGGTCACCAGGGCAGCTAGGGGACAGTTGGCCCGAGCGGTGGATGGATTTATGGAGGGAAAGGTGATGGAGGACATATCATACGAAGATTTTAAAGAGTACATAACAAAGATCTTTGTCTCGACAAATGAAGAAGAGAGGATCAAGTACGATCTAGAGGGAATCCGACAAAGGCGAAATGAGACGGTGATATCTTTCAACCGTCGATACAAAGAGGCCAGTGAAAAGTATATCCAGATGGGAACGCGGATAATAGAAGAACTGTATTGGGCATTTACTTGCGAGCCATAAGCAATAGAGGGCTCAGCAAACGGATTGTTAGAAAGAAAGCCACCACCCTCGCGAGAGCAATAGAAATAGCAGAAGACGAGGAGACATGTAATGATCTCCTTAAAGCAATGCATATAGAAGACCGGGACGAGGAAAAGATGGAGGTGGATGCATTGGAGGAAGAAGAAGAGAAAGTGGTCTGGAAGGTGGTACATCAATTAAAGCGGCAAGTGGCTGCACAATCAAAAATGATTGAGCAATTGTGTCGGATCGTGAAGGACTTACAAACGAAAAATGAAATGCCAAAAGTGACACCCCGCCGCGAGCAGGCGCCAAAAGCTGCAAGTGGAAGACGAAGTAGGCCCCCAGCACGACCAGCCGCTATGAGAAATTTGAGCCACATCACGTGCTACAATTGCGGACAAAGTGGCCACTACAAAAGCGATTGTAGCCAGCCAGTACAACCACCACGTAGTACGCCACGCAAAACAGCGACGTGTCCTCGACCACAGAGGCCGCCAATGACGTGTTTCCGGTGTGGATGGGAAGGCCACATGTCACGAGATTGCAATAACAACATGTTTGGCAATACTCCCTCTATAGTAAAGTGTTTTGGCTGCGGCCATGAGGGACATTATGCTAGAGATTGTCCGAATGATGCGCAAGAACAACGCGGCCAACAGCCATCGGTCCAGCCTATCAGACAGCCGGAGCGAAAGATCGCTCGATGAGCACCGAAGCGACAACGAGAAGAAGAGATAGACATTGACGAGATAAATGACCATCGTCGAAACGGACAGAATGTTATTCCTAGGGAGTGTTCGCGAAACGTGAGGATGGATATGAATAATTCACGAGAACGAGACAGTGACTACGAGGATCGGGACGGATTCGTATTAAGGGGTCTGGGAACTGATGCGTATGGGTGATATGGTGGACGGGACACTTCACCTCGAGATTCGTACGTGGAAGTCGTTAGCGGGCGAAGGAGTCCGTTAAACCAAGACGGAGAAAACCGTTGGTGAGGACACCGACCAAGCGGTTTTTAATCCGTCTAAAAGTGGATTCTAATGGTCCAGCGGATCCGGGTGAGTACCTGCATGCATTGATAGATACTGGTGCTAGTACATCCTTGATTCGTAAGGATATATGGCGTAGCATGTTAAATGCTAGGCCGTTAAAAAGAGCGAAGACACTCTTAGCTGTAAATGGTTCCCCAATCGAGCTTTTGGGGGAAACACAAGTAAAATTGGAGAATGCCCGGCCTATTCCCAGTACGGTGGTAGCGAGAATGAGCCATGAATGTTTGATTGGGGCGGATGCGTTGCACCTGGGAAATGTAAAGATTGATTATCGGGCCAAAGTAGTAGTATGGTTTGGCCAGGTATATCCATTTAGGTATCCCTATAGGGAACAGACGAATTATATATATGAGAGTTGTAAGGAAACGACCGGATATAAAGATATCGACAAAGTCTTGGGGGACTTTGCGGATATCTTTGATACGGCTCGTCCAAAGACGTTAGGATTGGTTACTAGAGTGAAATGTACGGTACTAACAGGAGATGCGTTTCCTATAAGGCAGAAGGCCTACCATCTGCAGCTCGCCAAGCAGTATATAGTCAAGAACCAGGTGGCTGAAATTCTGGCAGCGGGGGTCATAAGACCATCGTCATCTCCATGGGCGTCACCGATTACTTTGGTTCCTAAGAAAGACGGGGACACTAGGTTTTGTATAGACTACAGAAAATTGAATTCCATATGTCGTAAGGATAGTTATCCTTTGCCGAATATATCGGACATTTTTGATTCTATGGGCGGCGCAACGATATTTTCTACTATGGACTTGAAGTCTGGCTATTGGCAGATACCAATGGACAGCCAAGACATAGGGAAGACAGCGTTCGTATGCAGTGAAGGCTTGTTCAAATGGATTCGGATGCCGTTCGGTTTTGCGAACTCAGGTGCCGTATTTCAGAGGGCAATGAATGATGTTTTTCGAGAATTCGTGGGGAAATATCTGCAGGTTTTCGTCGATGATATAGTCGTATATTCACGAAATCCAACGGAACATGCACAGCACTTGCGTAAGGTCATGCACAAGATGCGCGAGTACAATTTGCAAGTCAAGAAAAAGAAATGCGATTTTGCTAAACCGTCAGTAGATTTGTTAGGGTATCGCATTTCCGCACAGGGAGTAGCTCCTCAGGCCCAGAAGGTCAAGGTCATTAGGGAAATGTCACCCCCACACGATGTGGGCGAAGTAAGAAGTTTCCTTGGAGCTACCGGATATTACCAGTCCTGTGTGAAAGGCTATGCCGAAATTGCTAAGCCTCTGATAGAATTGACTAAGAAGTATAAGCGTTTTGAATGGGGCGCGGATGAACAGCAAGCGTTCAAGAAATTGCAGAACTTGCTGTGTAGTGAGACGGTTCTCACCTATCCGAATTTGAATGCCCCGTATAAATTGTATACTGATGCGTCTAGTTATGCGATAGCTGCAATACTGGTACAGGTAGATGATAAGGGTGTAGAGCGGGTGATCCAGTATGTAAGCTCTACTGGCCAGTACTGATTGCAGAATACGGATGTAAGATAGAATATATCCAAGGCTCGAAGAATATTCGAGCGGACATGTTGTCTAGGTTATGTCGTCCAGTGGAGGTCGCCACATTAGATACTGGCGATTTTGTCATACCGGATGTGGATGAGGGTGCATTACCGCACGTCCCTCTAGAGGCGTTCGATATTCCCTACGACGAATTGTGTACCGAACAGACCAAGGAATACCCGGAGTTGTTCAAGAACACCCCAGAGGAGTACATGGTCAAGAACGGTATTCTGTATTCTTTAGTTACTCCTTCAGCGGTGGACACTGAATACCCCCGAATCATGTTACCAGCCCTGTTCCGCGAAAAAGTGCTCCGGATGGCTCATGAGCGAGCCGGTCACCAAGGTCTGCAGAAGACCATCGGTATGGTAAGGGATTCTTTTGTCTGGACGTCTTTGAGGAAAGACGTGGTACGTATGCTTGAGATGTGTACGACATGCCAGGTCAACCGACCTGTCAATACTCGACCAAGGTATACAGAGATGCCCATGGCCAATTATCCCAGTCAGATAATCGGTATGGATTTAATCGGTCCACTATTGGAATCGAGTAAGGGTAATGTGTATATCATGACGATCGTTGATCACTGTTCTGCATGGGCGGAAGCATATCCGATTCCTGCTAAGACGTCTCAAAATGTGGAAGATAAATTCTTCAATGAGTACGTAGCTCGTCATGGTGTCCCTGAGATCTTGATAACTGATCAGGGAAAAGAATTTTGTTCTAAATCTCTGGAGGAACGATTTAAGAAACACGGTATGGATCATAGGCGGTCGAGTCCATACCATCCTCAGACAAATGGACGTACCGAGATGTTCAATCGAACTCTTAAAGAGTTAATCCAGAATGGGGTGAATAATGTGTCTCGGGCATGGGAAGATGAGTTGGGTGCGTCTTTAACAGCGTACCGCAGTACTCGTCATTCCACGACTGGATATACGCCATTCTATCTGACGTACGGTCGACGAGCAAGACTTCCGTTCGCTATTCCTATCGATGCGTCGCAAGATCTAGGTGAGAGACTGATATGTCTCAACAACGCCTTACTGCATGCTCGTAGCGACACCGCGAGATCTCGCGAGATTCACCGGGAACAAATTGATAAGCGTGCAAACGCTGGTATCTTTAAGGTAGGGGATTCGGTGGTCGTAAAGGCCGAGGAGAGGATGAAGTTGACCTCTCGCAGTGACCCCGAGTACGAGATCTTTAAGATCAACGGGCCAGTGGCTCATGTCCGACATCAGAGGTCTGGGAAGGTGCGTGTACTTAATATAGCCAAGTTACGCGTAGTTGACTCAGAGATGTGCTGGGACAAGGTACGGCCACGCCCTATTCATAACCCCGTTAAGGGTACGAAGGCTAGCCATCACCCAAGAATGATGCAAGCCCCTGAGTCGGAAACCTTGCCGGTAAGCGACGCGAGTGCGACCCCTAGTAGGAGGGCTCGGCGGAAGTGACCAGCTTCGGATGAGGAGCCAAGGGGGAGCAAGGTGGGTAAGAGGGTTGATAATAACATCAGTCAACCTGGTGCGAGTGTGACTCGAAACAATGAGTCACCAACCGAAACTCACGTGATTACTCCTAATACGATGATGGACACATCGGTGGAGGTACCCGAAAGTGTGCCGGAGCCAATGGAAACGCTTCCATCACACCCATACTTTCTGCGCAAGCGCAGTCATGTACCTGATGTCGAAACTAACCCCAAGCGACTCAGAATCGGTGCTTTTGGGCGTGTTCTATACGATGACTTCATCGATCATATAGATGCAGTTATACTGCGACGTAGCCGCAGATAATTATCATTCTGACTTATACTCTGTACCAGACGCATCGTAATAGTGTTGCATAGCGTATTCAGTAGAAATTTAAATCTTGGTATCTGATAGGAACATAAGGGTAGAAACGTACCGGTAAGCATCGCACTAGTATAGCGTCAGTAGTAAGTTTTGATTGTGCCGGAAAATTAGTAACAATAGTGGCTATGGGATCCGTGGTACTCCGTGTCACTAAACTCACCAGGTTTGCGGTGGTCCCAACCAGGGGGTCGAGATTCGCTGCTGGGTGTGATTTGTACAGTGCTTATGACTATATAATCCCCGCGGGAGGACGGATGATTGTGAGAACTGACCTTCGGATTGTGGTTCCGAGGGGTTGCTACGGACGGGTGGCACCGCGATCAGGATTGGCCATTAATCATTGCATTGATGTGGGAGCCGAGGTGGTTGACTCGGATTACCGGGGCAATGTGGGTATTGTCCTAATTAACTTTGGTAGTAATAGCTTTCCCGTGGGTAGGGGAGATCGTGTAGCACAGCTGATCATGGAGAAGATAGTAATACCGACGATACGGGAGTGTACGACGTTGGCTCCTACCGAATGGGGTGGGGCCGGATTCGGTTCCACGGGTTGATAAGACCCACGTGCCCTGTATAGTAAGCTTATTAACGAACACCACGGATAGTAAGTGTAGTATTCATCTATCCGAATCTAATGTAACCGCGAGTAAATGGTTTGCCCATAAGAATGTAGGCGTTGTGTTGCAGACGTTCGGTGAGACTATGGAAATTCATTGTGATGGACGACTTACCGACCGATGTGAAGTGAGAAGTGGTGTGTATGCGCTGATGTCGAGCGAATGTGGGTACAGTTGGAAGGGCTGGCAATTCGAGCCTGTGGCATCTTACAGTCGGACGTACACTCGGGTTAGCCTGGCCATTGAAATGCCCCACTTGGATGTGACCGGCGTTCTAAATAAATCCATGATAGTAGATCAATTGAAATTACAACCCTGGAACCATTTAGAAAGGTCTAAGTATGTGCCGCTAGCACCACTATCTGCGATCGACCCAGTGATGGTCGATGGCATCGGGGTATGGTCATTCGTATCCTATTCGTGATTGTGCTCGGGGTGATGATTATTCTTTATAAATGTGGCGTGTTAACACGCATGTGGAATTGGCTAAAATGCAAGCCATGTGCGGCCCATAGTAGTGATACGTGCACTAACATCAAGATATGTGCGCCAGCTATTCCGATTCAGGCCCAGCAGCCCCGGAGAACTGCAGCACTACCGAAGCCGCTGAGGTTGGCAACCGGGTCGTCGCCTAATGGTATTCCAAGGACTGTGATCGACCCGACGGCTGCTGATTGGATTGAGGTAGAACTATATGATACAGTAGAAGATCCTAACGAGGGTGCCGCTCAATTGGACATATCAATGTGACGTTGTGGCACTAACTTTATTTGCTGTGTTTGGTCCATGAATTGGTAACCAAATAACTTTTATTGTAGGAACTATTATATGATCAGTAATGAATTTGCTCTGTAGGATTAAGAACTGTTATATGACCTGTAATGATTTTGCACTGTAGGATTAAGATTGATATTATTTAGTTATCATTTAGTTATAACACCCGGAGTAAAGGGTTTTTAATGATGCTATTAATGTGTTTCCGGGGACAGTCAATTGCGCATGATATTCTGTTATCCGGACATGTATGTTTGTATAATTACGTATATTAAAGTTACGTCTCGCATATTGAGGACATTAATGATGCTATTAATGTGTTTCCGGGGGATGTCAGTTGCGCATGATATTCGTCTACCTGGACATGTATGTTTGTATAGTGATATGACTAGTTAGTCAGGTAGTATGATTATAGGACAACGTGTTATCCGTTCCGAGTGCTGCTGGTATAGTGTGGTTTTGTTGTTGATGTTACACAACGAGTTAATTGGCACTCTCTTAAGGCCTTAAGAGGTGGTTAATTAACTTCGGTTGAGGGGCATGTGTAGAAATGGGATTGTATGTGTGGGAGTCATGACCCCGCGGACATCTTATATTTATGAGTATAAGACCTCAGTGAAATTGTGTATTTGAAAGTACCAGGTAAGCCAGTGAACGGAGTAGCACCATCATAGCAGTAGGCATTATCAGGTAATGGTGTATTTATAGAAGCATTATATCATACCAATGGAGAGGCATGCTGGGAAGCAAAATGGCTGCTGTACTGGTTGACATCAGCCAGTGCCGCCGAACCAGAGTAGCGTGAGAAACTAGTACGGGATTGTTGCTCTGTATTAGAATATAGGTTGGATATGATGAGGATGGACCCCGGGTTGTGGATTGATGATGTCTGTCAGTAAGTGAGGAGGAAAGTTGTTGCTATGACGTCGGCATACACTTTCAGTATATTCAACAGAAGTTTTGGAAAATAGTTTAGAAAATAGGACAGAGATAGGCTAGACGTGACAGACGAAAAGAATGGTTAAAAGGTTGAGTGATAGGGTCAAGAGGTTGACTGACAAGGGAATCATCAACTCCCTATAGAAAGTAAAACAACACCAGCTGGCAGCTATTAACCATCGTATCCTACAGGTTTATTCGCAATAGGCAATAGGCAAGACATAGACTTTGTAGCGTCCTGTAGGAATGATTGACACTGTGGAGGTTAATATATGACCTAAGCGTCAAGGTAAACGAGCAGTCTAGACACTATCTGAATTAGTATAGACAATCGATGAGATCATTTGGTGACGTAGCCGGTAGTTCATTTCGCAGAAGAGGGGAAATGTTGTTAGTTAGCTGACAGCTCCCATCAATCCAGAACCAGCAGGGACCACTTTAGCCAGGTTTAGTGGGCGGTCCATAGAAGTAAAAGAAGAGGTTTGATTGGTCAAGAGGACGTCATAATCTAAAGATAGACTATGAGCGAATGATGCCATTATGTAAGTTCTATTATTAGACATTACCGAACGAAGGGAGAAGAGAAAATCAGGAGAGTATAAAAGGGGGACTTGGCCTTGTATACGAGAGTCTTGGTAAAATCTCAGTCCGTAGTACACGTCGAAAACTAACGCTGAATAGATAGGCGTCGAAGTTAGTGGGTAGGGTTAGGAAACAGTTAGATTAAGTAAAAGTAGTTAAACATAGTCCAAATCATATAAAAGTATTAAGTTTTATTTAGTGAGAGTAAAACTCACGATTTAATTATATTGTACAGTTAGAATAGCCTAATAAATCTATCACCTTGATAACCAAGGCACGAGTTTGACTTATTAAATCTGGAGAATACGGAAGACCACCGTAACGTACCTATACCTTCTGTAAATCAGTCAGATCAGGCCTGGATAACAAATAAAAATATCGTTACCTACATCTATCAATGAGGCGAGCTGTTATCCATCTCTTTCGTGTTGGGTAAAGGTGGTTGTCGCAGCAACCTCACATACAGACTTTTCCTGAGGCTAAAGAGATTACAGAATCGATTACGAGTTGTGTATACGTATAAGTAGTGTTGGGAAGATCCGTCATCAACACCGGTGACGTCATAAAATTTTCAACACGTAATAACAGTCAATATTATTAAAAGAGCAAGATGCCCACAGTATGTCGTCGGTATCGAGTAGGATTTTGCTACCAGAAGGAAATTCGATAATGGATTGATTCAAGTTACAAAAAAACCCTTCTTGGTCGTCTGCACTCTAAAGTAACTCTGTCCCATCTCCGGACTCAGCCATTACAGTGCAAAATACATCATGTCCGATAAAGTTAACACCACAAGCATCACAGTATCCCCCAGCCCGCTGCAATAAAAAACAAAAAAATAAGCGCAAGATCATCCACAGATAAGCAGCCAAATTCACCAACATAACGGAGACACAGACACTCAGGATGATTGTGTTCACAATCTCCATACGACGGTTTTATAAATTGTAAACTGAGGCACACACTTTCCGAGCTGTACTGTGATAATTAAGTTTGGTCTAGGTGAGGTGAGACAAGTCCTACCCACAGAGGAGGATGCTTGGCAGTTCACCCACCCGGTAAATACAGTCCAGCTTCACGTAGTTAGTAGACTTGGCTTCCGCAAGACATAGAGTTGTTTAAACCAAACAGTAAATTACAGTCAGCTATACTGTCCTAATTTTGATTAAGGACACGACTGTTCTACCGCGTATACAAATCATTAGTGTGTGGGCTGATGATGCAGCATCAAAACTTAGACAGTATAATCACCTTGGAGAATTTCAAATATTCTCTTACCTACATATTCCAGCCACTAATCAACACCGGCTGGAATACACTTTACTACACACAAGAGGATGCGCATGTAGAATAAGATCACGCGCATATACAGGGACGCTGTTCTGAGGAACAGAATAATGAAACCATTATTTCCATTTTTCGCATCAACTACGTATACTCAGCAGCATCAAAACTCCACCATCCATATACAGATTGCCTAAGTTTCCGATCAACCACGTGCTGTCAAAGCAAGAATCACGTGATCAACACGTCTATTTTCCGGTAAATTGGATCAAAGGCTTTAAACACAAGACCCGCCCTACACTTGACTACCACAGCGTGATGGAGGAGGTGAGAGGTGATGAGTCGAGGCCAAGCCACTGACACCATTACACTCTCCCACACCCCATCGGGCGTTCCATCCTGAAATTTGAACAGACGAGTTTATAAGCATCCAACTTGAAAAACCGTTTCACGCTAATTAAAAGGTGATAAATAGTTCCAGATTTTCACGTTGATCAGATACTTGATTTCCCGCCAAGTGGGGATGAAAGCATGTCTCCTACCTACTTATATTTATATTTGCCTTCTTTTGATGACGGGGATATATAATCCGACTCCAGGAGAATAAAAGTTAAATATTTCTATATTTGGCAGAACCGTCTCACCCTAAAACTTTCGGGTGTGGCCCTCCACCGTCCTGTGACGTCACCAAAAAGTATAAAAGGAGGAGAGCCTGCACTGAAATTTCATCTTTCCTTCAAGCACGACACTGGGGAAGATTGAGCATTAGGCTACTTTCGTGTCGCAAACCAAATTCTGCTGTTTTCTACGTATCATTTTATTATTATATGTTATATTGACCAGGAATGTTATGAAGAGTTAGGAAAGTTTAATTAGGTTAGTGCAGTTCCGCAAATCACCATCATGCAGGAATAGTATGTCGCTTGCGGAAGACCTCGCCTTATCTGACAGCTCGGAAGAATCGGCACCTGCTCACATCGGAAAGAAGTATATGTGTACTGCTTTATCGTACGACAGACAGCCATGCAAGTGTGCATTTTCCAGAAACTCAGACATTCAAACCTGGTGAACACAAAGAGGACATAGATATCCTCGCTCCACGTTTCGAAAATAGACTTCCAGTTACCATGCTTCCAACTGGAAAATTGGCCAAAACGAAATGCACCAAATGACAACTAACTGACTTTCCACAATTAGCTAGACCATCAGCCTCTGCAACACAGCCATCCAGCACCAGAACCCATCATAAAGCACCGGCAGCACCTGTAAGAACAGCACCGGCAGCCCCTGCAGCACAAGTATTTACACAAACTGTAGTATCCGCACCGGCAGCACCCGCAGTGACAACAATGACAGCAGACAGCACTACAACATCATCCACATCTGTGAAAAACTACTATGCGGACCGACCATATGCGGGAAAGTGCAGAATAGCCCATCAACCTGAAATCTGAGCGGTTCCCAGAACAACCGCGAGTAAGCTGATCAAGGCTGTTAAAATATGAAAGTTATCCACAATCACTGCAGCAGCATCGACACCCAGCATCATCGCATCGTATAACCAATTTTCAGCCAGCACCACCACCACCATCGCCATGACAACTGTGATGTCAACAATCTCAGAGCCTGCCCCAGTCAGAACTACACCTATCGTCGTCGAACTTAAGTGGCACCAACATTAGTAACATAAATAATGAAATCTCCGCATCAGAAGACCACCCACCATGGCCGTCCAGCACGAGCCGTGGGACCCAAACTCATTAAGGAAATTTCTCAGTGGATGTTTGTGGACATTATTGTCGTGGAATGTGTGAATAGGTGTGCGGAAAATGGAACTATTATTATTTTATTTTTGAAATGTTTTTATTATTATTATTATTATTATTATTATTATATATGTTTTTAAAATTGAAAATGCCGTCCCTTGGCTGACTACGGTCATCTTACACAGCTATGCAAAATTCTTGCATAGCTGTGTCTCACTAAAATAGTTGCTGCAGGTACCTGTGTTGTAAACACGTTGTGTGCGACGTAAGTACATAACACACTGTAGCGAAGATGCCTTTGCTCCCGTCATGCCATCCCAGCTATTGCTGGGGCTGCCTGATGAACCAATTTTTACCTTATTATTAAACTATTATTTTTCTTATTATTTTTCTTCTAGTGTCAGAGCATCGAGACGGATTGAAGGATAGTGAGAGCTATCCACGTGGACCCGCCAAAACTGGCCGCACTGTATGCATACCTGCCTTTTATTATATTTAAAAAAATTTAATTTGATTTGGCTACGTTGGAGCTTGGGCATTCTCAGCGGAAATTAAAAATAATAAAGAGCACGCACCATGAAATAAAAACAAAAAAAGAAAAGGCCTGGAAAAATAATTCCAGGTAAAAAATCAAAACTAAAAGTACGCCTCCTTCCCAAATTCTTTCGCACCTCTATGTGCACTTCTCTGATAAACTACGCATCTCTCGCGTCACTACTCCTCTCGGCTACATGGCTACTCAAGAAGTCTATAATTCTTTCCTAGTGTGCTCCCGTGATTTTGATCCATGATGCATTGATCGTTTGTCATGGGTGTAAAACTAGGAGGGTGTGGTGTAGCGTGGATTGGCCGGATGGGTACGGACCATCCCAGCTAGGCTGGGTACGGGATGACTGCTCCGGGATCGTTCCAAGCATGCCCCCCCCCCCCCTGGTTAGGGTAGTACGCATGTATAGGGCCTTATGAGAGAGGTTTCACTAAAATGGCTAAGTCCGTAAGAAGGTGTAGCGTGCATGCGTGCACGTCAGAGCTTCCTTGACAAAACGTGTCAGTATTAGGAGAGAGTGTATGCTTATAGTGTACCGAGTTGGTACTGGTGATTTCTTTCAATCACTCCATTCTCGTCGTTCTTGGTACCGATCAGGACCAGAATGAAACGAGAATTTCAGAACTTTTTAACTTTTTAGAATCGGACCAGAAATGGCCGAGTTATCGTCAAATGGCTCACTTAAATTATTTTCAAAATATTGCTTGAACGTCGTAATCGCCTGTATGTATTAAGTGAATTGGGAATGCACTGATCACGTGATCGCCACGTCACCCTTCCTAGCTGCACGCTGATTGGCTACTGTTCATCCTCTGATTGGCCAGGGCGTTCTGCCTCTGAACGCAGATATTTTAATTATTGTCAATACTGTGATAGTTAGTTATAAGTATATAGCAGCAGCCATCCTAGTTATTTGTTTTGTTTATTCTATATAAAATACTAGGACCGCAGTATGTTCGGCTACACAATACAGCAACAATAAATCCGCATCACCTTTCTCACCCCCTTCACTTTTTCACTGAGGCCACTGTTCAGGTTCTCATTAAGTGAACCTGACATGAGATAGACTAAACCTGGTGATTCTAGCTCGATAGGATGGGTTTAAATGTAGTTAAGGATGGTCGCTCTTTAGGAGTCATTTGTGTAAGCCTCATTTCCGGATGTAGCGGAAATGTAACAACGCACACCGGCTAGGTGGTATAAATTGGCCATATACCTTAGGGCCTCCTTATTAATATATGGGTGATTGTCTCTCCTTATGTTCTTCCAGCCGTAAGGCTTATAATTGTCTGAACCTCCCTTCGACATGTTGGTGCGATCCGACTTTGGAAACTATTGGGGGTTCCAAGCGATGAAGACTAAAATGTTGATTTCACAAACACTCCCTCTCTATCTTCGGATACCAGTTAGCATAAATATCCATGCCAAAGTAGGAAACACTACGAAAACATTATATTATTTTAACCAACCAGCAGTGCATCTCTGGGCATTCTTAACATAAACCTAATGACATGTAAAATGATAGTCCCGGGATTGGATCCTATATGATCTGTCCCCAACACCCCAGGTGATGGACGAGACATGGATCTCCTTCTAACTCTTCACTTAGGACTGGGTGCTGTCTTGGAACCCACCATGTCCTCACGGGAAGGTCACTATAGTTGGATATCCGTCTCCTAATCCCCACCATAAAAGTATATATGCGCTTTTCAAATGCTTTTGTAAATATGTCTTATCCTAGTGATGTTGTATGTGGTTGCGGTGTGGTAAGAAACGGGATCGTTATATGATTCAGGGGTTGCTGCACCTTAACATGTCTGCTCGCTGTCTTTCTGAGGAGGATGCTCCATAAGGTGACCATATGGAAACCGAGCATTTCCACCAGTCAAGCATGTATTTAAAAGATAGATGGCACTACCTTCCACTTGCGACCAAAGCGTGGAACATGGACCTAGCAACTAAAGGTTAGTGTAGGGTGTAGCAGAAGGACCCCATCAATAAAGCAGCAACTACCAATGCAGTATTGTTAATCTACATCTGAATTCTCCGGAAATTATCCACCCCATCTTTATGTAATTCAGCGTGCATCATGATAGCATACAGTTTCACTAGGTTAACTCACATTACATACGTAGCATATGTTTGAACAAGAGAGTGGCCATTTTTGCCAACTCTCTTCCTCCGCTTCTGTGTTGAAGGCATTTTCCCATAATGGAGGCCCACGTGAGACACTTTCCTCTCGCAACAATAATATTTTGTTCTGGGTATAATGGTTTATATTATATTTGAAGATCGGCGAGGTACCTCTGATGAGCCAACACTAAACAAGACACCAACTTAGTTCTACGTATTGTTGTGGAACTCGGTAACACTCTAGACTACCTGTTTCATCAATCGAGTGCACCAAGCTGACGTGGAACCAGTTCTGCATAGAAACCGGGAGATGTAATCCAGCAGTCCTAATAGATGGACTTGAACCATTTGGGTCCTAGGCTCAGGTATGTCTCATGCTTAGATATATTGAGTATTTAGTAATTATGTGCTTAATCTAATGCTATGTTGTGATAAATTTGGTGTCAGTTGTTAAAATTTGTGCCCAGTACAAATAAGAGGTTGCGGTCTAAATCATTTTTCTCAAATTCACGCGCCATTCCGAGATTACGTGATCACGCTCGACTTCCTGATTTTTTTTTATTGAAATCTTGAAATAGTAAATACGGAGATGCCCTAATCTAATTTGCTGATTATTTCCCCAGATTACACTATCTTTCATCCTATTTTCTACAATCATCATTATTATTCCCCTTGTTTTGTCAGAATTATACACATATATATATATTTTGGCATTATTGTCAAATAGAGTTTACTATTTATATTATATTGTGATCCAAATTATACTCATATTGTTATATATTTAATGTTGCTATTGCATCACAAATTCAAATTATTTATGCCATATTTATATCTAGCGTCCGAATAGTCATTGCTGCCTTAAATATACATAGCCAGGACAGCTATTAGTGTTCACATTTTTATATATTACTTATTCATTTTCGAAGTGTGTTCGCTACTGGATGATCGTTGTTCTTAAATGTCAAAAGACAAGCTAAAAGCATTCATTGAGAGACACGAATATCCCGTACCGCGACCTATTGTTGTAGGAAACAGTAAGGCTGGCCTGTTAAAGCGTCACAACCCCCACAATCTCATAGAATATTGGGACGTTTCCTCTGTGCCAACTGCCGATCTGGTAACCCTCCTCCGTAGTAGAATTTCTAATACTGTAGTGTGCCATGGTAATATTATTTTCTACTTTTGGTCAGGGACTTGCGATCTCTCGATCAAAAGGGGAAAATATATTTATCTACGAGCAGACAACGCGAGCGCTCGGGAGCTCCTCGACTCCATTTGTTCACAATTCTTAGAGGCTGCTTCAATTGTCTCCAGACGTGGACAGCAAATCCAATTTATAGATGTCTCCATATTCTCGTTATGTGACTGGAATGATCGAAAACGGCATCAAAATTTGGAGAGATTCCGAAATGATGATTTCAAGTTGGGACGCCTGGTTCTAGATTTAAATGCCAGGATAGCACGTATTAATGCCAGTTTAAATGTAAATACACTGCATTTGAGCTTTGACCTGGTGAAGAGGCGCAAGAAGGGTAAAGTGGTCCATCATTCATATAGACTTGAGTATTTATATTATGGTGTCCATGCATGTGAGGAATTGACCAAGGTCTGGATTTTGAAAATCAAACTTGCCTATTGTGAGCATTTCATCGACCAGAACTTGGACATAGTGTATGGTAATGTTCCAGCTGATGACTTTTAGGTGTTAAACTTGAGAATGTTGTACTCTGACTGCTCAAATCTTATATGTTACTAAGTAACTGGTCAAATAATAGTCTTCATTGGTACACTTTAGTATTACATTATTATCATTGTCATGATTATGTAATGGCAGAGCATATTCTAGTCTATAGTTAATGTGTTGGCATTAGTATATGTACATCCCCACATTTACATATACACCCTTGTGGTAATTGTATTATACAGGGAAATTTATTAGCATTATGCAAAGGCTGCTGTTGGCAGCCAATACCATAATACTGTTGTTTTTCTTATCTGGTCTATCTCTTATTAATCAGTGGTATATTATACAGTTATTTATTCAGGCATACTGCACTCCCAACATGTCTCTAAACATCAATGACGTCACATTTGATGAGTTGGTGTTGCTTAAAGATATTGGCAAAGCCAGAGCTAGGCAAATAATCAAAATACAGGAAGAAAATTGTGGCGTCATAAATCTCACCATACTGAGGCAATGAGTGGATGCCATGTCTACGACGGCTCTTTTGGAAAATCTGCTCTCCCTCGGAGATATTAATTTTGAATCTGAAGTGTCCAGTTTCGACCCATTGGAGTCACAATCTGATTCTACTCCAGAAATAGCAGAAACTGAGAGCCTAAGGAATGAGATTAGGGCCATGAAGAAGCAGTTCGCCATGGAAAATAAGATGCTCCAGGAGCAGTTAGTGAAGGAGCAGAAAGCAAATGCAGATTTCAAGATGCGACTCACTGAACATGGACTTTGGTCGATACCGTTGCTCCTCACAGGGTATATGTGCCAAAATCGGACCCGTCTGATGATGCAAAATTTGAAGTAGGTGGTGCTGATGATCCCTACGGTGCCAAGCCAAAAGTCTTACATGGTCCAGCCCCACCAAAATGTTTACCTTCGATGGTAGTAGGGAGTGGGAGCCATTCTTCATCCTATTTGAGCGCATTGCACATCGCTATGGTTAGCCAATTTTTTACCATTTGGAGATGCTGATTGAGACATTGCGGGATAAGGTACTGAAATATTTCTGTAGTTTCCCAAGGCAGATTCAAAATGATTATGAGAAGCTAGTAAACTGCATGAATGCCAGATTTGGTAAAAAAGACCTGCCACAAACCTCCAGATACAAGTTGCAAGCGGTGCGTCAGGAGGGGCGGTCATTGGAAGAGTTCGATGAACTCATCCAAGAGCTCACTTTAGATGGTTATCCACACATCGCTGAGGAAGTCACCAAACATATTTCACTCGACAACTTCATCAGAGGACTGGATAACAAGAAGGCAGCTTTGATCGTTTTAGATAAGGATCCTTGCCCTGTAGGTGGGGCTTAGAATACAACTTCCGTATCCTCTGCGTGTCGTAAGAGGCGACTAAAGGAGGTAAGGGTGAGGTAACCCTGACAGAAACCTCGAGTGCTGAAGACGGAGGTTCCAGGCCGCACGGTGCACTCTAATAAACCATGGACCCACGCACTTAACGCTTATGATCATGTCAATAGTCACTTACAGGACTGGCGGTATGATCAGCGAACGAAAAGAAGAAGAAGACAAGAAGGCAGCTTTGATCGTTTTAGATAAGGATCCAGAGACCTTAGAGGAGGCGTTGAAACTGGTGAGAGCGTCTGTAACTAACCAGATACTCATAATGGGTGTTAAAAGCCCAGAGTTACGCAAAGTCCATTTCACTTCCCTTTGTCAACCTCTTTTCTTGAAAAGCTGTATGGGCCTGTGGAAGAACTGCAGAAAACCACAGATTTCATCTTGAGAACGGCTCTCCAAGTGTGATACCAGCGATCGAAAAGAAGAAGAAGAAGACTTCCCATGATCTGTGATGGTCTGTCCGAACAATGAATGAGCGACCTAACAGGAATGCACGCCAATGTCTAGTGAAAGTAACAACAGCAAGCAATTCCTTGTGGGTGATGCAGTACTTCCATTGTGCGGGAGAAAGGATTTTGCTAGCGAATCTGATAACAACTTCCCTGTCACCCTGAATTTGAGATAATTCAGCCCGATAGCTGCTTCAGAAGCGTCATGTTCGCTCCAAAGACTCGTTTATTCAAGCCTCATGGAGGGTGGAACATGAAAAACTAAATGCAATGTTAGAGTTACATGCTCACATCAAGGGCCAGTTTATTCACGCCTCAAGATCAGAACATGTCAACGGATAAATACAGTTGACAACATGAATATGTATAAGAACATGAGATATTAATGAATACGTATGTACAAAAAACTGGCAGTCTAATAAAGTTTGTAGTCCTGCAATCTGGTAGGTAGACGACGCAACCTACCTCTTCTCCGACGCCTACCCATTCCGATATGGCTCAGTTCCTCATCCGGGCCATCTCCGGTTAAAACCTCTTCATATGTTCCATATAGAATAGGTGAATCCTCTTCCAGTAATGCCTCATCTTCCTATCAATAAAGAATGGTAGCATCCATATCAGGTGGAACCTCCTCACCATACAAGACAGTGGGATCCAGGTCTAATGGATGTGATGCATCGGAAAGGTCTGATGGTTGTGATACTGGTAATCCACTGAAGGAAGCGGATGAAACAGAGATGTCCACATCAGGAGTATTGGTTAGGACTGACTCTCATAATCTCCACAGCCAGATTGGAATAACTCTGTCCCGGCAGAGTTTGAGACGGTCATGATGGATTACAACATGTTTACGTGTGCCCTGCAACTGGTACACTACGCCTGACAATTACTTGCTAATTACAAATGGCCCAAGCCAAGGTCAGTTAAGTTCTTTCGACTTGGCAATCTTGGTAGCCGAGTTAGCCAGGTAGACTAGGTCACCAACATTATATTCATGAGTGTTCAGTTTCAGATCATACGTGCGTTTTTGTCGGGCTTGAGCCATCCCTAGATTACGATGAGCAATTGCATGTGTGCTCTTGAGAACTTGCTCCAAATTCTGAACAAAATCCCCTACAGACTCTGTTGTTTTCCAGGGCTGCTTGCTTCCAACAATAAGATCGAGGGGTTGTAGAATTTCATGCCCTAGCATCATTCGGTTGGGAGTATACCCTGTTTGATGGTTCACTGTAGCCCTAATAGCGGATGCTATAAAGTGGGAACATACTTGTCCCAATCCTTCTGTTGCTCACTATCAGAGAGGTAACATCTCATCATATTGAGAATCACTCGCATATAGCATTCTACCTGCCCATTGGCACAGGGATGGTATGGCGTGGTTCGGGTTTTCACAATTTGCAAAAGACTACATAGACTGCTGAAAAGATTACTCACAAAATTTCGGCCCTGATCGGTATGTACCTGCAGAGGGTAACCAAAAACAGAGATAAACCTTTCCACAAAAGTTTTCGCAGTGAGTTCTGCTCCCTGACTTGGCAAGGCATAACATTCAACCCATTTGGTAAATTAATCAATAATTACCAAAACATACCGGTTGCCATAACGTGACTCGATGAATGGGCCTAGAATGTCCAAATGCACACGTTCCAGAGGTAAAACAGCATGAAACTGCCCTAATGGTGCCTTTGGTTTAGTCATCAGCTTCTTGTTGCGGTTGCAAACACCACAAGACCGAACATACTCTTGAGAGTCTCTTGTAATCCCATGCCAGTGGTATCTCAAGCACAATTTCTCCAAGGGTTTTTTCTGCCCCATATGCCCGGAAAGTTGGGAGTCATGACAGCTAAACAAGACCTCCTTTTTCAAGGATTCAGGAACCAGGAACAACTTACGGTGTGAACATTCTGTTTCCCAATTGTAATACAGAACTCCATCCTCAAGGGTAAGATGCTCTTTAGCCAGCCATAATTACTTCACAGCTGGACTAGAGAGATATTATTCCCATGACGGGAGTGTGGGGGGGGGGGGTGGGGGGTTGTGATTCGTTTCCTTCCTTTGTATCAACTTTGTAATATCAGGGTCTTGCATCTGCACCTCTCGTAATTGGGCAGGCGAATAAACTGTTGTCCAGTTAGATGTCACATCACTGCACTAATCACCTGTATCAGGTGGAGTGTCCTCGTCAGACTCATCGTCAGACTGATCATCCAACTGACTGGTGGTCAATGCTCTTACTGCCAATGGGATGACCTCATCCACATATTCATTAAAACGTTCCCAATGTGAGTGTATCCGTGTACAATAAGTACATCCGTGACAGGGTAATGATTCGAGATTCTGCCCAATATCGTAGCAGTTGCAGTAATCAGACCCAATAGGTATTCTGGACAGACCATCAGCATTGCTATATTTCCCACCAGGCCGTAGCTGGATGGTCATATCGTACTGTCCAAGTTCTTCCATCCATCGTGCCAGTTGCCCTTCAATATTCTTGATCTGAATATATTATCCCAGTATTATATATAATGACCAGAAGGGATGTCAACTGTGGTGTCTTTGTATTGATTAACTGTCTGGCTGCTTTAGAGTTTGATTGACTGATTGATTGATTGATTGATTGCTTGCTTGGTTGCTTGAGTCTTACTTGATTTGACAGGTTGCTTGATTTGATTGTTTGTTTGAGTTGATTGCTTGCATGACTTGTTATTTGACCTGATTGGTTGCGTGATTTGATCTGATTGGTTGCGTGATTTATTGCTTGAATTGGGTGCATGATTTGTTGCTTGAATTGATTGGTTGCGTGATTTGTTGCTTAAATTGATTGGTTACGTGATTGCTTGCTTGAATTGATTGGGAGCGTCAGATTGATTGAGATTGAGTGAGATTGATTGAAATTGATTGAAATTGATTGAAATTGATTGAAATTGATTAAGATTGATTAAGATTTATTAAGATTGATTAAGATTAATCGAGATTGATTAAGATTGATTAAGATTGATTGATTGACTGGGATTTGCCTGATTGATTGGGGGCTTGAGTTGTTGGTTGATTTGATTGGTTGTTTCATTTGATTGTCTGCGTGACTTGTTGTTAGATTGGTTACGTGATTTGTTGCTTGAATTTATTGGTTGCGTGATTGATTGTTTGATCTGATTGGTTGCGTGATTGATTGTTTGATTTGATTGGTTGCGTGATTGGTTGTTTAAACTGATTGGTAGCGTGATTGGTTGCTTGAATTGAATGGTTGTGTGATTGGTTGGTTGTTTGAATTGATTTGTTGCGTGACTGGTTACTTGAATTGCTTGATTGGTTGTTTACCTAGTTGCTAGCTTGATTGCTTGTCTGATTTGACTGATAGTTTGACTGGTTGTTTGATTGGTTGTGTGATCTGATTGCGTGCTTAATTTGATTAGGTTTTGATTTGTGGTCTGCCTAGTTGAGGGATTGATTGGTTGCTTGCCTGTTTGACCGGTTTTAATTGATTGATTGGTTGATTGATTGATTGATTGGTTGCTTGTCTGCTTGACGGGTTTTGATTGATTGATTGATTGATTAATTGACTGCCTAGTTGCTAGCTTGATTGATTGCTGATTTGATCGATAGTGTGATTGGTTGTTCGATTGGTGGTGTGATCTGATCAGTTGCTTGATTGGTTGGTTGATTTGATTGATTGATTGATTGGTTGCTTGTCTGTTTGATTGGTTGATTGCCAAGGCATTATCATGGCTAGACAGAGCAGGGGAGGGAGAAAGGATGGCAATGAATCAGATTCACGCCACCAATCCTCTGCCCACGCTCGCCTAGTCAAGGTATACTATATGGTAATACAATGCTTCCATCACCTTTGTGTGTTGGGCAAGCACATGGAGGCAGAGACACTGCCAAACTGCTTAGGCAAGAAGCTAAAAGAACTAAACAAGTTCTGCAAACCAGCCATGCCAAATGGAGATGTCCACTTTAACGTTTGTAATGCTAATTTTGGTTGGGCTAAATCCATAGTACAAACTCTAATCAATCATTACAATTGCCAACTTGGCTGTATCAGATCCGAAATTATATTAGCCCAGAATCATTCCCACCTAGACGTCGGCCGTGCCAAGTCAACCGCCATTCGCTGGGCAAAAAACAATCATGGAAAAAGGCTTCATGATAAGGCTATTGCAGCCTTTTATGACTTTATCAGACCCATTGATCCTCATTTTTTCCCTGCTGCCGTCAACAGAAATGCTACTCCAGTTCGTAAAACACCAGCCGAAACATCAGATTTTGTACCACCCTCTCAGGCTAAAAAGCGGGTAAGGTCACCTGCTGAGACCTCACCTCCAATCAAACGTACAGATACCAGGTGTTCTCCAGGCAGTGTCCCATCTACATCCTGTGATGGCAACATGTACTCACCAATTAACCCATTGCTAATCCCATTACCTGAGTCACCACCACCCGCCGAAACCTCGGCACCGATCATACACATAGATATCAGGCCTTCACCAGTCTGTGTCCAATCTACATCCGTTAATGACGAGATGCAGTCACAAATTGATCCAGCATCAATCCCTTTACCTGAGTCGCCACCGCCTTCTGAACCATCATTCTCACCTGATGATTTCCCCCCGCTTCCACAGAGGGTAGCTAAATCCGATCGGATATCAATAGAAAACAAGCTGGGACTCACAACCCACACTACTCCAAAAGTACCGCAACCACGGTTCACACCATCTCCTCAGTCTAAGCCTAGAAAACCAACGAAGCTAGAGAAAAATACGTTCTGGAAATTCCGGTATGAGTCATGCAACAAACGAAATTGGCAGCTCCCAACCATCAACAAAAAGATCCTGTTGCTTGGAGCATCTAACCTGAGCCGAATCAATGTGGCACCCCACCCAGAAATGCATGTAGCTTGCTTCCCTAGGGCATCTATCAATGATCTAAGAACGATCATTAATAGATACTCAGCGAAAGTCAAACCAGAAAAGATCATCCTAAATATAGGCATAAACGATCGAGATAACCCGATCCTAGCCTCAGAGAATCGGCTCAGGTTGTTGTTCAGCATGGTGAGGAAGAAGTTCCCTCAGCGAGCATCTACTTCACTAAGTTAAACTTCTCAACCACTTCGACCCTGTATCAAAAACGTGCACTGGAGGCAATCAATTGTGTTGCTGAGTCTAGCAGGATCAAGTCCTCTGAGTCCGGCGTTATTGTCATTCCACGCCTGCCACTCACAGAGTTCAGTGTGTGTCATGACAATATTCACTGGACTGAGAGAACTGCTAATGCTATCTATGGTAATTGGCTCAAGTTCCTTAATTTAAATTGAATGAGGGTCAGGGTAGCATCCACCCAGAACTGGAACTGGGACTAGGTAGTAATGTTGTAAACTTAACCGGCTCCGCATTAGGTGAAGCAGAACAGTCACTGCTTAACCTTGGCTTGACATTTGTCCCAACACCAAAATCTAAAACAGGTTTGGATGCAGATTTAGATAATGGCTTTACTGAAACTGCTGTATTTGGCCACCGAGTGAAATTGGCAGATTTTTTTCGAAACTCCAATAGTAATATTCCACCATTCATTGAAAAAACCGGCTGGGCTCCAAACTTAAAATGTGTTGACCCAGCAATCGGTGAAAGTATTAAACTTTACTCTGAACGTATTGAAAATACTACATTTCCAAACGATCAGCAAAATTTATCCTATGAGCAACGCCAGGCCATATTAGGTTTATCTAGAAAAAGTGAAATTGTCATCAAACCTGCGGATAAAGGTCGGCTACTGTAATAATGGATAAAGACAACTACATCAAAGAAGCGCATAGACAGCTTAGTAATCCAAAGCATTACCGAAAACTAAATGAACCACTTCGGCAAAATAACTGTAGCAAATTCAACGAAATTCTCCAAAAAATGGTTGATAGCAAGAAGATAACTGAAAAGCAATTTAAATACCTGTGCGCAAAAGATGATTCGAAACCACGTACATTTTATCTTCTTCCTAACATAAGTCTGTTGACTCGTGGACTGACCCAATGACACCACCAGGGCGACCCATTATTTCAGATTGTGGTTCGGAATCATATAGGATTAGTGAATTTATCGACTACCATCTTCAGCCAATTGCAAATAGACATTTTAGCTATCTGAAAACCACTGAAGACTTCCTAGCCCAGGTCTCTAAGATCTCGGTCCCTCCAAATTCATTCTTAATTACAATGGACGTTGATGCTATGTACACAAACATTGACATCGAAAAGGGTCTAAATTCAATTCGTAGAGCTTTTGCCGACTATCCTGACACAAACAGGCCCGACAGAGAAGTAATAGCTCTATTAGAGCTTAGTCTGAAGGGCAATGACTTTGAATTTGCTGGTGAAATTTTCCAACAAATTTGTGACTGTGCAATGGGTAAGCGTTTCAGCCCAGGTTTGCTAACCTTTACATGGCAGAGTGGGAAAAGGAAGCACTCGAAAACTGTCCAAATCAGCCGCTCATTTACCGCAGGTACCTCGATGATATTTTCATGATCTGGCAACATACTAAGGAAGCATTTACCGAATTTCTGGCCATTCTGAATAATCATGATCCGAATATCAAGCCAAAAGCTCAAATTGATGAGCTGTCCGTAGATTTCCTGGATGTAACTTTATACAAAGGTATAAAGTATGAAACAACTGGTTACTTAGACTACAAAGTTTATTTTAAGCCAACCGACTCGCATCAACTACTGCACAAGAAATCATTCCATCCACCGCATACTTTCAAGGGACTTGTAAAATCACAAATAATCCGTTTTCATAGAAATTCGAGTGATAAGAAAAACTTTGAATCATCATGTTCGACCTTATTCAAAGCCCTCAAGCCGAGAGGGTACTCTTCTCGGTTCCTGCGTAAAATAAAGTCTGAAACTTTGCATAATTTGGAAATCATTCCGGATAATGCCAGAAACTCTTGGCCTACCAAAATTTGTCACAATCGTCCAATTCTTGGTGAAGGAGAATCTCGGAAATGTGAAAAGAAAAGGTGTAAATTGGATAAATTTCTTCCTTCCCAGAGTACATTCACGAGCCTTCAAAACAAAAGCAAATTTCAAATTCAGTCGAAATTAGATTGCGATTCTGAAAATGTCATTTACTTAATTTCATGCAAATTGTGCCAAAAGTAGTATGTTGGCGAAACGAAAAATCGACTAAGATGCCGAGCAACTAGACACCTTTCAGATATTAGACTAGAGGAAGACACACATGTGGCTGAACATTTTAATCTTCCTGATCATTTAGTCACTCGTGACTTTGAAATTATGCCTATCGAACAGCTACCTCTTTCAGACACAACAGAGGAAACTGATAAACAAAGAAAACTAAGAGAATCATTTTGGATTAAAAAACTCGAAACACAATGGCCAAGGGGCATAAATTCGGACCCAGGCATCTCGGATCAACGTGAGATTATCCCATTTACTCTCACATACAATCGGAAAAATGTTGAAATTGCGAAAATCCTAAAGGATGAGTATCACAAATTACAGGACAATTTAAAACAACCATTCAACAAGCGTCCGGTAACTGCATTTAAGAAAAATCCTAATCTACGCGACATCTTGGTAAAAGCGAAACTCAAATAAGTGTTCAAAATATCAATCAATGATTTATCATTATATACTAATCAGGCCATATGGCATCTCTTAAACAAAATTGACAATCTCAGGTGTTAAAATAAGCAAAAATATTTTTAATTTTTTCAATTTTGAAAATTCTGAGCCGGTGCGTTTACAATATTACATACATACATGCCAGTGCCTGTTCCGTTATTTTATTACTTTATAAATCCATAACTTGTGTATAATATTCGTCTACATCGTCAGGCAATCTATCAGTCCTTCAAAAACGGTATATAGAAATCTCATCTTCTCCACATAAATCTTTAAATTGAACCTATTATTACCTCTTGAATTGCATGATTGTTTGAGCAAGAAAACTGTCATTCACTCCCTCCTTCCTCCCTCTATCCTTCCCTCTACCTGTCATTTCCTCCCTTCACTCATTCATTCATTACCTCATTTCTTCATTCTTTCTAGCCTTCCTTCCTGCTTTCCATCCACTAGCATTTGTTCATTCGTTCGTTCGTTCGTTCGTTCATTCGTCCGTCCGTCCGTTCGGTCGTTCGTTCGTTCGTTCGTTCGTTCGTTCGTTCGTTCGTTCGTTCGTTCGTTCGTTCGTTCGTTCGTTCGTTCGTTCGTTCGTTCGTTCGTTCGTTCGTTCGTTCGTTCATTCGTTCGTTCGTTCGTTCGTTCATTCGTTCGTCCATTCTTCCCTCACTCCTTTCCTCCCTCCTTCCTTCCTTCCTTCCTCCCTTCCTCCTTCCTTCCTTCCTCCTTCCTTCCTTCCTCCTTCCTTCCTTCCTCCTCCCTTCCTTCATCCCTTCCTTCCTCCCGCATCCCTCCCTCCTCCCTTCCTCCCTCGCTCCTTCCTCCCTCGCTCCTTCCTCCCTGCTTCATCCTCCTTCTCTCCATCCCTTCATCTATTCTTCGAGCCATCCATCTTTCCTTCCTTCCCTCCGGCCTTCATCTCGTTCATCTTTCCTCCCTCCCATCATCACATCCTTCCTTCAAGCCCTCATTCCTTCCATCTTTCCTTCACCATACCCTTCCTTCCTTCCATCTGTCCTTTCATTTGTCCATCATGGTTGGGTGGTTGGTTGGTTGGGTGGTTGGTTGGGTGGTTGGTTGGGTGGTTGGTTGGGTGGTTGGTTGGGTGGTTGGTTGGGTGGTTGGTTGGGTGGTTGGTTGGGTGGTTGGTTGGGTGGTTGGTTGGGTGGTTGGTTGGGTGGTTGGTTGGGTGGTTGGTTGGGTGGTTGGTTGGGTGGTTGGTTGGGTGGTTGGTTGGGTGGTTGGTTGGGTGGTTGGTTGGGTGGTTGGTTGGGTGGTTGGTTGGGTGGTTGGTTGGGTGGTTGGTTGGGTGGTTGGTTGGGTGGTTGGTTGCGTGGTTGGTTGGGTGGTTGGTTGGGTGGTTGGTTGGGTTGTTGGTTGGGTGGTTGGTTGGGTGGTTGGTTGGGTGATTGGGTGGTTGGTTGGGTGGTTGGTTGGGTGGTTGGTTGGGTTGTTGGTTGGGTGGTTGGTTGGGTGGTTGGTTGGTTGGGTGATTGTGGGTTTGGGTGGTTGATTGGCTGGTTGGTTGATTAGGTTTGTGGTTGGTTGGTTGGTTGGGTGGGTGGGTGGGTGGGTGTGTGGGTGGGTGTTTGGTTGGATGTGTGGTTGGATTATTGGGTGGTTGGGTGGTTGATTGGATGTTCGTTTGGGTGGTTGGTTAGTTGAGTGGTTGGTTGGGTAGTTGATTGGTTGGGTGATCGGTTTGGTCTGTCCATCCTTCTTTCCTTCTATCCTGTATCATTCAATCATGCGATTTGCTTATTCATTCATCTGTTTTAGAGAGAAAATTACACACAGAAATTGACTTTATTTCTCAACACAATGATAATCTTTGAAATCAATACCCATGGAAACTACTGACATTTGAGCAACTATATTACAAAGCAAAATTACTCATTCAGATCAAAGATTTTCAAACAAGGCCATCAGTTACATATTTCTTTGAAATGTTTTCTTTGCATTCCAAATTGTTTATTATACTTTGAAAAGGTCACTTAAGCACCTTTCAAATGATCTCACGGTTCACAAAGTCAGATTATTAGTTCTCTTTGAAGCAGTGGCCAGTCCGCCGCTAAGCCATTGAAAGTAGCTCAATCTTTAACACCTTTCCAAATTGAAACCAACTTATTTATCCAGAGCTCAATTAGTCAACAATACATTACTACAATGAATTATAACACCTTATTAGCGGCGTGTACCTCAAAGCAAACAACCTAGTAACTTTAAAGAAAATGATTAAGTCTCAAAAACATTCACTTGGCCAATAAAGAGTAGGGCAAACTGTTGGACTGGTAGATTTGTCTAAAAGGCTGCTGAAGAAGTGTAATCAACACGAAACGCGTCCAGCCCTCTGACGATGTAAAAAATTTCATTACTGTGTATTCCTGTGTATTTCTGTGTATTCCTGGAGAATACTGTATTCCTGTATCGCTGTGAGTAAGTTTAATATTTATACTGTTATTTCTGTATTGCCTGTCCTTAAATATTAAATATTATCATGTCACCACTAATCATTACTACTAACCACATTTCTCTTATTTCAGCTTTGTAAATTAAGCCCTCTTGGATTAGAAAAATATATATATAGACAGACAGACTAGCTGACAAACCTACCACTTGTAGAGTGTGCGCCTGGTAGCATTTTTGTATTGATTAACTGTCTGGCTGCTTTAGAGTTTGATTGACTGATTGATTGATTGATTGATTGATTGCTTGCTTGGTTGCTTGAGTCTTACTTGATTTGACAGGTTGCTTGATTTGATTGTTTGTTTGAGTTGATTGCTTGCATGACTTGTTATTTGACCTGATTGGTTGCGTGATTTGATCTGATTGGTTGCGTGATCTATTGCTTGAATTGGGTGCATGATGTGTTGCTTGAATTGATTGGTTGCGTGATTTGTTGCTTAAATTGATTGGTTACGTGATTGCTTGCTTGAATTGATTGGGAGCGTCAGATTGATTGAGATTGAGTGAGATTGATTGAGATTGAGTGAGATTGAGTGAGATTGAGTGAGATTGAGTGAGATTGATTGAAATTGATTGAAATTGATTGAAATTGATTGAAATTGATTAAGATTGATTAAGATTAATCGAGATTGATTAAGATTGATTAAGATTGATTAAGATTGATTAAGATTGATTAAGATTGATTAAGATTGATTAAGATTGATTAAGATTGATTAAGATTGATTAAGATTGATTGATTGACTGGGATTTGCCTGATTGATTGGGGGCTTGAGTTGTTGCTTGATTTGATTGGTTGTTTCATTTGATTGGTTGTTTGATTTTGATTGCTTGCTTGATTTGATTGTCTGCGTGACTTGTTGTTTGATTGGTTACGTGATTTGTTGCTTGAATTTATTGGTTGCGTGATTGATTGTTTGATCTGATTGGTTGCGTGATTGATTGTTTGATTTGATTCGTTGCGTGATTGGTTGTTTAAACTGATTGGTAGCGTGATTGGTTGCTTGAATTGAATGGTTGTGTGATTGGTTGGTTGTTTGAATTGATTTGTTGCGTGACTGGTTACTTGAATTGCTTGATTGGTTGTTTACCTAGTTGCTAGCTTGATTGCTTGTCTGATTTGACTGATAGTTTGACTGGTTGTTTGATTGGTTGTGTGATCTGATTGCGTGCTTAATTTGATTAGGTTTTGATTTGTGGTCTGCCTAGTTGAGGGATTGATTGGTTGCTTGCCTATTTGACCGGTTTTAATTGATTGATTGGTTGATTGATTGATTGATTGGTTGCTTGTCTGCTTGACGGGTTTTGATTGATTGATTGATTGATTAATTGACTGCCTAGTTGCTAGCTTGATTGATTGCTGATATGATCGATAGTGTGATTGGTTGTTCGATTGGTGGTGTGATCTGATCAGTTGCTTGATTGGTTGGTTGATTTGATTGATTGATTGATTGGTTGCTTGTCTGTTTGATTGGTTGATTGCCAAGGCATTATCATGGCTAGACAGAGCAGGGGAGGGAGAAAGGATGGCAATGACTCAGATTCACGCCACCAATCCTCTGCCCATGCTCGCCTAGTCAAGGTATACTATATGGTAATACAATGCTTCCATCACCTTGGTGTGTTGGGCAAGCACATGGAGGCAGAGACACTGCCAAACTGCTTAGGCAAGAAGCTAAAAGAACTAAACAAGTTCTGCAAACCAGCCATGCCAAATGAAGATGTTCACTTTAACATTTGTAATGCTAATTTTGGTTGGGCTAAATCCATAGTACAAACTCTAATCAATCATTACAATTGCCAACTTGGCTGTATCAGATCCGAAATTATATTAGCCCAGAATCATTCCCACCTAGACGTCGGCCGTGCCAAGTCAACCGCCATTCGCCGGGCAAAAAACAATCATGGAAAAAGGCTTCATGATAAGGCTATTGCAGCCTTTTATGACTTCATCAGACCCATTGATCCTCATTTTTTCCCTGCTGCCGTCAACAGAAATGCTACTCCAGTTCGTAAAACACCAGCCGAAACATCAGATTTTGTACCACCCTCTCAGGCTAAAAATCGGGTAAGGTCACCTGCTGAGACCTCACCTCCAATCAAACGTACAGATACCAGGTGTTCTCCAGGCAGTGTCCCATCTACATCCTGTGATGGCAACATGTACTCACCAATTAACCTATTGCTAATCCCATTACCTGAGTCACCACCACCCGCCGAAACCTCGGCACCGATCATACGCATAGATATCAGGCCTTCACCAGTCTGTGTCCAATCTACATCCGTTAATGACGAGATGCAGTCACAAATTGATCCAGCATCAATCCCTTTACCTGAGTCGCCACCGCCTTCTGCACCATCATTCTCACCTGATGATTTCCCCCCGCTTCCACAGAGGGTAGCTAAATCCGATCGGATATCAATAGAAAACAAGCTGGGACTCACAACCCACACTACTCCAAAAGTACCGCAACCACGGTTCACACCATCTCCTCAGTCTAAGCCTAGAAAACCAACGAAGCTAGAGCAAAATACGTTCTGGAAATTCCGGTATGAGTCATGCAACAAACCAAATTGGCAGCTCCCAACCATCAACAAAAAGATCCTGTTGCTTGGAGCATCTAACCTGAGCCGAATCAATGTGGCACCCAACCCAGAAATGCATGTAGCTTGCTTCCCTGGGGCATCTATCAATGATCTAAGAACGATCATTAATAGATACTCAGAGAAAGTCAAACCAGAAAAGATCATCCTAAATATAGGCATAAACGATCGAGATAACCCGATCCTAGCCTCAGAGAATCGGCTCAGGTTGTTGTTCAGCATGGTGAGGAAGAAGTTCCCTTCAGCGAGCATCTACTTCACTAAGTTAAACTTCTCAACCACTTCGACCCTGTATCAAAAACGTGCACTGGAGGCAATCAATTGTGTTGCTGAGTCTAGCAGGATCAAGTCCTCTGAGTCCGGCGTTATTGTCATTCCACGCCTGCCACTCACAGAGTTCAGTGTGTGTCATGACAATATTCACTGGGCTGAGAGAACTGCTAATGCTATCTATGGTAATTGGCTCAAGTTCCTTAATTTGAATTGAATGAGGGTCAGGGTAGCATCTACCCAGAACTGGAACTGGGACTAGGTAGTAATGTTGTAAACTTAACCGGCTCCGCATTAGGTGAAGCAGAACAGTCACTGCTTAACCTTGGCTTGACATTTGTCCCAACACCAAAATCTAAAACAGGTTTGGATGCAGATTTAGATAATGGCGGAGTTGCAGAATGGTGGTTGGATCCCCCGACCGGGAGATGGTGATCAACAAATTAAACTAACGGGTGCATCACTGTCGGCTAAGTTAGCACATGGAAATTGAAGCCGCACGTTGCCAGTGCGTCAATAAAATAAAAATACATATACTGCCAGAGCCGTGCTGGAGTCAGAATCCAATAGGCGTAAAAGCCCAGGATTGAATCGTGGCAGGTGCATCCACAGATAGTCCCATATGAATCGTCAGTGTGTCAGTATATCAGACATGTGAAAGCTGGTCGGCCAATCCTTGAATTTTAGTCTTGGTGCGGTGGTCCAGTGGAAAGATGCCTGGTTGCTGATGCTATGCGGAGTTGCAGAATGGCGGTTCGATCCCACGACCGGGAGATGGTGATCAACAAATTAAACTAACGGGTGCATCACTGTCAGCTAAGTTAGCACATGGAAATTGAAGCCGCACGTTGCCAGTGCGTCAATAAAATAAAAATACATATACTGCCAGAGCCGTGCTGGAGTCAGAGTACAATAGGCGTAAAAGCCTAGGATTGATTGTGACAGATGCATCCACAGATAGTCCCATATGAATCGTCAGTGTGTCAGTATATCAGACATGTGAAAGCTGGTCGGCCAATCCTTGACTTTTAGTCTTGGTGCGGTGGTCCAGTGGAAAGATGCCTGGTTGCTGATGCTATGCGGAGTTGCAGAATGGCGGTTCGATCCCCGTACCGGGAGATGGTGATCAACAAATTAAACTAACGGGTGCATCACTGTCGGCTAAGTTAGCACATGGAAATTGAAGCCGCACGATGCCAGTGTGTCAATAAAATAAAAATACATATACTGCCAGAGCCGTGCTGGAGTCAGAATACAATAGGCGTAAAAGCCCAGGATTGATTGTGACAGATGCATCCACAGATAGTCCCATATGAATCGTCAGTGTGTCAGTATATCAGACATGTGAAAGCTGGTCGGCCAATCCTGGACTTTTAGTCTTGGTGCGGAGGTCCAGTGGAAAGATGCCTGGTTGCTGATGCTATGCGGAGTTGCAGAATGGCGGTTCGATCCCCCGACCGGGAGATGGTGATCAACAAATTAAACTAACGGGTGCATCACTGTCGGCTAAGTTAGCACATGGAAATTGAAGCCGCACGTTGCCAGTTCGTCAATAAAATAAAAATACATATACTGCCAGAGCCGTGCTGGAGTCAGAGTACAATAGGCGTAAAAGCCTAGGATTGATTGTGACAGATGCATCCACAGATAGTCCCATATGAATCGTCAGTGTGTCAGTATATCAGACATGTGAAAGCTGGTCGGCCAATCCTTGACTTTTAGTCTTGGTGCGGTGGTCCAGTGGAAAGATGCCTGGTTGCTGATGCTATGCGGAGTTGCAGAATGGCGGTTCGATCCCCCGACCGGGAGATGGTGATCAACAAATTAAACTAACGGGTGCATCACTGTCGGCTAAGTTAGCACATGGAAATTGAAGCCGCACGTTGCCAGTTCGTCAATAAAATAAAAACACATATACTGCCAGAGCCGTAATGGAGTCAGAGTACAATAGGCGTAAAAGCCTAGGATTGATTGTGACAGATGCATCCACAGATAGTCCCATATGAATCGTCATTGTGTCAGTATATCAGACATGTGAAAGCTGGTCGGCCAATCCTTGACTTTTAGTCTTGGTGTGGTGGTCCAGTGGAAAGATGCCTGGTTGCTGATGCTATGCGGAGTTGCAGAATGGCGGTTCGATCCCCCGACCGGGAGATGGTGATCAACAAATTAAACTAATGGGTGCATCACTGTCGGCTAAGTTAGCACATGGAAATTGAAGCCGCACGTTGCCAGTGCGTCAATAAAATAAAAATACATATACTGCCAGAGCCGTGCTGGAGTCAGAGTACAATAGGCGTAAAGGCCTAGGATTGATTGTGACAGATGCATCCACAGATAGTCCCATATGAATCGTCAGTGTGTCAGTATATCAGACATGTGAAAGCTGGTCGGCCAATCCTTGACTTTTAGTCTTGGTGCGGTGGTCCAGTGGAAAGATGCCTGGTTGCTGATGCTATGCGGAGTTGCAGAATGGCGGTTCGATCCCCCGACCGGGAGATGGTGATCAACAAATTAAACTAACGGGTGCATCACTGTCGGCTAAGTTAGCACATGGAAATTGAAGCCGCACGTTGCCAGTGCGTCAATAAAATAAAAATACATACATACTCCCGACCGGGAGATGGTGATCAACAAATTAAACTAATGGGTGCATGACTGTCGGCTAAGTTAGCACATAGAAACTGAAGTCGCATGTTGCCAGTGCGTCAATAAAAAAAAAAATACATATACTGCCAGAGCCGTGCTGGAGTCAGAGTACAATAGGCGTAAAGGCCTAGGATTGATTGTGACAGATGCATCCACAGATAGTCCCATATGAATCGTCAGTGTGTCAGTATATCAGACATGTGAAAGCTGGTCGGCCAATCCTTGAATTTTAGTCTTGGTGCGGTGGTCCAGTGGAAAGATGCGGGGTTGCTGATGCGATGCAGAGTTGCAGAATGGCGGTTCGATCCCCCGACAGGGAGATGGTGATCAACAAATTAAACTAATGGGTGCATGACTGTCGGATAAGTTAGCACATGGAAATTGAAGCCGCACGTTGCCAGTGCGTCAATAAAATAAAAATACATATACTGCCAGAGCTGTGCTGGAGTCACAGTACAATAGGCGTAAAAGCCTAGGATTGAATTGTGGCACGTGCATCCACAGATAGTCCCATATGAATCGTCAGTGTGTCAGTATATCAGACATGTGAAAGCTGGTCGGCCAATCCTTGACTTTTAGTCTTGGTGCGGTGGTCCATTGGAAAGATGCCGGGTTGCTGATGCTATGCGGAGTTGCAGAATGGCGGTTCGATCCCCCGTCGGGAGATGGTTATCAACACATTAAACTAATGGGTGCATGACTGTCGGCTAAGTTAGCACATGGAAATTGAAGCCGCACATTGCCAGTGCGTCAATAAAATAAAAATACATATACTGCCAGAGCCGTGCTGGAGTCAGAGTACAATAGGCGTAAACGCCTAGGATTGAATTGTGGCAGGTTCATCCACAGATAGTCCCATATGAATCGTCAGTGTGTTAGTATATCAGACATGTGAAAGCTGGTCGGCCAATCCTTGACTTTTATTCTTGGTGCGGTGGTCCACTGGAATGATGCCGGGTTGCTGATGCTATGCGGAGTTGCAGAATGGCGGTTCGATCCCCCGACCGGGAGATGGTGATCAACAAATTAAACTAATGGGTGCATAACTGTCGGCTAAGTTAGCACATGGAAATTGGAGCCGCACGTTGCCAGTGCGTCAATAAAATAAAAATACATATACTGCCAGAGCCGTGCTGGAGTCAGAGTACAATAGGCGTAAAAGCCTAGGATTGATTGTGACAGATGCATCCACAGATAGTCCCATATGAATCGTCAGTGTGTCAGTATATCAGACATGTGAAAGCTGGTCGGCCAATCCTTGACTTTTAGTCTTGGTGCGGTGGTCCAGTGGAAAGATGCCTGGTTGCTGATGCTATGCGGAGTTGCAGAATGGCGGTTCGATCGCCCGACCGGGAGATGGTGATCAACAAATTAAACTAACGGGTGCATCACTGTCGGCTGAGTTAGCACATGGAAATTGAAGCCGCACGTTGCCAGTGCGTCAATAAAATAAAAATACATATACTGCCAGAGCCGTGCTGGAGTCAGAGTACAATAGGCGTAAAAGCCTAGGATTGATTGTGACAGATGCATCCACAGATAGTCCCATATGAATCGTCAGTGTGTCAGTATATCAGACATGTGAAAGCTGGTCGGCCAATCCTTGACTTTTAGTCTTGGTGCGGTGGTCCAGTGGAAAGATGCCTGGTTGCTGATGCTATGCGGAGTTGCAGAATGGCGGTTCGATCCCCCGACCGGGAGATGGTGATCAACAAATTAAACTAACGGGTGCATCACTGTCGGCTAAGTTAGCACATGGAAATTGAAGCCGCACGTTGCCAGTGCGTCAATAAAATAAAAATACATATACTGCCAGAGCCGTGCTGGAGTCAGAGTACAATAGGCGTAAAGGCCTAGGATTGATTGTGACAGATGCATCCACAGATAGTCCCATATGAATCGTCAGTGTGTCAGTATATCAGACATGTGAAAGCTGGTCGGCCAATCCTTGACTTTTAGTCTTGGTGCGGTGGTCCAGTGGAAAGATGCCTGGTTGCTGATGCTATGCGGAGTTGCAGAATGGCGGTTCGATCCCCCGACCGGGAGATGGTGATCAACAAATTAAACTAACGGGTGCTTCACTGTCGGCTAAGTTAGCACATGGAAATTGAAGCCGCACGTTGCCAGTGCGTCAATAAAATAAAAATACATACATACTCCCGACTGGGAGATGGTGATCAACAAATTAAACTAATGGGTGCATGACTGTCGGCTAAGTTAGCACATAGAAACTGAAGTCGCATGTTGCCAGTGCGTCAATAAAATAAAAAATACATATACTGCCAGAGCCGTGCTGGAGTCAGAGTACAATAGGCGTAAAAGCCCAGGATTGAATCGTGGCAGGTGCATCCACAGATAGTCCCATATGAATCGTCAGTGTGTCAGTATATCAGACATGTGAAAGCTGGTCGGCCAATCCTTGAATTTTAGTCTTGGTGCGGTGGTCCAGTGGAAAGATGCCGGGTTGCTGATGCGATGCGGAGTTGCAGAATGGCGGTTCGATCCCCCGACAGGGAGATGGTGATCAACAAATTAAACTAATGGGTGCATGACTGTCGGCTAAGTTAGCACATGGAAATTGAAGCCGCACGTTGCCAGTGCGTCAATAAAATAAAAATACATATACTGCCAGAGCTGTGCTGGAGTCACAGTACAATAGGCGTAAAAGCCTAGGATTGAATTGTGGCACGTGCATCCACAGATAGTCCCATATGAATCGTCAGTGTGTCAGTATATCAGACATGTGAAAGCTGGTCGGCCAATCCTTGACTTTTAGTCTTGGTGCGGTGGTCCATTGGAAAGATGCCAGGTTGCTGATGCTATGCGGAGTTGCAGAATGGCGGTTCGATCCCCCGTCGGGAGATGGTGATCAACAAATTAAACTAATGGGTGCATAACTGTCGGCTAAGTTAGCACATGGAAATTGAAGCCGCACGTTGCCAGTGCGTCAATAAAATAAAAATACATATACTGCCAGAGCCGTGCTGGAGTCAGAGTACAATAGGCGTAAAATCCTAGGATTGATTGTGACAGATGCATCCACAGATAGTCCCATATGAATCGTCAGTGTGTCAGTATATCAGACATGTGAAAGCTGGTCGGCCAATCCTTGACTTTTAGTCTTGGTGCGGTGGTCCAGTGGAAAGATGCCTGGTTGCTGATGCTATGCGGAGTTGCAGAATGGCGGTTCGATCGCCCGACCGGGAGATGGTGATCAACAAATTAAACTAACGGGTGCATCACTGTCGGCTGAGTTAGCACATGGAAATTGAAGCCGCACGTTGCCAGTGCGTCAATAAAATAAAAATACATATACTGCCAGAGCCGTGCTGGAGTCAGAGTACAATAGGCGTAAAAGCCTAGGATTGATTGTGACAGATGCATCCACAGATAGTCCCATATGAATTATCAGTGTGTCAGTATATCAGACATGTGAAAGCTGGTCGGCCAATCCTTGACTTTTAGTCTTGGTGCGGTGGTCCAGTGGAAAGATGCCTGGTTGCTGATGCTATGCGGAGTTGCAGAATGGCGGTTCGATCCCCCGACCGGGAGATGGTGATCAACAAATTAAACTAACGGGTGCATCACTGTCGGCTAAGTTAGCACATGGAAATTGAAGCCGCACGTTGCCAGTGCGTCAATAAAATAAAAATACATATACTGCCAGAGCCGTGCTGGAGTCAGAGTACAATAGGAGTAAAAGCCTAGGATTGATTGTGACAGATGCATCCACAGATAGTCCCATATGAATCGTCAGTGTGTCAGTATATCAGACATGTGAAAGCTGGTCGGCCAATCCTTGACTTTTAGTCTTGGTGCGGTGGTCCAGTGGAAAGATGCCTGGTTGCTGATGCTATGCGGAGTTGCAGAATGGCGGTTCGATCCCCCTACCGGGAGATGGTGATCAACAACTTAAACTAACGGGTGCATCACTGTCGGCTAAGTTAGCACATGGAAATTGAAGCCGCACGTTGCCAGTGTGTCAATAAAATAAAAATACATATACTGCCAGAGCCGTGCTGGAGTCAGAATACAATAGGCGTAAAAGCCCAGGATTGATTGTGACAGATGCATCCACAGATAGTCCCATATGAATCGTCAGTGTGTCAGTATATCAGACATGTGAAAGCTGGTCGGCCAATCCTGGACTTTTAGTCTTGGTGCGGTGGTCCAGTGGAAAGATGCCTGGTTGCTGATGCAATGCGGAGTTGCAGAATGGCGGTTCGATCCCCCGACCGGGAGATGGTGATCAACAAATTAAACTAACGGGTGCATCACTGTCGGCTAAGTTAGCACATGGAAATTGAAGCCGCACGTTGCCAGTGCGTCAATAAAATAAAAAATACATACATATATTTCTAGTCACCACATGACACTGCTCAAGCCATGAGTGTGTGCCTCTGTTTGCAATCGTCATCCTAGTCGTGTCTATCATTTCAATTTGGAGATGTGGCATTCTTGTCTTGTTTATGTCTCTCTATGGCACCTATCTCTTGCTATCCTGAACCCAACCTCGTTACTCAATTCAGATACAATGTGATCATGTCTGAAAGTGTATTAAATTGTTTGCCTGATATTAAAAATGGAACACGGAAAAATGTTGTGGAACTCCGTAACACTCTAGACTATCTGGCTCACCAATTGAGTGCAACAAGCTGACGTGGAACCAGTTCTGCATAGAAACTGGGAGATGTAATCCAGCTGGCCTAATAGACGGACTTGAACCGCGTGGGTACTAGGCTCAGGTATGTCTCATGCTTAGATATATTGAGTATTTAGTAATTGTGTGCTTAATCTAATGTTATGTTGTGCTAGAGCACCACAGTACTATATTTTACTCTCTCATACTAGCAAACGAGTAGCATTGTTTGTTTTAGTTATATTATTTTATTAATTATGTCTAACTCCCAAATTGAGTACTGGACCGTCATACCAGTGACACGAAGAGCCGGGACGAGACGGTGTGGTTCAATCTTGGCGCCAATGGTCGCACGGCCCCACTGGAATATTATCGTTCCACCGGCTTTAGAAGTTGGTCTTTGTACATTCTGGAGAGTTGTAAAACAAGATCCATACCTCTGAGAACTGATGCAAACCAGCTTGTCTGTGCGTCATGTACATGTGGTGCAGCGGAACAGAATATTTGGATGGACCGATGTGTACCCAACCCGGAGACTACACATGCTATACACTGTCTATCATATGATGTCATCCAAATTAAGGTCTGGACCGTGATTCAAACTGAATTACGTTCTAGCATGTGATGTCATCCGAGAAATGGTCTGGACTGTGATTCACGCTGTATTATGCTCTGGCATGTGATGTCATCCGAATTACGGTGCGGACTGTGATTCAAACTGAAATACATTCTAGCATGTGATTTCATCCGAATTACAGTCTGGACTTTGATTCAAACTGGATTATGTTCTGGCATGTGATGCTACTTCCTACCCTCGACAAAAAGATCTTGATCGTCGGAGATTCAAACTTGAGTCGGATTAATGTGGATCCCCATCCAGATACTCAGGTTGCCTGTTTCCCTGGAGCATCGATTACTGATCTCAGAACGATCATTAATAAATACACAGGGAAATTCCAACCTGAGAAAGTAGTCCTCACCATAGGAATAAATGATAGGAATAATCTGATCTCAGCCTCTGTGTATCGACTTAGGTTATTATTCAGCATGGTAAGAAAGAAATTTCCTAAGTCTATGATCTACTTCACTGAACTAAATTTCTCTGCAACATCGACCTCTCAGCAAAAGCAGGCACTTGATGCAATTAATCAGACTGCCGCGTCAAGCAAGGCCAAGTCCCCTGAGTCCAAGGTTATTGTCATACCCAGTCTTCCTTCGACAGAATTCGAAGTGGGCCATGGCAATATTCATTGGACTGAGAGGACAGCGAATGACATGTATAATAACTGGCTTGTGGCCCTTAATTTAAATTAAACTCGGGTCAAGGTACCAACCACCCAGAAATGGGACTGCGTAGTAATATTGTAAACCTAACCGGCTCCGCATTAGGTGAAGCAGAACAGTCACTGCTTAATTTTGGCTTGACTTTTGTCCTAACACCAAAACCTAAAACAGGTTTGGATGCAGATTTAGATAATGGCTTTACTGAAACTGCTGAATTTGGTCATCGTGTGAAATTGGCAGATTTTTTTCGAAACTCCAATAGTAATATTCCACCATTCATTGAAAAAACCGGCTGGGCTCAAAACTTAAAATGTGTTGACCCAGCAATCGGTGAAAGTATAATACTACATTTCCAAACGATCAGCAAAATTTCTCCTATGAGCAACGCCAGGCCCTATTAGGTTTATCTAGAAAAAGTGAAATTGTCATCAAACTTGCGGATAAAGGATCGGCTACTGTAATAATGGATAAAGACAACTACATCAAAGAAGTGCATAGACAGCTTAGTAATCCGAAGCATTACCGAAAACTAAATGAACCACTTTGGCAAAATAACTGTAGCAAATTCAACGAAATTCTAAAAAAAATGGTTGACAACAAGAAGATAACTGAAAAGCAATTTAAATACCTGTGCGCAAAAGATGATTCGAAACCACGTAAATTTTATCTTCTTCCTAAAATCCATAAGTCTGTTGACTCGTGGACCGACCCAATGAGTAGTATAGCGGGATTAAATGGATACCACGTCCCCGAATAACGGGAGAAATCGAGAAATTCGCCTCCCAGGCCCTTAACAATTGAGGGCCGCATTTTTTAGGTGTTTTTAGGTCCAGGTAGCGCAGGCCTCTAAAAACTTCCGCACCTAGGGGCCCCCCCTTCACTATGCCAGCACTTAGTGCGACGCCACACCCCCATAATGAAAGCACCCGGGAGGCGAATTTCCCGATTACCCCCGTTATTCCAGGACGTTGTATCCATTTAATCCTGGCTATACTACTTAGCACATGGTCTTAACGTCCATTTAGAGACTAGCATACTCAGCGGTATACGAGCTGATCAAGCACGCATTACATGGGATTAACGTCCAGACAAGCATACTCAGCGGTATACGAGCTGATCAAGCACGCATTACATGGTCTTAACGTCCAGACAAGCATACTCAGCGGTATACGAGCTGATCAAGCACGCATTACATGGTCTTATCAGCGCCACTGCTGTAGACGCCAGCACGAGCAATACGATGAGAAGCATGGCTATATATGAAGAGTTAAACTGAACAGAGTGAACCCCTCGAGAAATATCTGTGCCAGATCGAGCCCTGCTCCATCCGGATCGATAGTGATCTTCATCCCCTCAGGGGCAGGGGCTAGCTGCTTCACTCTGCCGCCGGCTAAGAAACGTAGCTCTAGGACTATATGAGTCGTTTGCGGGCTAATGAGTCCCACTCGCTGAAGCAGTTTAACAGCACTCTTGGCTTTGGAGACATGTGACACCCCATCGACCCATAGGGTGCCCTCCTGGATAGCTTCTTCTGGTCCATCGAATGGACGACGCAGCAGGATCTTTCCACCTGTAACCCCGATCCGGTGACCCACCCTCGTCAGGGAGACACCTTCACCTATGTAGGTGAGGAAGGACGATCCCCGATTGTAGAGCTTTCGAACTGTCCCATCCTTTTCCACAACAGTGGAGATGGGAGTAACCTCTATGTCAATGAGTGCGGGAGGCCTATATAGGGGCAACCATGGTTGCCAGTTACCCCCAGGTCCGGCGCGGTACCACACTTCTTTCTTCTCAAACATGAACTGCAGGTTTTTTGCCAGGGTCAATAGCAGGCCATCACAGACCAACAGTGGGGCACCGCTCGAATAGGGTTTGACCAGGTGAAAGCTGATGTCGTTATTTAGGGTGTTGAGGTCTGCCACCTCTGTATCCGAGAGCTCAATCAACGGCTCGAGGACGTACTTCCTCTTCGGGAAATCGTACCGAAACACGATCTTGTGGCCATCTATGTCGCGACCCAGGCGCCCTTTCGACACATCCTTGAGGTCTGTGAGCATCTCCACCCCATCACCCCCAATGGGGTGGAGGGAGAATGCCTTTGAGCTTGCTTCGTACTGTAGGGCGAAGGACTTGCCATCACTCTCTTCTACCTTGGCAGCATCAACTGCGTACACATCTGCGAGGTCAGCAAGGCCAGTCGAGTGAGCAAATATGGGTTCCATAGCATGCTATAAAGGGCGTTTAAACGAGACATATAACCATGCCGATGGTCCGACTGCTGCTCTCCGGTGGTGAGAACATAATCTCACCCTCTCTAGAGGGGAGACAGGGGGTACAGTACCTATAGAATGGGTCTTCTTCGAGGTGCCCCAGCGGGGCACAACATACATACACGCCGATGTGCTGCATCAACCTCCGGGCAGGGCACACAGCAGCTCACTGGTAGAAGTCGGCCGGGATGTGATATAGTATCTCCCAGGTGCCAACAGCAACCTATGGAAAGCTATCAGTCCTAGCCTGTTCACACCTGTAAATCACCTGTTTGACAAGCCCTCCATTAACATATACGCCAGCATGGATGGGATATCGGACGCCCATTTAGAGTTTACACTCTTATTACTCATTGACCTGACATGATATCATACCAGCAATATCTGGCCTTTGCCGAGATGATGAACCCGATAGAGGATTGCCCCTTCTTAACCCCTACACAGATAAAGGCTTTAAACGAACAGATGCCTGCACAGCAACAGATATGTCAACAAGAAGGAGAGCGCCTACAGCGGGAGAACTGGTATCAACAGAACGCGCGCAGGGGGGACAGGGGAAATTTCCGATACTGGCAGGCCCTCCTGGAGGAGAGTAAGCGGGATGCAGGAGTCTTGACAGACGACGATCGGCCAGATGTCTACGACGATGAGCCAGGTGTCTTCACGGACGAGGATGAGCCAGAGGTCGTACAATGGGAAGAGGAGATAGCGCGGAAGTATACAATCAAGAAAGCCATCCAGCGGCGGACCTACTATCTTGGTGATAAGGTGAAGTTCCAGATGTCACGTCTCAGAACGCTACTGGCACCCGACATAGTGCTGGATGACCACGTTCTAAGAGACAGCTGTCTCAAGACCGAAAAGCTGGCAGGGTGTGCCAGGCTCTCCAAAATGAACCCTTCTATGACTCATAAGTAGATTCTGCAGGTGATGTCGGTTTAAGCCTCCAGATATACTATGGCAAAATCAGAGTGGCGGAAGCAACCAGAACTATACCCCTCCCTGACTGCTGACGAGGGCGGTACCATCCACGGCTGGCGGCTCCAGCAGATAGATACCATCAGGCAGAATCTCGTCCATGAGGCAGAAAAGTACGGCAGAACGCGCAGTCGATATAAGACAGCCAACAACGTCCTCGCGCATACAACCACTGCTGCGGGCGTGATTGGAGCCAGTGCTGGTATGGCAGCTGTGGCCACTCTCGCTACAGGGGTGGGTGCCCTCGTCACCATCCCTCTGGGTGGCGTGACACTAGCCACCACTGTCTTGGCCACGGGCTTGGGGGTGGGGCAGCGGCAGATCACAAGGAGGTTGGAGAAGCATGCTAAGTACGTGACACTAGCACAGAGTATGCTACGGACTATCGACGAGTCTGTCAGCAAAGCTCTCGAGGATGGCCAGGTCACCGATGAAGAGTACCGCCATATATTGAAGGTCCAAGCCCTGTACCACACTGAGAAACCTAAAGTTCGACAGCAATACCTCAAAGGCTCCAGCGGGCGGGTTGATATGGAGGAGTTAAAAACGAGATGTTACGGCGAGGTCACCTCGCCGGTCTCTGGAGCGACTACAAATAATGTGCTGCGTTAGCTTTAAGAACACCAGTATAGATGGCCTTCCCACGGGACCTCACAACAGTCAACCGGAGCCAACCGCCCCTCCTGGGTACACTCTTGACTGGCCTGAGAGGCCTACTTGATGATATACCAGAGCTAAAACCTTTCTCTATCACAGTGGATGGACGGGCCCGAATCAGCTTCTCCGTCAACCCACGACCACTGACGAACCGCCCCATCACCATCAAGGATGCGAAGCAAGCTCATACTTGGATGGCTGCTCCAAGCCTCTCATACTGGAATCAGCAGCTGAACTTTGCCGTGTGGTGTGCCACGGCGGGCTGTGGAGTAAGTTCCACCATGCTTCACTCCTATTCTGGTACTCCTGAAGCTGTGCTCATCGCGAGCTGTCTCAGATTCCACGTGTACTTCAATGTGCGACGAATCCTCCATGAGCTGGGTGCAAGCCTCCCTGATACAAACGACTTCGATCCACAGCTCAACAGTCATAGCGTCTCAGCGGCCAGCAGACTACAGAGAGAGTTCAGAGCTCACCCAGACTATCGGTGGCATGGCGGCGACAACCACGGTCTAGGGGTTATGTACGGTGGCCCGGGACGTGACTACTCAGGATTCCCCTATCGATCACCCCGACGAGTAGGCCGATGGAAGACAGCGACATTCTCGTTCGATCCAGACTCCGATCCCGGAGCGTTAGTGCAGAATATGCACATCACCGGAATCAGGCAGGACTCCCCAGATGCGTGGAAATACTTTATCCCACACACCACCTCGGGCCTCACACCAGCAGGGATCGTTCGGATCAACCAGTCCCTGGAAGCCCTGTGCTACTGCCTCCTTACAGCGCAGACCAAGCTGCGTCATTCCATAGATGGTGTCAGCGGAGCAGAGGTCCAGGCCATGTTCATCAGTCTCGTTGAGGATATGATCATCGTGGCAGATCCCAGCAGTCTTATTGCTAAGTTCCAGCAGGGGCTGCAGAAGGCCCATCGCAAACTTGACTTTGCTCTTTCACCACACCTACGGTTGATTCCGAGCAACATGATCGTGAACATCGAGGACCTCCAAGTCAGGGGCTATAACAACATGATAGTCGAGGGGAGTTCTTCCGGTGTCCACTTCGGTTTCAACGCGGATATCAACACACCTAGACGTAATAATGGGCCATACAGTCATTCCGACACTGCATCCAGTCGATACGGCGCTTCCCATGGCAGCGCCAACCCCACCACTGCAGCCAGTCGCCACGACACCACTTCCCATGCCAGCTCTACGAGTGGTGTCAGGCCTAACTATCGTGGTGCTCGGGATCAACCTACTCCGCCGCTAGCAAATCAGCTATCTCGTCAGTCTCGGCTGGGACCACAGTGAGACACTGAGCCAGCTTGGCCTGCCCTACAGCCCCTATACACGCTGCCAACATGCACATCCAAGGGCTGGAGGGTTCCGCAGTGCATCCTTTTTCCAGCTTGTAGTATCGCAGAGCCTTGTTCAGCTCTGAGTTAGGTGAGGCCATGGAGGTCTGCAACTGCTGGAACACATCTGACAGATACTCCCGATCCTTGTAGAAACCTTTAGTTCGCAGGAGCTGCTCGACGATACTCCCACCCATGATAAGGTATTCGAGGAAGCAGATCTGCCCCTTTCCAAATCCTAGATAGAGCTTCACAGCTGTCAGCTCCTCTGCCAGCTCAGCACCAGAGAGCTGAGCGAGCTCATCTGGCATCTTCTTCTTGTAGGCCTTCAGCTCCCTCTGGAAGACCTCATAGTACTTCTCGCATAGCGCGGACATGTTTAAGATGACTCAATAGAGAGATGAATATTCCTGAGTACAAACCCGGCCACCTGGCAGATGCAGACTGGGAAGATCTTATTAGCTCACTCGACAGGGAACACAGGCGTTTAACTGCGTTGTATACCCAGGGTTTAAACAATGCCGTCAACGGTACAGATCGTGAAGCAACTGCCCGAGAGCCAGATGAGTCTTCAGAAGGTAGAGAACCTGCTGCGAACCAAGACACAGAAGTTACTGACACAGGCTAAACCTCTGGCAGTCCATGTCGCCAGTAATGTGGCGGCGAATGTGGCTGTGGTGAAGATGACAGGGGGAAATGAGGTTCTTCCTGCAGCCACTGCTGCTGTCCTCGCTACTGTAGTGAGTGGGGTGGCCGGCCACTGTCTCGGAATAACTCACCCCATCCCAAAGATCGCCCTCAGTGGTGCCGCCTACACTGCCGCCGCCAAGATCATGGGTGAATGTGTTACACTAATGGAGGCCACGGTTCTAGGGCTAGCAACGAGTGCAATGGCCGAGATCATCGTCGCCTATGTTTAACCCTTCTGAATAGTGAGAGATGGATGACGAGACCCCTGCAGCATATGAGGCATGGCGGGCTGGAGGGTGGTGTGTAGTCCATAGTCGAGCATGCGGCCTGAGGATTGCCAATGCCCAGGAATGGTGGACCGCCCACAAGGCGTGCCCCTGCAGAGAGGGCCAGTACCCTGAGCACTGCTACCTATTCCCTTGGCCGACTGCGTGGTCCTCCTATGCCCAACTATTTCACTGGGGGTATGACTAGTGGGTTTAAGCCGTGCATATAGCACTATGACTCTGTCACTCACAGACCTAGAAAGCAAAGAGCTAGGCGATCTTGCTCACTTGGGCGAGGCACGCCTCGGTTCAGAGGACACTGTTTCCCCTATCTCCTTCCTAGACTTCGATGAGAAGGGAGACCCGCGGGAGATCCGAGGTACCATCCCAGCCCGAGATCTCATCGGGAACACTGATACGGTAGGACAATCGGCCATTAACAAGGCCAAGACTGTATACAAGGGGATGGGCATCAAAGACAGGGCAACGATGCGAGGTATGCTCGGAGTCGACGAGGCTGGTGCCATCAAGGTTATGGCTGAGTCCTATGCACAAGACCTGGTTAAGGATCTCCTGAAACCGCGGAGCTTTTTCCAACAAGACGGAGAGAATCTCAGGGTAGGCACCATCGGACTGAGCAATATCACGGTCGATGGCAAAAAAGGTGCTACCGACAGCCTCCAGCTACCAGAGGTGAAGAAGTCAGGGTTCTTTGGTTTGCCGTTTAAGCTCACATAATAGTCATGACTTCCTGCGCATGTATCGTACAGATACTGGATGTGCTAGACACTGTGGGTGCTGACACAGGCCCTCTATGCTCTCTTCTCGGCTGCTGCTGAGATTTCATGCTTGACGCCTCCATCGCATCCTTCGTATCCGCCGGAGGTACAACGCTACCCACACAGCAGGTGCAAAAGCTGGTGCAGGAAGTACTGCCGTTTAGTCTCCCAGATATAGACGAGGCTACCGCCGACCAAGTGCTAACCATCCTTCGCGCACATGTCTGTACCATTCGACAGTAGGCCGGCCGATGCTGGCCAGGTGGTGCTGATCATTGCCCCGTCAGGCCACGGGAAAAACATCTTGCTGCGGGCTCTCCTGGCCGAACATCTACGCTCTCAATACATCCTTCTGGTGTCTGACTCCGCTGCTGAGGCGGTTGACAGTAATGATCAATGGTACAATGGTCCAATCACCAAGACGCAGAACCTGCAAGCCCTGATGGAGAAGCCGCTGGCAGCCTGACTGACAGAACCACTTGTTCTAGTTATCGATGACCCTGCAATGGACCAGAAGACAGTCACCTACCTCAGCAACATCACCAGGCACATCAGGCACACAAAGATAACTGTCTTCATCATCTTTCAGAAGTACACCCGCGAGATCTCTCCAGACATCCGCCACAATGCCCGGTTGCTATACTTCAGCTCCAAGTGTGGACGTGCCCTGCTCGAGACCATATACGACAGCCTAACCCTCAAGGAGCCCAAAGGGGACTTTATCGCAGGTGTACAGAGGGCAGCTGAGCTGTACCGCTTCATCTTCAGCAACAAGGAGACAGGTGAGCTGTCACACTTCAAGCCCTCTCTGGAAAAGGCGCAGACCTTCGCCTACAAGCTGAATCCAGCCATGAAACTAGCCTGCTCTACGCGTCATCGCTGACAGACTGTCCGCGGTTGCAACTTTTTTCGTTCAGGCTGCGCGGTCTCCGCTACTTCGTTAGAAGCTTGAGGAACTTCGTCAGAAGCTTGAGGAACTTCGTCAGAAGCTCGAGGAACTTCGTCAGAAGCTTGAGGAACTTCGTCATAAGCTTGAGGAACGTCGTCATAAGCTTGAGGAACGTCGTCATAAGCCTGGAGGAACTTCGTCAGAAGCTTGAGGAACTTCGTCAGAAGCTTGAGGAACTTCGTCAGAAGCTTGAGGAACTTCGTCAGAAGCTTGATGAACTTCGTCAGAAGCTTGAGGAACTTCGTCAGAAGCTTGAGGAACTTCGTCATAAGCTTGAGGAACGTCGTCATAAGCTTGAGGAACGTCGTCATAAGCCTGGAGGAACTTCGTCAGAAGCTTGAGGAACTTCGTCTGAAGCTTGAGGAACTTCGTCAGAAGGAACTTCGTCAGAAGCTTGAGGAACTTCGTCAGAAGTTTGAGGAACTTCGTCAGAAGCCTGTCGCTGAAACTCTATCCACCGAGGGTCAGATGGTAGGACTCTCTTCGTCTGGAACTTCTCACGGAAGACCCACCTTTTCCATGCGCGATGAGCATCTGACTTGCCAGCCGTTTTGATGAGGTAGTCCTGGTAGTTATCTGGGAATTTCAGAAATACTGACAGATTCTTGACCAATCTCCTACGCCCTCTTTCATTGAAGATATGCTCAACAGCCTCCTTGCTGCCAACAGTGAACCCCTCTTGAGTACCTTTTGCATGACCAGTGTCCGCTACAGCGGCACTGACCTCCTCCCTGAGGTAGTTATTTGCCCCAGACAGGAGGCTATCCAGCATCTCTCGCTCTTCCTGGCTATGAAGGCTAAATACGGTAGCCCACTTCCCGACCGTTAGTAGATCTTTGGGGTCGACCCTCGCCTTTTGGAGAGCTAGAATAACAGGACTGTTGGTTTGGCCCACAGGTAGGTCGAGTGTCCTGCCCTGGGTGCTGTCAAACTTCCGGTAGAGTATCCGAGTCAGGAGTTCTTTTGTACTACGAGCTGGCGCTCCTTCCTCTATGGCGGCCAGTATCTCCGCATCCGTCGGCGGTGTAACCTTGACTCGCTCATGGATAATGTTGATGTCACGAAGCAGGCCTCGGACCCTGTCACTGTGGGACAGTGCACGCCGCGGCTGTCGCGCCGACTTGGCCTGCTGCCCAAAGATAATCTGCTGGAGAACTTTACCAAACATGGCAGCCGTTTAACCCCTCTATATACCCAGGCCTTAAACATGCTGCAGTATGTGCAACATCCAGATGGGGCCGTTGAACCCGCGACATCGCACTGTACTGATCCCCGGAAGGACTGCCTGATGGTCATTCGACCCAGTATACACGATGATAACCCGTTGTCCGCTGCTGGGAAGTACATTGACTTTGCAATCTCGGCACAGATCCACGAGATCAAGAGCAAGACACTCGAGTTCAAGCTTCAGAGCACAACAGAACAGACGGTAGAGCTCCCGCAGGTTCTGAACAGGTGGGAGATCGTACAGAGCAACAGCACCGTGGACACCACCTATGTGAACGATGAGTACCGAGTCCTAGGTCCGCTGGCTCGTGACCCAACCTTCTATGCGAAGGGAAAGGGGTACTACGCTGTGGGTGAGGGGTTCACGGCATTCGAACTACTGGTAGGTGTCGAGAAGCCTGTGGCAGTTCCACTCTTCACCCTCCTCGAGAACATGCACATGAATCCAGCTGCCATGCAGGATAGGTTGTTCCTCCGGGTGTACACTGAGCATCTCGCAGATGTGTCGATGAATGCTCCAAAACTTCATGTCTGGCATGACGAGAATGACCAGGAACTGAAGCAAACTAATCCAAACAGCGGATCGTGCCTGTGGAGCGAGAACACCAGCAGGTCCAAGCCACAGCTAACCAAGAGGTAGAGCTGACATTGCATCGTGGTGCATCGGACTGTGTCGCTTTGCGGTCCTGGTTCAGAACGGAGTCGTCATCCAGGAGGTGGGTAAGCTGGCCGACTTCAAACTTGTGGTTGCTGGGACCAATGTTCTTGGTGAGGTACGCGAGCTGGCTGACTGCCAACTCTACAGACAGAAAACTCAGTCATACGCACTTCCGCGACTAACCAGTGGAAGCGACGACCTCGAGTCAGCACTCAAGGGCCGTCACCACGTCGGTGGCAGGAACATCCCATCTAATCAGGGCAACCGGCTCAGCTTCAACATTGGAAACCTCATAGCTGGGACTCGCCAATTAGGTGTGATGGTACTTTACTTTGGCTATGCTAAGGTATGCGTATCGAACACATCAGGTATTCAGCTTGAGCGTGCGTAGAGCACGACCCCTGTCGTCACCGCTGCAGCTGCCACTACTACTATAAGCTCTGCTGTCTTCTGACCTGTCGATGCTTCATAGTCGAGCGTTGGCTCAGCTACGGCCTCGTAGTACTCATCGAGACTCTCATCTGCCTCTTTGAGGCTCTGGTTGGCCTGAGCTCGGAGTTGTCGTCGGCGTGCCTCCCTCTGGCGCATATGCTCGAGGGCTTTGCTGTACTCAAACTTCTCCGTAGACAGCTTCTCCATCGCCTGGTTATGACGCTCACGCTCGACCTCTGCCACCTTCTTGTCGGCGAAGCTGAGTCCCCAGTTCGCTAAGGCAAACACGCCCGCATTCAAGATTGCGGAGGCCATGCTATAGACTACAGTTTAAAGCTACTATATACGGATATGTATGAACCAGAGGCTTATGAAGATCCAGTCGAGGACTATGATGAGGAGGATTATGATGAGGAGGATGCAGACGACTACGATGTAGCGGAGACCGAGTATGATGAGCCTGAATCCCTCAAACTAATACACAGAGCGAAAGGAATCTATCGCACTTACGTAAAAGGTTCTATCGGTCCGCTGGCAGCAGTTGGGGCTCTGATCGCTCTGTTCACAACGAAGGCGGGCGAGACGGTCCGCAAGATCGCCAACAATGCTCTCCAAGGTGTGGAGAAGATTTCTGAAGCCATACCAGCCATCGCCTCAGGAGTAGGTACGTTCTTCGGAGTCGCAGGCCCTTGGCTACCGTATGTTGCCATGGCACTCGCGGCCATCTGGGCCGCCGAACATTTAAGCCATACTATATAAGGATGGCGTCTCTGTATGACCTAGTCAAGACACTTAACTTCCGAGGGTTAGTCGATAAGCTACCACTCAGCGAAGATCCAGCAGAGACTAGACGCCGGTGTATGGAGGTGTTTGAGGAGGTCTTCAGTGATAGTCGAATGCATAATGGCCGTCTGTTCGTCTGTGTAGAGTTCACCCAGGCTGTGCGTGACAGGATGGGAGTGGACGTCAGTGATACCCTCACCCAGACCGTGCATGACAGGACGGGAGTGGACGTCAGTGATGAAATCCGGGGTCTTTCTTGAGGAACTCTACTATCAGCCTGGTGGATATTACCGTGAGCCCCACCAACTACTCGAGGCTGTACGTCGCAAGGGCCAGAACTTCACCTTGGAGACAATTAGCCAGTGGCTCAGCCGCCAGGCGATGTGGCAGATATACAAACCTCGTCTACGGCACATCAAGTATGCCCATTTCGATGAAACTGTCCCGAATAGAGTTCACCAGGCAGATGTTCTATTCCTTCCGCACGACTCGGTTGGTCGCAAGACCTACAAGTATGCCCTCACCATCGTCGACGTCGCCAGCAGGTACAAGGCTGCAGCACCGCTCACAGACAAGTCAGCTGGCCAGGTGGCCCAGATATTCCAGGGTGTCTACGAGGATCCGGAAAATCCCCTCCAGTGGCCAGAATTGTTGCAGGTGGATGAGGGTAAGGAGTTCAGAGGCGAGACTGCGGCCCTCATGCGGAAACATGGTGTGGCAATTAGACGAGGTGAAGTTGGTCACCACCGTGCCCAGGCAATCGTCGAGCGGTGGAATCGGACACTGGCAGAGAGACTGTTCCCACACCAATACGCCCAGGAAATGGCACAGGCCGGAGAGAGGTCCAGGGTGTGGGTGAAAGGTTTGCCCCGGGTGGTAGAGCGATCTAATACTGAGGTAACTCGGTTAACTGGTAAGAAGCCATTAGAGGCTATCCAACGATCCTCTGTTGCCCAACCTTCTGGAGGAGCGGACAAGGAACAGGTGCCATCTTATGCTCTGGTTCGGTACCTGTATGAACCTGGTGAGTTGGAAGGTGGGCGACGACGTGCAACAGATCCTAACTGGTAGCTAGATGTCCACAGACTTGACAGGTATGTCGAGATGGAGGGGCAGCCTACGCTGTACTATCTGGCACGCTCGGAGAGCTGTCCCAAACGCCCGTTTGTTCGGGAGGAGCTTCAGGTGGTCCCTCCAGACACACAGCTACCACCGTCGTCAGGTGCCTGAGGGATATGGTACTCGATTGGTTCGGTATGGACACCATCTGGCAACACATGCCGCTTATCGTAGTAGGCTGAGAGACCAAGTTTTTCCTGTTCATACGTCACCATGCCCTGGTGGCCCATGCGTAGGCCTCGGTTTGTAGCTCTGTCCATGCTACCGTTTAGGGCACTGAAGAACCTTTGCCAAGAGACATCGTTCTGGCGTTTAGACATACCTTTGGCTGAGCATTTCACCTTCCCATCGGGGCTCTCCACGTAGTAGCACTTGGAACAGAGAGCGATACCACGGTTGCCTTCGAACTCGAGCTTGAAGAGTCCCGGAGTCCGTCCAGACCACTTGTCCCAAGCTAGCCACTCCCGCTTATGAACCTCATGCTCCGCTCGCATCTCAGGGCGAATGACTTCGTCGAGGCTTGAGGCAGCTATTGCGATGTACGCAGAGTCTGTGTCCATCTGGAGGTACTCGAAGCTGTCACGAGGCACATAGTGATCCAGGAAGTCGTAGTAGAACTCCAGCATCCGCAGCTTCGCGAGCTCGTATACGGCTATCCCCACCTGGAAGGGCCGGCGAATGGTGATTTTTGCCTTGCGCCTCTGGATCTCGTAGGACTCGCCGATCTCCACGAGATCCTCGAACCATGCACTGCGGAGGGCTCTATCTACCACTCGTTCATCCTTGGTGAAGGTCGTGTTGCTGTGGCGCTCTAGAGCCTCGATGAGCTTCCCATAGGCACTGTTGCCTAGTAGCTTGAACAGATCTGCCAAGAGCGATTTGCTCTTATCAACATCTCCTGTACGGCGAGCATCGGTAACATTGTTCACGAACCACTCAAAGGGTCTCCGTGGCTTGTAGTCTATTGTCCGGTAGACCGCTGTAATCTCCAGCCCATGGGCGAGGTACCACTTGAGTGATGGCGCATACAAGAGCTTCCTCTTGGCCGAGAGGGCGCCGACTAGTTTACTGGTTGTGGGGCGTTTCCTACCCGTTTTCTCTAGGTATGTGTGCATCTCAACAGATACTGCCTCAGCTGGAATCTCTCTGTTGTAGAAGAGAGGTGGCATTTCCTCGAACTTCGCCCACAGGGCCTTAGGAACCTCTATGTCCACTTCAGCGAAACCGAACCAGTGGTCAGCCAGCAGATCCTTCTTAAATCTGGCTACGTCGCTAGCACCGGACCACTGCCGTACCACATGGCATCTCTTTAGCCATCGTAGACAAGTACAGAGCATTTGCATCATAGCTGAGTAGACGTTGGCAGACACGCTCACTGTGGCGGATGCGGGTCACACCTGCCTCGTGGTATCTGGTGAACACGATGCTGGGCCCTCCAACAACCGCGTCCTTCAGCATCTCGTAGGCCTCCTTGCTGAGAGAGTAGAGGCTAACATCCGGCATGTGCTGAGCGGTTCCGCGTAGGAGGTACTGCAGAGACACTCCTGGGAGAGACACAGCATCCTTGAGGATGTCTATTTCTCGTTCTGTGTAGAACTCTCGCATCCGCTCGAGGGCTTCGATGAATGGACTGACATCCAGGTTGTTGTAGTATCGCAACCAGTCGGCGAACGTCCGCATGCCTTGGTCTCTGAATGTCTGTTTGCACTGTTTCCACTCCGATAGCCCCAGGAGGTAGCCCCCCTTGAGCTTGGACCACCATGCTGGGTAGTCGGGGAGTCCGGGGTAATTAAGCTTCTCGGGGGTGTCGAACCATTCATACGGGAGCCAGCTCTTCTGCTGTGTACATCCATAGGCTTTGATCCATGCCTCGTAGGAGACTCCTGGCCCCAAGTAGTTAATCACATCGAGAAACCTAAGCTCGGGGGTCATGAGGAACATGGTCTTACTAGCTTGCTTGGCGACTTTCACTGTGCCAGCGTTGGTCAGCTCATCCACGAAGTGCTTCTTGATCAGGTTTAGGTCATAACGGCCAGAGTTGAAGCCCAGCACCGGGACTTGGTCACACCCCTCGGTAATCAGTCGCTGCTGGTGTTTTGGGAGCTTGTCCATGTCTGAAGGGATGAACTGTGCCCGGACTTCTGTACGGATTCTGTGTGCTCGCCTGGTAATCTCCTCCATGAAAGCCTTGATCAGAGCTTCTGGGTCAGGATTGCAGAGGTGAGTGGGCTCACTGGCGGAGTCGTACGAGCAGCCGACTGACACAGAGATCGGTATGTGGTTACTCTCAATCATGAGAGTCTCCGTAGGATGAGTCTTGACGCCATCTAGGAGCGCCTCGAAGTCATAGACGATGAAGTACGGGTATGAGACGGTCCGAACTCGTTTAGGGATGCTTGGGCAGCGTTTTATCCCACACTCCCACTGTACCACAAGCGTGTATCCAGCTGCTCTCAGCTTCTCCTCTCTCCGGGCCGTCTTGAGGTATTTTTGTTCGGCCGCCTTACCTTGCTGGTGCTGAGGGCATCCATGCCAGAAACAGCCATGGAACTGGTAAACGGTGTTGGTAGTCGGATCATAACCATCTACGGGAGCCCCCTCGATCCAACGCTCGCCACCGTGCCCGCACTCTACATGGTGTATGTGGATACCTTGGGTTTTCGCCTCATACGTGACCCAACGAGTAGCCGCTGAACTGGCTGGTTGGGGTGGATAGAAGGCTTTCTCATGTGCAGACTGCGGCGCATCAACCTTCTCCCCAGGGCACTCTACGGTTGTTATGCCACCTGTACAATGGTCAGCATGACGCTGAAGATGGCATGCCTGTGTAAACCCCTGCTGACAGTGCCCGCAGACTAGTGTATGTGCCAGCTTGGAGACGTTCTTTATATAGAAGGCGTGGTGATCGTACACCCCGATGGTCATAGTGTCGTGGTAGTGGGCCGCTTGCCGGATCAGGTGCCAGGTGCCCTCTTCAGTTGGTTCATACACGCGAATCCCGATCTTCGCGAAGAACTCTACCTTATCCAGCTGATCCAGAGAGGTTTTTGGCACGTCATCCACCGGCTTGCCGGCGGCGAGACCGTAGAACTGTCTAGCAAGCTCTCGGGCAGGAGTGGTACTTCTATCGGGTCTCGCCCCCTGATACACTGCTAGGCACCTCCAGAGACACATGTTATCCTTGTAGGTGTCAAGTGCCACCAGACTCATCTTATGTCGTAGCCAGACTGGGAGCGGTCCTGTCCCGAGCAAAGGTTGGTGGTCGATGACAGCCTTGACCACAACGTTGATGGATCGGACGAAAGCCCACTTGGTGTTGGGGTGGTCGATGTTGTCGAGGTCGAGGCGGTCTTGCTCTCTTGCCGCCACCAGTCCTGAGCTGCTCCTATCGTGTTCAGCCACGGACTCCCTGGAGCGTTCTTGTGGAAGAGCATCACCCTACCATCCTCGATGTGTTTGATGCGATAGGTGTGGGTATACCGGAGGTAGAAGGCGTTCTGGGCAGTCTGCTGGATGTTACCCATGATCTGCCCTGTAATGTCTCCATTGAGGCCTTGGAAGAACGTCCAGCGTACTGTCCGTCTTCCTCTCTCCTCCCCTTCCATCTCACCCAGACGCTCATTGAGAATCTGCTCACCCTCTCGCCTCATGCTCCGGGCTAAGGGTTCAGCCCTCTGCCCCCTCATCATTCGCCTAGCGATCCTGCCTAGGGCAGGTAGGCGCTGCAGTAGATGGTCGCTACAGCTTTGGCTAGTAAGCTAGCCGTCACCTCCTCATCCAACTGATGAAGCTCCCGCCGCCGCTGCGCTTTCTTGTGGGGATTGAAAGGATCATCTCTGGTGGATGCGGGAAACCGTCCCTTCTTCACTGATCGGCTCAGTCGAGCAGTGAATTCCTCGGCACGGGCCTGTCCGATCAGCTGGAGCAGGTCGGCTTTCTTGGCCTTAGAGGCTACTCTAAGGCCAAATTGCCTTGCCATAGCGCGAAGCTGTGCAACAGTAATCATGGTGTATACCGCTGAGTAAGGCTTGTCTCTAAATGGACGGTCAGACCCTGTAATGCGTGCTATACCACTGAGTGTGCTTGTCTCTAAATGGCCGTTCAGATCATGTAATGCGTGCTATACCGCTGAGTATTCTTGTCTCTAAATGGACGTTAAGACCATGTAATGCGTGTTTGATCAGCTCGTATACCACTGAGTATGCTTGTCTCTAAATGGACGTTCAGACCATGTAATGCGTGCTTGATCAGCTCGTATACCGCTGAGTATGCTTGTCTCTAAATGGACAGGCAGCCCCTGTAATGTGTGCTTGATCAGCTCGTATACCGCTGAGTATGCTAGTCTCTAAATGGACGTTCAGACCATGTAATGCGCGCTTGATCAGCTCGTATACCGCTGAGTATTCTAGTCTCTAAATGGACGTTCAGACCATGTAATGCGTGCTTGATCAGCTCGTATACCGCTGAGTATTCTAGTCTCTAAATGGACGTTCAGACCATGTAATGCGTGCTTGATCAGCTCATATACTGCTGAGTATGCTTGTCTCTAAATGGACGTTAAGACCTTGTAATGCGTGCTTGATCAGCTCGTATACCGCTGAGTATGCTTGTCTCTAAATGGACGTTCAGACCATGTAATGCGTACTTGATCAGCTCGTATACCGCTGAGTATGCTTGTCTCTAAATGGACGTTAAGACCATGTAATGCGTGCTTGATCAGCTCGTATACCGCTGAGTATGCTTGTCTCTAAATGGACGTTCAGACCATGTAATGCGTGCTTGATCAGCTCGTATACCGCTGAGTATGCTTATCTCTAAATGGACGTCATGTAATGCGTGCTTGATCAGCTCGTATACCGCTGAGTATGCTTGTCTCTAAATGGACGTCATGTAATGCGTGCTTGATCAGCTCGTATACCGCTGAGTATGCTTGTCTCTAAATGGACGTTAAGACCATGTAATGCGTGCTATACCACTGAGTATGCTAGTCTCTAAATGGACGTTCAGACCATGTAATGCGTGCTTGATCAGCTCGTATACCGCTGAGTATGCTTGTCTCTAAATGGACGTTAAGACCTTTTATGCGTGCTTGATCAGCTCGTATACCGCTGAGTATGCTTGTCTCTAAATGGACGTTCAGACCAAGGCGATCAGCTGGTATATCACTGTGGTTGCTTATCTCTAAATGGACACCATGTAATGCGTGCTATACCACTGAGTATGCTAGTCTCTAAATGGACCTTAAGACCATGTGCTAAGTAGTATAGCCGGGATTAAACGGATACAATGTCCCGGAATAACGGGGGTAATCGGGAAATTCGCCTCCCGGGTGCTTTCATTATGGGGGTGTGGCGTCGCACTATGTGCTGGCATAGTGAAGGGGGGCCCCTAGGGGCGGCAGTTTTTTAGAGGCCTGCGCTACCTGGACCTAAAAACACCTAAAAAATGCGGCCCTCAATTGTTAAGGGCCTGGGAGGCGGATTTCTCGATTTCCCCCGTTATTCAGGGACGTGGTTTCCGTTTAATCCCGGCTATACTACTCAATGACACCACCAGGGCGACCCATCATTTCAGATTGTGGTTCGGAATCATATAGGATTAGTGAATTTATCGACTACCATCTTCAGCCAATTGCAAATAGACATTTTAGCTGTCTGAAAACACTGAAGACTTCCTAGCCCAGGTCTCTAAGATCTCGGTCCCTCCAAATTCATTCTTAATTACAATGGACGTCGATGCTATGTACACAAACATTGACATCGAAAAGGGTCTAAATTCAATTCGTAGAGCATTTGCCGACTATCCTGACACAAACAGGCCCGACAGAGAAGTAATAGCTCTATTAGAGCTTAGTCTGAAGGGCAATGACTTTGAATTTGCTGGTGAAATTTTTCAACAAATTTGTGGCTGCGCAATGGCTAAGCGTTTCAGCCCAGGTTTTGCTAACCGTTACATGGCAGAGTGGGAAAAGGAAGCGCTCGAAAACTGTCCAAATCAGCCGCTCATTTACCGCAGTTACTTCGATGATATTTTCATGATCTGGCAACATAGTAAGGAAGCATTTACCGAATTTCTGGCCATTCTGAATAATCATGATCCGAATATCAAGCTAAAAGCTCAAATTGATTGACATGTCCGCAGATTTCCTGGATGTAACTTTATACAAAGGTATAAAGTATGAAACAACTGGTTATTTAGAGTACAAAGTTTATTTTAAGCCAACCGACTCGCATCAACTACTGCACAAGAAATCATTCCATCCACCGCATACTTTCAAGGGACTTGTAAAATCACAAATAATCCGTTTTCATAGAAATTCGAGCGATAAGAAAAACTTTGAAACATCATGTTCGACCTTATTCAAAGCCCTCAAACCGAGAGGGTACTCTTCTCGGCTCCTGCGTAAAATAAAGTCTGAAACTTTGCATTATTTGGAAATCATTCTGGATAATGCCAGAAATTCTCGGCCTACCAAAATTTATGATAATCGTCCGATTATTGGTGAAGGAGAATCTCGGAAATGTGAAAGGAAAAGGTGTAAATTGGATAAATTTCTTCCTTCCGAGAGTACATTCACGAGCTTTCAAAACAAAAGCAAATTTCATTCCTTCCATCTTTCCTTCCCCTTACCCTTCCTTCCATCCGTCCTTCCATTCGTCCATCATGGTTGGTTTGTTGGTTTGGTGGTTGGTTGGTTGTGGGTTTGGGTGGTTGCTTGGCTGGTTGTTTGATTAGGTGGGTGGTTGGTTGGTTGGGTGGGTGGGTGGGTGGGTGGGTGGGTGGGTGGGTGGGTGGTTGATTGGGTGGGTGGGTCGGTGGGTGGTTGGTTGGTTGGTTATGTGGTTGGATGGTTGAGTGGTTGATTGGGTATTCGGTTGGGTGGTTTGTTACTTCGGTGGTTAGTTGGGTGATTGGTTGGGTAGTTGATTGGTTGGGTGATCGGTTAGCTATGTCCATCCTTCTTTCCTTCTATCCTTGTATCATTCAATCATGCGATTTGTTTCTTCATTTGTCAGTTTTAGGGAGAAAATTACTCACAGAAAATGACTTTATTCTCAAAGCAATGATAATCTTTGAAACCAATGCCCATGGAAACTGTTGACATTTGAGTAATTATATTACAAAGCAAAAACATTTTAAATCAAAATTACTCATTCAGATCAAAGATTCTCAAACAAGGCCATCAATCACTTATTTCTTTGAAATGTTTTCTTTGCATTCCAAATTATTTATTATACTTTGAAAAGGTCACTTAAGTGCCTTTCAAATGGCCTCATGGTTCACATCAAAGTCATATTACTAGTTCTCTTTGAACCATTGAGCAGTCCGCCGCTAAACCATTGAAAGTAGCTCAATCTTTGACACCTTTCCAAAGTGAAACCAACTCATTTATCCAGAGCTCAATTAGTCAACAATACATTATTACAATGAATTATAACACCTTATTAGCGGCATGTGCCTCAAAACAAACAACTTAGTAACTTTAAAGAAAATGATTAAGACTCAAAAACATTCACTTGCCCAATAAATAGTAGGGCAAACTGTTGGACTGGTAGATTTGTCTAATAGGCTGCTGAAGAAGTGTATCAACACGAAACGCGTCCAGGCCTCTGACGATGTGAAAAATTTCATTACTGTGTATTCCTGTGTATTCCTGTGTATTCCTGTGTAGTACTGTATTCCTGTATTGCTGTAAGTTATAATATTTATATTGTTATTTCTGTGTTGATTGTTCTTAGGTATTAAATATAAACATGTCATTAATCATTGCTACTAACCATATTCCTTCTATTTCAGCTCTGTAAGTTAACCACTCTTGAATTAGGAAATATAAAGACAGACCATCTGTCAAGATTTGTAAAGTGTGCGCCTGTTTACATTGTTAACTGATTGACTGTCTGAGTGTATCCTACTGATTAAGTGATTAGTTGATGGTGTCTGACTTGATTGCGTGAATACGTGATTGATTGTGATTGGTTGCTTGTTTGTCAGGTTGGTTGATTAATTGATTGAATGATTGAATGATTGCGTGATTAACGGGTTTATAGATTATGAGTGTTTCTGATTGATTGATAGATAGATTGATTGGTTGTTTGAGTGTGTGAGTGACAGATTGAGGGAGCGACAGATTAATTAAAATTGATTGAAATTGATTGAGATTGATTGAGATTAATTAAGATTGATTAAGATTGATTAAGATTGATTAAGATTGATTAAGACTGATTGAGATTAATTGAGATTAATCGAGATAATCGAGATTAATCGAGATTAATTGAGATTGATCGAGATTGATTGAGATTGATTAAGATTGATTGATTGACTGGGATTTGCCAGACTGAGAAGTACACTATGGCCAGACCGGGCAAAGGTAGACGAAGGGATGGTGCGGGATGTGAATCGCATCACCACCCGTCTGTCCAAGCCCGCCTAGTCAAGGTGTACTATATGGTGATCCAGGGCTTTCATCATATTAGTATTTTGAGCAACCACCTCAGGTTGGATACTTTGCCTAATGGCTTCGGCCAGAAGGTAAGGGATCTAAGTAACTTTCTGGAGCCGGCCATGCCAAACGAGGATACCGTCTTTGACATTTGGTCAGTGAACTCTGAGTGGGCAAAATCAATGGTGAGAACGCTGATTGGTCATTATAACTGTCCGCTAGGGTGTTTAAGGTCCCAGATCCTCTCCGCCCAAGACCATCCCAACCTTGACCTCGGCCTTGCTAAGTCCATTGCCATTCGCTGGGCCAAGAACAACCATGGTAGAAAGCTCAGTGGAAGCGCTATTGCAGCATTCTACGATTTCATTAGGCCTATTGACCCACATTTCCGTTAACTGTTGGCACAAAAAATGTTACGCCAAAGCGTAAACCAACAGTCGAACAGACATGTGTGATTCCACCCTCCCAGGCTAGGAAGAGAGTAAGATCGCCCACTGAGGTTTCACCACCTCTTAAAACGTCTAAATGACAGACCGTCCCCTTGTAATTATTCGCCTGTTGACCCGCTCTTGATCCCTCTTCATGAATCACCACCACCACCCCATATGTCACCGTTTCCACGTGATGATCTTGCACCTCTACCACAGCGCGTAGCTGGTGGAAGATCATCGCTCAGAAAATGCTCTGAACCCGTTGTTAGTGTGATTTCGCCAGTATACCCATCCTTGATTCCACTACCCGAATCCCCATCATCCCCTATGGCGCCATTTTCACCTGATGATTTTCCATCACTACCACAGCGTGGAGCTGGTGGAAAATCATCACGTGAAAAGCCACCTGTAGCAAAGATTCCACAACCTCGTTTCACACCATCTCCGTTTTGTAAGCCCAGAAGACCCACTCGTCCAACTGAGCTAGAGAAGAACACCTTTTGGAAATTCCGGAACGAGTCTGTAAATAGACCCAATTGGCAGCTTCCCACTATTTGTAAAAAAAATCTTGATTGTGGGAGCATCAAATCTCAGTAGAATCAACGTAAACCCGCATCCAGACATACAGGTGGCCTGCTTCCCTGGCGCATCTATTAATGACATAAGAACTGTCATTAATTGATACACAGGGTCAGTCCATCCTGAGAAACTGATCCTTAATGTAGGTATCAATGACCGGAACAGTTCACTCTCAGACACTGAGACTCGACTGAGATTGATGTTCAGCATGATAAGAAAAAAATTCCCTAAAACTATGATTTATTTCAGCCAATTGAACTTTTCAGCTACCTCGACCCCCCCCCCCATCCAGAAGGAAATTCTTGAGGCAATTAATCGAATTGCAGAGTCCCCTAGGTATAATGTTACTGTCATACCACGCCTGCCAATCGGAGATTTCAGAGTGTGTCGTGACAATATACATTGGACTGAGGGGACTGCTAACACTATCTATAGCAATTGGCTAAATTTCCTTAATTTAAACTAGATTTGGGTCAAGGTAGCTGCCACCCAGAAATGGGACTAGGCAGTAATATTGTCAACCTAACTGGTTCTCAGTTAAGCGAAACCGAAAAATCGCTGCTTAATTTTGGATTAACCTTTGTACCAACTCCGAAACCCAAAATTGGTTTGGATGCAGATTTAGAAAATGGCCTTATGGAAACTGCTGAATTTGGTCACCGCATCAAATTCTCAGATTTTTTTCGAAACTCGAATAGGAACATTCCACCATTCATTGAGAAAACAGACTGGGCACCAAATTTGAAACTGGTTGACCCAGCAATCGGTGAAAGTATAAAACTGTACTCAGAGCATATTAAAAATACAACATTTCCAAATGATCATCAAAATTTATCTTATGAGCAGCACCATGCCCTACAAGGGTTATCTAAAAATAATGAAATTGTTATTAAACCTGCGGATAAAGGATCAGCTACTGTAATAATGGATAAAAATAACTATGTCAAAGAAGCACATATACAGCTTAGTAATCCGAAACATTACCAAAAGCTAAAGGAACCACTTTGGCAAAATAACTGTAGCGAATTTAACGAAATTCTCCAAAAAATGGTTAATAATAATAAGATAACTGAAAAGCAATTTAAATATCTCTTTGCAAAATATGATTCTAAACCACGTACATTTTATCTGCTTCCTAAAATCCATAAGTCTGTTGACTCGTGGACCGACCCAATGACTCCACCAGGGTGACCGATTATTTCAGATTGTGGTTCGGAATCATATAGGATTAGTGAATTTATCGACTACCATCTTCAGCCAATTGCAAACAGACATTTTAGCTATCTGAAAAACACTGAAGACTTTCTAGCCCAGGTCTTTAAGATCTCGGTCCCTCCAAATTCATTCTTAATTACGGTGGACGTCGATGCCATGTACACAAACACTGACATCGAAAAGGGTCTTCATTCAATTCGTAGAGCATTTGCCGACTGGATTGGAGCTTAGTCTGAAAGGTAATGACTTTGAATTTCCTGGTGAAATTTTTCAACAAATTTGTGGCTGCACAATGGGTAAGCGTTTCAGCCCAGGTTTCGCTAACCTTTACATGGCAGAGTGGGAAAAGGAAGCACTCGAATACTGTCCAAATCAGCCGCTCATTTACCGCAGGTACCTCGATGATATTTTCATGATCTGGCAACATAGTAAGGAACGAGTCTGTAAATAGACCCAATTGGCAGCTTCCCAGGTTTTGGTGGACAGTGAGAATAGCATGGCTGATGATTTTTCTTTGTTTATGGTAATACACCAGCGATTGGACCAAGCTGTAATTCTGTCCAAGGCAAGCTGTATTCTGTACGTGGCAGTCGTTGTGTACTCCTCCGTGTACCAGAGTGCGAGGTCATCTGCATAGAGGGCTGCTTGGACCCCATTGGGCAGCTCTGTGCTACAATATCATTAATGAAGAGTGTGAACAGAGTTGGTGATAATACTCCTCCTTGTGGTACCCCTTGTCTCAGCAATACATTCTGTCCAGATTGTCCATCCACCAGCACCCTAGCTCTGCGATTGTGTAGGTATGACTTGGTCCATCGGAACATGTTGCCACCGATGCCTATGCGCCGGAGCTTCACGAGGAGGCCATCCTTCCACACCTTGTCAAATGCCTTCTGCAGATCAATAAAGGCAGCTAGCATCACCTTCTTGGCTTGCAAAGTGTCCTCTATGGCCTGTGCAAGATGTGTTGTTTGATCTTCTGTGCTCCTGTATCTTCTGAAGCCAGCCTGCTCTGAAACTATAATGTTCTCCGACTCCAGGTACCACTGCAACCGCTGGTTGACGATGCGCTCCATGGTCTTGCATATGCAGCTTGTAAGACTGAGAGGACGGTAGCTCAGCACGTTCGTCTTGTTCTACCCTTTTTTCAGAATAGGAGTCATTCTGGCTTCCTTCCAGCACTGAGGAACCTCTCCATTGGTCCAACTGAGATTAAAGATATCTAGCAAGTTGCGGAGAGATGCATTACCAAGATGTTGGATCATTTCATGCGTAATGCCATCTGGCTCGGGAGATTGCTTCTTCTTCAATTGGCGGATAGACTTCTTCAGTTCTGCTAAACTAATGTCAACTTTCTTTGCATCGTGAGTGTTGGTGTCTGTTCTTTCCTTTTGCTCTTTTCTAACCTCTTTTTTACGCATTCGTGGTATAGAAATGTTGCTTTCTTTTGCATATGCCTTCGCAAAGGCATCTGCAGCCTTCTTTCCTGACAGTGTTTGTCCATCTTCTTCAAGAGTAATCTTCTCTCCCCCGACACCCTCATCATTCAGTGCTTTAGGCAGTCTCCATAGCTTTGTTGTGTCTCTCTCTAAATTAAACCCTGCCGTCTTTTCCCTCCAGCTTCTTCTTTTGGCCTCCAGCTTGGTCTTTAGATACCTGGCTTTAGTTTGTTGTAGTGTGAAGTGGTTTTCATGACAGGGATTACCCTCTGCATCTTCTCTGGCCTTGTCTAGTTTATCATGTGCTGCTTGCAGTTCTGTTGTCCAGTAGGGGCGGTAGTTTTTCCTGAATCCTCGAGGAATCGCTTCGTTTGCAGCCTTGAGGATACTTGAATTAAATTCCTTGACCGCATTGTTGATGTTTCTCCCTTCTACTGCTATATTTTGGGTAAGCTCATTGGAACGAATGCCGAACAGACTCCAATTTGCCTTTTTGTAGTTCCACCTTGGATGTTGAGGTGAACTTGTTGAAATACTTCCAGAAAGAGAGAGGAGGACTGGGCGGTGGTCGCTTCCTCCTAACTGCGATCCGACCACTCTACTGAAGTTTCTGTGAATGTCTTCTGTACAAAATGCCAAGTCCGGCGTTGTTGTCGAGTGCCACCGGCGCGAGTAGAAGGTAGGCTTATCTGTGGGATCGTTGACAAGAAAAAGGTGCTTTCATCTTGCCATGCTTCAATGTCTTCTCCTCGTTTATCAAGTGTTCTGTATACCCAGCTCTGAGACTGGCTATTAAAGTCTCCCGCAATGAGGAAGTGGCAGTCCGGGACCTGGATTGTGTCAAGTGAGAGATTCTTGTCATTAGGGCAGTAATAATTGACAATGTCAATCACAGAGTTGCCGGTTGTTACCTTGATCTTGATATATTCTGCCTCTTCCATATAGGTTTTGATCTGGCTGGCGTTCACGCTGTTTCGGACCAAGGTGATCACCCCACCTTTCTTTCTTCCTCTTCGATCACACCGGAAAATCTGGTAACCTCTGATCTTAAATGGTTTTCCTTCTTGCAGGTGTGTCTCTTGGATGCAGTAGATATCAATGTTGTTTTCGTACAGGAACTGTTCGAGCTCTGATTTCTTTTTGCTAACCCCTTCTGCGTTCCAGTGCATGATGTTGATACTGGGGTTCTCTTTGGCTTTGGTCTTCTCTTTCGGTTGGCCAGTAGCTCTCCATCCTCGTCTCCTGGCTCCACAAGACGAGTTGATGGGACCTCCAGTAGCTGAGGGTGGGCTCCTTCGAGGCGTGGAGCCCGGCGATGCACCTGCCTGGCGGATCCTCACAGGGCGTGCATCATTTCGTTTGATTCGATCTCCAAGTGTCATTTATTTGCGGTGTGCATAATGCTCTGGGTAGCCCCTCCAAATGTCTGGATTGACACCCAGTGGGTTACACCCCTGCGCCACGTTGAGGCCGAGCATATAGTCTTAAACAGGGGTTTCATTAATTATGTCTAACTCCCAAATTGGGTATTGGACCATCATAGCGGTGGCACGAAGAGCCGGGACGAGACGGTGTGGTTCAATCTTGGCATCAATGGTCAATGTTATCGTTCCGCCGTCTTTAGAAGTCGGTCTTTGTACATCCTGGAGAGTTGTAAAACAAGATCCGTAACCCTGACAACTGATGCAAACCAGCTTGTCTGTGCGTCATGTACATGTGGTGCAGCGGAACAGAATATTTGGATGGACCAATTCGTACCCACCCCGGAGACTACACATGCTATACACTGTCTAGCATATGATGTCATCCAAATTAAGGCCTGGACCGTGATTCAAACCGAATTACATTCTAGCATGTGATGTCATCCGAGAAATGGTCTGGACTGTGATTCACGCTGTATTATGCTCTAGCATGTGACGTCATCCGAATTACGGTCCGGACTGTGATTCAAACTGAAATACATTCTAGCATGTGATTTCATCCGAATTACAGTCTGGACTTTGATTCAAACTGGATTATGTTCTAGCATGTGATGTCATTCGGATTACAGTCTGGACCGTGATTCAAACTGAATTACGTTCTAGCATGTGATTTCATACGAATTACGGTCTGGACTGTGATTCAAACTGAATTACGCTCTGGCATGTGATGCCATCCGAATTATGGTCTGGACTGTGATTCAAAATGAATTATTTTCATGCATGTGATCTCACCCAAATTATGGTCTGGACTGTGATTCAAACTGAATTATGTTCTTGTATATGATGTCATTTAAATTATGGTTTGGACTGTGATTCAAACTGAATTATGTTCTTGCATGTGATGTAATTCGAATTATGGTCTGGAATTGGATTCAAACTGGATTATGTTTTAGGATGTGATGTCATCCGAATTACAGTCTGGATTGTGATTCAAACTGAATTATGATATAGTATGTGACGTCTTCTGAATTATGGTCTGGACCATGATTCAAACTGAACTACGTTCTAGCATGTGATATCATCCGAATTACAGTCTGGACCGTGATTCAAATTGAATTTTATTTTAACATGTGATGTAATTAAGAACACAAGGAAAGCAAATTATGATATGGGACTGATGGTGGACCACCTCCAACAGGCTGGAGAGACAATTACGCCATTTATCACCCACCTCTTAGACAATATTTTCAGTACATTGTCCAAGGTCAGATCACTGTAGTGTTGACGAAGGGGAAATCACCTCCTCGCCCTGGCAACTACAGAGGGATCATTGTTGATAGCCCTTCTGAAAGTTGAGAAAATCTGGCTTGCTAACGCAGCAGTCATGCCAACCTGCATAGATGGTTCAGAGCCAGAAGGTCTTGCATGAATGTGACACACCATAACTGTGAGGGCAATTGCAAGTTGATGAGATCACACAGAGTTGCATCGCTACTCATGGCGAACTGCTGGGAATTTTACTCTTTGAACATAACTTACTTGCTTACTTGGTTCCCTAGCCATCTTGGCCTAAGGGCACGGCTCTTAGTCTATTTTTAAATATTTCCATGGTGGGTGCAGTAACATCTGGTGGCTTGTTCAAATTCTCCACTACTCTGGATGGGGAGAAGTGTTTGCCCAGTTCTGTGGTCATCTGAATTTGTAAATCTTAAGCGAGTGTCACGGAGGGCTCTATGAGGTGGTTTGAAAAGAGATGACGTATCCGTATTGCAATGCCTGTTGAGCTATTTGTAGGTTTTTGAGAGGTCTATCCATTTCCCCCATGTGTTGGTGTAGTAGATTATGTCTGGTTATATGGTTAAAAATATAGATACTGCACTTTCTCTAACGGCTTAACATCTTTAACATAATAAAACTAAAATTTTAAACTTTCTATATGCCCATTTATTATTTTAAAAGGAAGCAATGTTATTCATACAAAATTGGCAATTTTAAAGCCTTGTACTATAATATAATTAATTTTCATAATGCGACATGATAACTGCACTGTCCATAGTTAGATATGAATGATATAAATTCATGATGTAAAGTAGATATGTCGCATTATGACAATACTTTAACATAGTATTTAGCATGGTATAATACACTCCTTTAAACTATGGAGCACATGACTCATATAACATAACATAAATAGAGAATTATTTCAGAAAATACACAACGATTCACAGGTTCTCAGTTAAGGCTCTCGTGCCCTACTAACTATAGTGCAATTTACCCAGCATGCAATGTTCAGACACCATATTCATTTCAAATATCAGACACCATATTTGATCCTATTGTCTGTAATGACTGGGGAAATCTCAAACAAAACAGGGCTGATCATTCGTTAGATAGGTCCTGAGGTGCTTGACAGCACATGGATCCTGTATATGGATCATACTGGTCAGTCTAGGTGTTTCAATTTCCAGATAGCCATGCGAGAAAGCTTGTATAGTTTGACAATAACTTACGTGAAAGCTGCTGTTACCTTTGGTAGCAACACATTCCAGTCGAATTATTGTCAAAATAAATTGATTGCCACTTGATCCAATAATGAGCTGCCTTATCATTATATTTAATAAGACTGGGTGTGCCTACTGACGCTGTAATATAGTTAGCAAAGACAACGTAGCTCGCCAGGTAGTGTTGGGCCGTTCCGGTGTATCATGTCGACCCGCCGCACCGCAAGTGCACGACGAATGATGATGCTGGTTAGCATCCGGTCTCGGGGTGACGGACCTTGTACAGAAACTGCCCTGCGGGTAACAAAAATCTGGTCCTAAGGCCGGTGGAACTCAATTGTTCCAGTGGGGCCGTGCGACCATCGTCGCGAACATTAAATACAACAGTCTAATCCCAAGAATTTGTGTCACCAGTATGCCTGTCCATAGCAATTTCGTGGTCTATGGACTTACAAGATTTGATTTTGGTGACCTAAATATATAAGTCTATACAATGATTTTACCTAAACAATTACAAATATGCTAGATAAAACTAAAATAAGAGCATACGAAAATACGAGACATAGAGACAGGTAGATGAACTTTTAAACATGGGGCTCCCGGAGGTACCACACAGACTCGTAGGTCCACAGAGGTATCCCCGCAAGGGAGGGTCCCGTACACGAGACTCAACTAATTAACTTAATATAAGTTATTATACCTCTAAGCTGAAAGGAAGAAAATTATCTCAGACGAAAAGTTAGGTGCCTCACGCGGGCACAACTCCTAGTGCTGGTTTGGGTGAGGAGTATTATCCTCATATGGACCGTCGTCGCTGAATCCATGCAAGAGGCAAGTGCCTCGTGCAGGCCTCCATCTCTGGAAGGTGTCGCCACTGCTTAAAGCGGGAGAAGAGTAGTAGGCAAAAATGGGCCCACTCTAATATTTCAACTAAAAATGCTTGAGGGAGAAAAGACCATACCTAGCGAGATTATGACTATAGGGTTGTGTGCTGTTTTACGTGAACACGGGACGAGCGATTCCCAATGGATTCCCTTGTCAACATCTTATGTGATTCTTAGTATGCTGAATTAGCATTTGCCGCCTTATTTATGCGGGCCTTCTGCTTTGATTAATTAGCTTTTAGTTTTTCGAAACAAGAACTAATTTAGGTCGCAAATGGCTGATATCTACCTAGCTATTAGATACGGCTGTCATTGAGAACAGATGCCCTAAGACATCAATACTGAAGACAGTACTTAGTAAGATATTCGAACTGGATAAGAATCTGGACATCCCACTCCGTAACCACATAAAACGTTACAGGACATTGGTCACTTTAAACGAAAGCATTATTAGACAATTGCCCTATCGTTATGGTGGGGATAAGAGAGACGAATACCCACTGCAAATGTCCTTCCCGTGAGGGCGTGGCAGATCTAAATATCATGCCCAGACATTCCTATGGAATTCGGTGGGGATACACATCTCGCCCGTCACTGGGTCCTATGGAACTAACCGTTTAACCTGTCGTTAGGTTTATATACAAGTTGCCCTGTTTTGCACTGCGGTGCGGGAGGATTGTTCAGCAAATAAAATAATAATTAATATATGTTTTCGCAGTGCTTTCCTACATTGGCAAAAGTGCTAACTACTAGGTATCCAAAGATACAGAGGGAATGTATGTGATACCACACCCTGGCCATCACCACTCGGAAACCCCAACAGTTTCCCAGAGTCGGATCAGCCCATGGTGCGGATAGGGACATCCAAGCAATTAAGAAGCCACAAGGCTGAGTGGAGCATGAAGAGAGACAAAATCTTAGAGTTATGAGTCTAGATTATCGCACAGCCGGAAGAGAAGAATATACTACAGATTTCTTAACGAAGAAAGTGTCTCTAATCGTATTAAACCGATCCTATCAAGCTGAATAGAAACGGTTTAGTTGGTGGCATGCCAGGCTAAACAGAGTTATAGCATGGACAGCGACCTCAGCGAAAAATTGTTGGTGGCGGGAGAAAGTGCTGCATATAAAAGTGTTGCTGTATAGTGTTTCCTACGTGCACTGCAGTCCTATATATTTTATACAACTAAACAAAACATGTGAACTGATGACCACTGGCCATATATATACATAATCTAACCAGAGCAATTAATACGGTATCAAATGATCAGAATTATATATCTTAGTACAGGTTAATGAACCTACTATGGTATAGTTAGTAAAACACCTTACAGAAAATGAGAATAACTATAAACAAATACAGAAATTATAACTAGCGGTCCTAAGACCATTACAGTACCTTTTAGGCATCGGGACCGTTCTTATGGAGACAATATAATTAGAGAAGTACATATAGCGAAATAATTAAAATATGAAGCATAGTTACTTGAATACTCGGTAGTCATTCTTAAGTTAGGCTACCGTGTTACTGAAATTGATATGTCATTCCATAGTTGACGTGCGTGCGTTGATGCATTCCCAGGAAGCTGGAAAATCCCGCAGGTTGGTTTCCGCAAGCTGTTGTCCGCAAACAAGATTCCCACAAGAACACTCATGGCGGGAGTACATCACTCAGCATGGTAAGCCTAATAGGATGTCTAACGAGCAGTCAGCAACAGCTACGATAGTACTACTGTGGTGAAGAAAGTTCCCGTACATCGATGGCACAGATGGAAGTTGTAAACAACCCGATCACAAGCGGGGTTTGTTGGATGCAGATGAAGATACAAAACAAAGTGTAACGGTGCTGGGTACGTCAGCCAGCTCTGAAGATGCACCGGGCAGAGTTTACTTGCTGCGGTCGAAAGTCAGAAGAACCTACAGGACATTAGTGCAGTGACAGTTGAAATACCACTTTTAGGCGTGGCTGGCAGATCCGGCGAGTCATCCATCAAAGAACATCCTGCCTCTACATCTGTAGACTCACATATTCAGGCTGTAAAGGCCTCACCGCAAATTTGTGTTCCGAAGTAGATAGTGATATTCGTGAACAGTAATCAGAAAGTTCCAAATTGCTCCCGCAAGTAGGGAGTTACAAAATTGTTTTTAGTGCAGTGAGTTGGCACTGATAGCTACCGGAGTGAACCCGTCAGAAACCGAAGTTATATGCGTAATGTCTATCGCTCAATAGTAGCTAGTACAGGTCCAACCTGTTCGGCCCCTGGCCGAGGATGCTCTCGATCTCTGGATCGTGTCTCCTTTTATACTCCTCGTGACGTCACTGGCGCAGGCTCCAACCAATCATTGTTCGAGCAACAGCCAATCAGCGCGTAACTAATAATAGCGCAGTCGAAAGTTCTAGAACATTCTGGAAGTTCTGCGGCCACGTGGTTATGACGTCACGCCAATATTTTGAAGATAATCAAGAAGTGTTTTCCGTAGATAACTCAGCCATTTCTTAACCGATTTTGAAATGGTTTACAGATTTAAAAAGCCCTCCGAATTCTGATCTTGATTACTGCCAGATTTAACGGGAATAGGTAATCAAAAAGGATTACCTGGTACCATCTCAGTACACTAAAAGCATCATCCTATCTTGGTCATGAATTATGTGCTCCATCAAAAATAGCATCTAAGCGCGCGCATGCGCATTATGTGCTTTAACGAACTTAGTCGTTTTTGCAACGCGATCTCTCTCATAGGCCCATATATGCTTATGGTATACTTAGCTGGCATGGCCGGTACCTACCCGGTCGATCCGAACTATACCACCCCCTCCTAGTTTGACATCCATGGCAAACGATCGTGCATGGCGGATCGATGCACGGACGTACGCTAGGTGGGAATTATAGACTTCCCGGGCAGGCGCATGGCCGGAGAGGAGTAGTGACGCAATAGACGCGTATTCAAGAGACAGATCACATAGAGGTGCCAAGAGGAAGGGGAAAGCATACTTTTAGTTTTGAATTTTTGACCTGGAATTATCTTTCCAGGCCTTTTCTTTTTTTGTTTTGTTTTATTAATATTACGGTGCGTGCTGTAACTTTATTTAGTAAATGATTCTAAACAATAGCTCGCATGGGTGTTCTATCCGAGTGCGGATAATCATTATCTCCGCAGAAAACACACAAGCTCCAACGTACCACAATTTAAGTTTTAAACATATGATATAGTAAAATAATATATATAAGTATACATATATGAACCACGTAACATACCCTTATGGGGTATTTAGTGAATCACTCTGAATTACTTGCACACCCCGGATAAATAAAGGGGTATGCAACACGTATCTCTTATTATTTGTTAAAAATATATTTGCGGCCCGTTATAGCGGGTCCGCAACGGGCAGCTCTCGCTGGCCCCATATCAGTGCTGACATCTAAGACAGGAAGAAAAATAATAAGAAAAATAGTATATAATAATAATAACTTAAAAGTTAGTTTATCAGGCAGCCCAAGCGTAGCTGAGACTGCATGACGGGATTATGACATTATTGCACTGCGGGATGTTGTATTCTTTATGTCGCACACGGCGTTCTTACAACATCGGAGTCCGCAGTGCTCATTTCGTGTGGGATACAGCAGGACACCGAAGTGTGCGGCTGTGTCGGATAACCGTAGTCATCCTAGGGATGGGATTCAATTGATCTAACATATATAATAAGAAGAAAAGTATTAAAAAAATAAAGTAATAATTAATACATTTCCACGAATCGCACCATTGATGTGTCTGCTGTATCACAAATGATCACACCTCTGCTGCGAAATTTCCCCATTGTGTCTGGGTCCCGCGACTGATGGTGGTTGGTCACGGTGGATGCACTACCATTGCTGAGATGCGTTCACTATTACTGGCACTGTCGGAGATATCTGAAGTGATGGTGGCGGAAATATGCGCATCCATTATGTCTCTCACAGTTACTGTCGGTTCTAATATATCCATCCATAAGGCAGCGGCGGTACTAATGGTTTCTAATGTTCTTGATGCTGTAGTGGTGGTAGTCGTCGTGGTGGCTGCTGTAGCTGTCGTGGTGATCCAGTGAGCTGTACCGTAGGCTGAGGCCATGATGCGGGAGCTGATATGGCAGGAGAGGAAATCTTCCCAAGCGTATTTTAACAGACGATTTGCGGTGAGTTTAGGAACGGGCTGAATGTCCTGTCTGTGGACGAATCGTCTCTTTCCCACATATGGACGTTCCGGTGTAGTTCCCTTTCTGACAGCTGGGTCAGAGAGGCTAGGAGGCGGATGTTTGATAACACGGGTCGGAGTTATACTAATCGCCGCAGGCTGCGACGGTCCTGGTCCCTCGTCTATGGTCAGTTCTGGCGGAGATGGTGACTCCGGGTAACTGGGAATGTCTATTTCCGCAGGTGTCGTAATCACTACCGAAATCGGCTGACTGGCTAACACTGTCTTAGACACTACGGTTGCTGGTGTAGTGACCATAGCTGGTTGGCTAATAACTGATGCGGGTGCTGCCAGACTGGATTCTGCGGGAGACTTTTGCTTTTTACTCCACTTCAGTGTAGATGAGGTAACTGGTTCCGGCGTTACACTTCCTGACGTGGCTGCGGGCAGGATTTCACATCTGGCTACTGGTACATTGTTTACGGTAGTCGCAGGAAGACAATGACTAATGGGATATCTACGAGTAGTGTTCTTTGTGCAGGCCATTTTCTCGGTCGGAAGAACCCTGACCTTGAACCGATATTCAAAACGGGTGGCTAAACCGGCACGATCCTCATTCTCTTCTCTAGGAACTAATGTTACTTCTAACACACAGTGATGATATCGGAGCGTGTGGGTCACCCCATAGTGAGTAGCGGTGTAGAGATACTGGCACGTCACACAGAAGGCTGACTGGAGGAGATGACCCTTATTAACATGAAGGGTGTGGTCGGATTTTCTCATAAAAGTTCTGGTATAGGGCTCTCTGCTAGCTAATGACCAGCTGCACGGGAACCATTTTGGAACTGGTACCGATTCTGCTTCAGACAAATCCGATAACGCTAAATCTTTAAGGAGTGACATCTCATTCCCGCATGGTAGTTGGCTACGGGAACCTTATTCAAAACCTAATGCCCTATCTCTTCATTGTATTTAAACTTTCCAGGCCAAGCATAATAATGAAATAATAATAAAACAGCAGAATTTGGTTTGCGACATGAAAGAAGCCTAATGCTATCTGTTCTTCCCTGGTGTCGAGTTTTGACGGGAAGACAAAGTTTCAGAGCGTGCTTCCTCCTTTTATACTATTTGGTGACGTCACAGGCGGCGGATGACCACACCTAAACGTTTTAACAGGTGATTCGGTCATTCTTATATGAAAGTTTCCTCTTTTTCTGACCTAGACGTCCAGGGATTATTTCTTCCCGTATAAAGGGGGTACTTTTTATTATAGGGAGAATGGCTCGTTAACCTTGTCTTAATTTCACGCATTTAACAGCCTTCGATCAACATAGAAACGTGGTACTACTTTTTCTTTGCGGGGGGGGGGGGGGGGGGGCTCACCTTTTAATTAGCGTGAGGCGGTTCTCCAGATTGGATGCTTATAAACTTGCCTGTTTTAATTTTAGGCTGGAGTGCTCGATGAGGTGTGTGGGAGTGAGGTGACCTCAGCGGTAATTACCCAGACTCACCCTCGCCTCTCTTCTATCACGCTTTGGTAGTCGCGTCTTTGGGCGGCTCTTGTGTTTAACGCGTTCGATCCAATTTACTGGAAATAGCAGCAAATGTCACGTGGCTCTAAAAAGCACGTGTTTTGATCGGAAACATATATGCTGTTTATGGCGATGGCCAAAATGCTGTTGCCGAGGTGTAGTCTTGTTGTAGATGCGAGAGATAGAAATATATATGTTACATCAAGATCTTTATAATGTCCCTATTTTGCGTGAGTTCTTTAACATGCGTCTTGGTATGTGTCTGTAATAGGTAGTTCTCAGCCCGTGTTGATTATAGACTGGAACGCAAGGAAGAGAATTTTTGAAATTCTCTCTGTAATTATACTGTCAGATTTCTGATGGCGCTTTACCGGCCGTGCGCTAATGATTGCTAGCATGGTAGAGCAGTTGTGTTCTTAATAAAAAATTTAACAGTAAAGTTGTAAGTAATTTGATGTGTGGTTTAAACAGATTTATTCAGGCGGTAGATCAACGTTACTGATCCCGTCAAGATAGCTGTGTTTTCCTAGCGGGAGGGATGGCCAAGCATTCTCCTCGATGGGTAGAACTAGCTCTGTCCCGGCCTAGACCAGACACATTACTACCATTTAATAATGGTTAAATTACAGTACAACTCGAAAAGTGTGTGCCACAGTTATTACAATTTTACAATGCTGTCGCTCGGAGATTGTGAATACAGTCAACCTGAGTGTCTGTGTTTCTGACATGTTGGTGATTTGAATCTGATACGCGTGACTGGTTATCTATGGATGATGCTTGCCCTGTGGCGAAGGTGACGTGTTTATGATCGCCAGGTGCGGGAAGGGGGAGGGAGAGGCAGCGTGAATGTAAACTTTATCGAACCCTGAGGGTATTTCACACTGTAATGGCGGAGCCCATGGGTGGGACAGAGTTACTTTAGACCACAGATGACCTGTCGGATGCTGTCATAACTTTGATCAACCCATTGTCGAATTCAACTTTTCGGTAGTAAAATCCTACTCGTGACTGACGACAATGCGGGCATCTTGCTCTCTTAATAATATTGACTGTTATTACGTGTAGATGATGTATGTAGATTTTGGCTGTTTCCATACGACGTTGGGGAAAAGGGAGGGTGAAGGAACGTTGGACAAACGTTCCTCCCGTGATGCATACTGTAGATGGCTGTAGTGCATTCGTTATATTCATATGATCAGTTCTACCGTACCTGGATAAGAAGGTGTGTGAGGGAGATTTGTCGGCTGTTGTCTGTTGATGATAATGTTGTTGTCTGGATGTCTGGGCTGCTGTATGATGCCGATGTTATAAGCGAAGTGGGCGTATTCCAGTTTTCCACGCTGGTGAATGCCACGTCTGTTGTTTTTGCGGGAGGTGTGGGTCTGCGTGGGGATATTATTTCTCCCGCAGGTTGTGCGAGAGGATTTGTTGCGGGAATCTTTATGTCTCTATCGGGAATTAATTAATACCGGTAGGTGCTGCTAAATGATGTTGTTGCTGATGTTGAATGTCTCCGTTATGCTGAGTATAACCGTGTAGGTATGTAATGTACGCGCAATGACGAATTGACGTATCCAGTCTTGAAGGCAGGTGTGTTCTGTAGGTGTTGACGTTCTGTCTGTTGTGTTGTGTTCTGACTGTTCATAGGGGAGTATGGTAGGCCAATTGGATGGGGTGGCCTTTGAACAGGGGGGATGTGGTCATCTCCTGTTACACGACGGTTGGTGTCTTGTCGTAGTTTTTAGACACCGGGAAAATTCGTGCCGAACGTCTGCTGAACAGGCTGCTTCCTTGCCCACCGTGGGGGGGGGGGTGTAATGGTGGTCGGTGCGGTGCAGGATGCCACCTCTTCTGTTACAGCAGTCTCTCTCATATCTGAAGATTGACGGTCAACAGACGATGAGTGGAGTGTGCAATGGACTGGGCCGGTGATGTCCGACCTTGGTGTATAGATAAGGGATGCGAATTGGAGTGATGGCGGTGGTGGGACTACGGGTACGGGTGTCCCTTGGAGGAGGCTTGGTTTCACGATTTTGGGAATTTGTCGGGTACACCTTGGTGTATGGTTCTGCGGTTCTAGACACGCCAAGGCTTCATCCAGCCTCTTCACTTCCATGCTATTCATTACATGTTCCACCCCACAGGAAGCATGGCTTGGGTCAGCCTCAGCTTCCGCTTGTGGTAACTCTATGATGGGGGCATAGCATGAGGTGGGTGGGAATGGGAAGAGATTGGAGGAACAACTTTTCCATCCGGTCCCTTGGACAAAACAAACACAAAATTCTTCAGATACGACTTCCCAGATCGAGTAGACCCATGTTGAGGAGGGAGAGGACGAGTACGTATCTCATCATCGTCGTTAGCGATAGCTGCTTGTTCACCCACGTTCTGGCTTGGTAGAAGTTGGGTTGAACTGGCACTGCGATGCTCTGTGCTAACCGTGGGAATACTAATTTCCATAGAAACATCTGTCTGGGCACCGGTGTCAGGAGTAATGTCCAGTCCGAGCCATGCCGCTGGGTCGTCACTGACACAAGGTTTAAGTCGATCGAAGTGGATTACTGAGGTCAGGCCATCCGAAGCACCGATATGGTAGGTCATGTCCGATGTCTTACCTACTACCACATAGGGGCCTTTCCACTGGTAACTCAGTTTACTTGGCACGGTTGCAGACCGTCGTGAATCGTGTACCCAAACCATCCTTCCTGCCTCATACGGATCTCCTTGCACCCTCCGGTTGTGCCATGTCTTTTGCCGCCGGTGTGCAGTGGATAAGGTTTCTCTCACTAACTCGTGGGCTTGTTCTATCCTTTGCCGTAAGAGTTCGCCAAAGAGAGATGGTGAATTTTTCTCTCCTGGTGTTCGAGGCATGGCCAGATCCAGGGGTAAGGCTAATTCATGGCCTAACATTAAGCGAGCAGGGGTGTAGCCCATGCTGGAATGTACTGAAGTGCAGTACGCCATCAGTACATACGGGAGCCGTAGGTCCCAATCTCTACAATCAAGGCGTGTTTCCTTAGTAAGCATCTCCACGAGAGTTCTATTGAATCTCTCTACCATACCGTCACTTCGGGTATGGTATGGAGTCGTCCTTGTTTTGACGATATGAAGCAATTTGCAGAGCTCTGATATCAGCCAGCTCTCAAAATTAAATCCTTGATCGGAGTGCAACTCATAAGGCATACCAAAGCAGCTGAACACATTGCTGGCCAAGACCTCTGCTACGGTGGATGCCTCTTGGTTCGGCAGAGCAAATGCTTCTACCCACTTCATAAAATAATCTTGTAATACGAGGATGTATTTATTTCCAGCATCCGTCGTATTCAAGGGTCCGAGCACGTCAATAGCCACTCGTTCCCACGGTGCACCAACAATCTTAATTTTGAGATGATGCAATATGGTGTTGGCCAATAGCGCATCTTTGGCATGTGATACATTTGGCAACCCATGCCTTGACACTATCGCGAATCCCGATCCAGTGGAATCTTAATTTGATACAGGCAACAGTCCTTTCCATGGCCAGATGCCCAGCATTATCATGTAGTTGTTTCAATATAAGTTCACGATAACTTTCCAAGACTACCAAACGGTCATTAATATATAGAATGTTATTTATTAATTGACATTCCTTGAACCGTTGGTAATAATATTTTGCTATGGTGGATAGAGGTGTTACCGATTCCTTAGGAGGATATATTTCGTGTCTGTACGTCTGTTGTTTGGTGGTGTGCTATTTTCTCCAGAATCCACTCTGTGCACCTCAATTCGGGGAACTCCGGAGATGGCTGTGTTGACTGTGTCATGGTGGCGGCCTCTTCATGTTCAGCTTCCGCGCCGATTCTGCTGGGGGCGTCAGCATTCCCATGCAATTTGCCGGGACAGTGAACAACGTTAAAGTTATAGGCTTGCCGAGATTCATGCCATCTTGCTACCTGGCCCTCCAGATTTTTTAAGTTCCTGAGCCACCGTAGTGAGGCATGGTCTGTATGGAGTGTAAAAGGGCGCCGATACAGAATGTGTTTATAATACTTGACGAAATGGACCGCCGCCAATAGTTCTCACTTGGTGGTTGCGTATCTTCTCTCCATTTTATTCAGAGTACGCAAACCATAACCCAATACCTGCTCTGTTCCATCTTCTGTGACCTGAGATAGAACCACGCCGATAGCATAAGCTGATGCATCAGTGTCTAAGATGAAATCGAGGTTTGGATTAGGGTGAGCAAGAATCGGGGCAGTCGTCAAGAGTTCCTTCAGCGCCCTGAAGGAGCCTTCACACTCACTCGTCCACTCAAATGGTCGATCTTTCTCAGTGATCCTGTAGATGGGTGAAGCAATCTTGCTGAAATGTCGGATGTAATGGCGATAGTACTGGCATTTCTTCGGTTTGAGTTTCAAATTGGCCGTGCGGAAGCAGGAAAGCACGGTGTCCAAATGTATTAAAGTTTGCTCAAACGTTGGTCCGAAGATTATTACATCATCGATGTAACAGAGACAAATTTCCCATTGCAGGTGGTTAGTACCTGCTCAATGAGTCATTCGAAAGTTCCGGGAGCATTGCACAACCCATAGGGCATCTAGCGGAATTGGAAAAGGCCATCCCTACAAACGAATGCGGTCTTTTCCAGGTCGGCTTCATCCATGGCTACTTGCCAGTAACCACTAGCTAAGTCAAGGGTACAAAACCACTTGGCTCCGGACAAGGAATCCAAGGCCTGATCTATCCGAAGTAACAGATAAGTGTCCTTAATGCTAAGATCATTAAGGCGGTGGTAGTCTATACAAAACCGCAAAGTTCCATCCTTTTTGCCTGCTAGCACTATTGGGCTAGACCATGGAGATGCTGAAGTTTCAATAATACCAGTCCGCAAAATGTCATTTACTTGTTGGTGTGCTTCCCCTTCCTTATGAATGGGAAGACATCGTACTGGTTGTCGTATGGGGAGATTATTGCCAGTGTCGATTGAGTGTCGTATGAGATGAGTTTCTCCGAGATCCATGTCTCCGGAGGAAAAACTATCATAATATTTATGTAGTAGTTTCCGAATTTCTCGTTTCTGTGATTGTAGTGATCCAACTGTGGCATGTAGAAACAAATCATGTAAATGTTTGGGTAAATCATCAGTCATATGTGGTGTGTGTCATCAGGTGCAGGTAATTCCAATGTGATTATGTCCACTAAATGGCTGCAGCGTACTCCTGGTTCCAGAGTGATGGGATCTGCGGGACCATTAAACACTCTAAAAGGTATATTTTCCTTATTAGTAGTGTCTACTATTATGCGGGGACTTGTGCATTGGGAGGCGATCATATAACCAGGATCGGATTCCAGTATGGCGATGTGTGTGTTGCTTCCTAACTAGTGCAGTGGCCCATAAGATTTGTTCCTGTCCTGGTTCAACTGTGGTGGTACTTGATGATATAACCACGCACGTGTCGTATAATGGCGACGCCTGTCCAAGAGGGATTCGTAGGCCATGTATGTCAAGTTCCTGTTGTCTGCAATGTATGATGGCTTCGCTGGCACTGAGGAAATCAGAGCCGAGTAGGGAATCATTATGAATAGAGGCGATGACATCTCGCTGTATGAATTGCATCTCCTCTATTTGGATAACTAAATTGACTACACTGGCTACGGGCACATCAGCTCCCATAGCCGTCTGTAGGTAAATGTTTGTGGGCTTGAGGGAAGGCTTTTTATGAGGTGGGGTGCTCTCATATAAGCGCTTGTTAAATACTGTGATAGAAGCACTGGTGTCGACGGTGTCACTGGTGGAAACGTTTTTGAACAGACAGGCACATTTGTATATTAGTTTGCGGTGTACCTGTGGAAGAGTTTCCAATGGTGCCATCTGCGACAATGGTGCTGGAGCGGCATCACTCTGTATGTATTCTGACTGTTTCCGTATGGCTTCTTGTCATGTTGTGGATGGCCGAGTGAGGAAATGGCCAGTTCGTCGTCGCCGCTGCTGTGAGGGCTGCAGTGAAGACGGAGCTGGGGGTAGCAATAGTGATGGAGATGTTGATGTTTCAGGATATGCTGTATTGGTGTAGACAGCGGTGCACACGGGATGACGGATAAGCTCTACCTGCGCAAGCCATTTCCTACAAATACTTCATGGGATGTTTTGGTGAAGCACAGAAGAAACAGTGCTGCCGCCAGGGGCATGTTTTTCCCTGTTTACGTTGGCGCTTGCGAATCCATGAGGCAGAGCGAACCGCTTCTCCTGTGTCGCTGCTGTCTGTGGATGTGGGAGATGATGCTGGATGGGGTGGTGTTCTGCATACCACCAAAGGACACCGAGAATTTAGTGTCTTGGTGGCGGGACGTGGTGCTTGCAAAAACGTTGTTTCAGCGGAGGTGCTACAACCTACCACTGCCGTTTTACAGAGGAAAGAAGGCTTGTTGTATGCGGAGATAGAGGGGACGTCATTGCTGTGGATGGGGGAGGCAACGTGGGCATTGACATGTGTGAAGCCGTGCATTTGGGTGTCGGTGTGAAAGCTGATTTTGGTGGATGAAAGTTGGCCACTGAACATTGTTCTACGAAGGCCGCAGTTGAGCCGGGAGGTGGATATGGGCACCGATGTGGCTCTTCGTAATTCGGTGCCCTTAGGAGTTTGACTGCTTCTCTGGTTGCGTTGTGCTGCGGTCAGGGGCAGGCGTTGTAGAGGGAGGTCGGTTAGGACACCGCTCCCTCCAATGCCCTGGCTGACTGCATCCGAATCAGGTGTTTCGTGGCGGTGCGGTGCTGGTGGTGTTTGTTGTCTTAAAATGTGTGGTGGCGAGGTTGGTGCTAAGTGTCGTAACTAAGTTTGTGTGTGCCGAGATTTGTTTATTAATCTCGTCTATCCATTCTCTCATGTTGCCGTTGTTGTTGTTGTTGTTGTTGTTGTTGCTGTTGTTGTTGTTGTTGTTGTTGTTGTTGTTGTGCTGGTTCCCGCACCCGGGGCCCCATTGGAGCTTCCTTTACAGGCACGCCCCCTTCCTCCAGGCGCTTGATTCTGAGCATTGGCGGGTGGGGCGATAGCTGCACCCTCTATCTCATTGATAGGATGGAGTTGGCGTCGGTTACTCTTTTCCCGCTCCAGAAAGTTCTCTATGCGAACCACGGTTGATGTTAATTGGGTCAAACTACCGTGGTCACCTAGAAATAATTTTTCTTTCAGGGCGGGTTCACCGCTCAATGCATCGATAAAAGTGTCAAGATGCAGATGGATTACACCTTCCGTATTGGTGCTCGGGTATGCGTGGGTGACTAGCCTTCTGATTCGGCTAGCTAACTCGGGAAGAGTTTCTCCCGTGCATCATCCATGGTTCTTAAGTTGAAGATGCCTGGTTTCTCCGAGGGCTGTGTCGCCAAATCGCTCCATCAATGCTCGTTCCAATTGTGTGTAGGTGGGTGTGCAGTCAGTTCCAACATCCACAAGAACTTGTAGGGCTTTTCCGGAAGGTTTTGTGGCGCGATATTCACCCATTTGCTGATCATTCCGGCGGTTAGTCCGACTTATGATCTCGAACTATATTTTATAATTGGTCCAGTCATTCTCCCCACTAACTTCGGGAGGGAGGATGACTCGGCCAAGCCCGCAGGAAGAATGACACGGCTGAAATCTGAGAATCTGACGAATATGCTGAGGCTGCTCGTGGTGGTGGTGGTGGTGGTGGTGGTGGTGGTGGTGGTGGTGGTGGTGGTGGTGGTGGTGGTGTGTTGGTGTCTCCCCTCATTGCCGATGCCGAGGAGCTAGGACACACGTACTCCAATTTAATGAGTCCGCCCCGGTTGTAAAGCCATAGACGGGTATGGGTCTATGGATGGGAGGCGGATTGTTGTGAAGATTACACAGACGTTCTCCCCAAGGTGAGCACTGATATTCCTCATATAGTGGTGGTGTGGTCAGCTGACAGTCGTGATGTGTGGCGTGACTGATGTACCGGCGAAACGGTGGCACCGATTCCTCCCGATAAAGCCACGGGGTTCCCCTTGAGTATAGCATTGCACTAGAAGGGGGAAGTGTGGGAGGTTGTCTGTAATGTGGATTATCACCCGGCCATATGGTCTCCGTAGATGACACGGGTGAATGATAGTAGTCTGAAGGACTATTGAGATGCCCGTAATCTGGTCTTTGTCGGGGTCGTCCACGATTCGGCCCTGTTGGTGGTGACCTGTCACGAGCATCCGATATGGTTCTGAACTCTGTTCCCACCAGTGGGGCATCCCGAATGGTGCCATCACTAACAGGCGAAAACAGGTTAGGTTGCAGTGTTGTTGATTCCACTGAATTTCTGACATAGTCGGTGAGCATGCGAGCTGAAAATCCATCGTATGACGCTACCTTCTGATCGAGGGAGTCGTCGCTAAATGGAGAAGGTATTGAACTGAGCTCACTATATGGTGTGGTCGTGAGTTTGCTGCGTGTGGTTAATGATGTTCTTCGGGTCCTACATCGGGCGCCACTTGTAGCTAGCTGGGTAGTGTCGGGCCATTCCGGTGTATCATGTCGATTCGCCGCGCCGCATGTGCATGACGAATGATGATGCTGGTTAGCATCCGGTCTCGGGGTGACGGACCTTGTACAGAAACTGCCCTGGTGGGTAACAAAAATCTGGTCCTAAGGCCGGTGGAACTCAATTGTTCCAGTGGGGCCGTGCGACCATCGTCGCGAACATTAAATACAACAGTCTCATCCCAAGAATTTGTGTCACCAGTATGCCTGTCCATAGCAATTTCGTGGTCTATGGACTTACAAGATTTGATTTTGCTGACCTAAATATATAAGTCTATACAATGATTTTACCTAAACAATTACAAATATGCTAGATAAAACTAAAATAAGAGCATACGAAAATACGAGACATAGAGACAGGTAGATGAACTTTTAAACATGGGGCTCCCGGAGGTACCACACAGACTCGTAGGTCCACAGAGGTATCCCCGCGAGGGAGGGTCCCGTACACGAGACTCAACTAATTAACTTAATATAAGTTATTATACCTCTAAGCTGAAAGGAAGAAAATTATCTCAGACGAAAAGTTATGTGCCTCACGCGGGCACAACTCCTAGTGCTGGTTTGGGTGAGGAGTATTATCCTCATATGGACCGTCGTCGTTGAATCCATGCGAGAGGCAAGTGCCTCGTGCAGGCCTCCGTCTCGGGAAGGTGTCGCCACTGCTTAAAGCGGGAGAAGAGTAGTAGGCAAAAATGGGCCCACTCTAATGTTTCAACTAAAAATGCTTGAGGAAGAAAAGACCATACCTAGGGAGATTATGACTATAGGGTTGTGTGCTGTTTTACGTGAAGACGGGACGAGTGATTCCTGATGGATTCCCTTGTCACCGTCTTATGTGATTCTTGGTATGCTGAATTAGTAGTTGCCGCTTTATTTATGCGGGCCTTCTGCTTTGCTTAATTAGCTTTTAGTTTTTCGAAACAAGAACTATTTTAGGTCGCAAATGGCTGATATCTACCTAGCTATTAGATACGGCTGTCATTGAGAACAGATGCCCTAAGACATCAATACTGAAGACAGTACTTAGTAAGATATCCGAACTGGATAAGAATCCGGACATCCCGCTCCGTAACCACATAAAACGTTACAGGACATTGGTCACTTTAAACGAAATCATTATTAGACAATTGCCCTATCGTTATGGTGGGGGGGGGGTAAGAGAGACGAATACCCACCGTGAATGTCCTTCCCATAAGGGCATGGCAGATCTAATATCATGCCCAGACATTCTTATGGAATTCGGTGGGGATACGCATCTCGCCCGTCACCAGGTCCTATGGAACCGTTTAACCTGTCATTAGGTTTATATACAAGTTGCCCTGTTTTGCACTGCGGTGCGGGAGGATTGTTCAGCAAATAAAATAATAATTAATATATGTTTTCGCAGTGCTTTCCTACATTGGCAAAAGTGCTAACTACTAGGTATCCAAAGATACAGAGGGAATGTATGTGATACCACACCCTGGCCATCACCGCTCGGAAACCCCAACAGTTTCCCAGAGTCGGATCAGCCCATGGTGCGGATAGGGACATCCAAGCAATTAAGAAGCCACAAGGCTGAGTGGAGCATGAAGAGAGACAAAATCTTAGAGTTATGAGTCTAGATTATCGCACAGCCGGAAGAGAAGAATATACTACAGATTTCTTAACGAAGAAAGTGTCTCTAATCATATTAAACCGATCCTATCGAGCTGAATAGAAACGGTTTAGTTGGTGGCATGCCAGGCTAAACAGAGTTATAGCATGGACAGCGACCTCAGCGAAAAATTGTTGGTGGCGGGAAAAAGTGCTGCATATAAAAGTGTTGCTGTATAGTGTTTCCTACGTGCACTGCAGTCCTATATATTTTATACAACTAAACAAAACATGTGAACTGATGACCACTGGCCATATATATACATAATCTAACCAGAGCAATTAATACGGTATCAAATGATCAGAATTATATCTTAGTACCGGTTAATGAACCTACTATGGTATGGTTAGTAAAACACCTTACAGTAAATGAGAATAACTATAAACAAATACAGAAATTATAACTAGCGGTCCTAAGACCATTACAGTACCTTTTAGTCTTCGGGACCGTTCTTATGGAGACAATATAATTAGAGAAGTACATATAGCGAAATAATTAAAATATGAAGCATAGTTACTTGAATACTCGGTAGTCATTCTTAAGTTAGGCTACCGTGTTATTGAAATTGATATGTCATTCCATAGTTGACGTGCGTGCGTTGATGCATTCCCAGGAAGCTGGAAAATACCCGCAGGTTGGTTTCCGCAAGCTGTTGTCCGCAAACAAGATTCCCACAAGAACACTCATGGCGGGAGTACATCTCTCAGCATGGTAAGCCTAATAGGATGTCTAACGAGCAGTCAGCAACAGATACGATAGTACTACTGTGGTGAAGAAAGTTCCCGTACATCGATGGCACAGATGGAAGTTGTAAACAACCCGATCACAAGCGGGGTTTGTTGGATGCAGATGAAGATACAAAACAAAGTGTAACGGTGCTGGGTCCGTCAGCCAGCTCTGAAGATGCACCGGGCAGAGTTTACTTGCTGCGGTCGAAAGTCAGAAGAACCTACAGGACATTAGTGCAGTGACAGTTGCAATACCACTTTTAGGTGTGGCTGGCAGATCCGGGGAGTCATCCATCAAAGAACATCCTGCCTCTACATCTGTAGACTCACATATTCAGGCTGTAAAGGCCTCACCGCAAATTTGTGTTCCGAAGTAGATAGTGATATTCGTGAACAGTAATCAGAATGTTCCAAATTGCTCCCGCAAGTAGGGAGTTACAAAATTGTTTTTAGTGCGGTGAGTTGGCACTGATAGCTACCGGAGTGAACCCGTCAGAAACCGAAGTTATATGCGTAATGTCTATCGCTCAATAGTAGCTAGTACAGGTCCAACCTGTTCGGCCCCTGGCCGAGGATGCTCTCGATCTCTGGATCGTGTCTCCTTTTATACTCCTCGTGACGTCACTGGCGCAGGCTCCAACCAATCATTGTTCGAGCAACAGCCAATCAGCGCGTAACTAATAATAGCGCAGTCGAAAGTTCTAGAACATTCTGGAAGTTCTGCGGCCACGTGGTTATGACGTCACGCCAATATTTTGAAGATAATCAAGAAGGGTTTTCCGTAGATAACTCAGCCATTTCTTAACCGATTTTGAAATGGTTTACAGATTTAAAAAGCCCTCCGAATTCTGATCTTGATTACTGCCAGATTTAACGGGAATAGGTAATCAAAAAGGATTACAGGGTACCATCTCAGTACACTAAAAGCATCATCCTATCTTGGTCATGAATTATGTGCTCCATCAAAAATAGCATCTAAGCGCGCGCATGCGCATTATGTGCTTTAACGAACTTAGTCGTTTTTGCAACGCGATCTCTCTCATAGGCCCATATATGCTTATGGTATACTTAGCTGGCATGGCCGGTACCCGACCGGTCGATCCGAACTATACCACCCCCTCCTAGTTTGACATCCATGGCAAACGATCGTGCATGGCGGATCGATGCACGGACGTACGCTAGGTGGGAATTATAGACTTCCCGGGCAGGCGCATGGCTGGAGAGGAGTAGTGACGCAATAGACGCGTATTCAAGAGACAGATCACATAGAGGTGCCAAGAGGAAGGGGAGAGTATACTTTTAGTTTTGAATTTTTGACCTGGAATTATCTTTCCAGGCCTTTTCTTTTTTTGTTTTGTTTTATTAATATTACGGTGCGTGCTGTAACTTTATTTAGTAAATGATTCTAAACAATAGCTCGCATGGGTGTTCTATCCGAGTGCGGATACTCATTATCTCCGCAGAAAACACACAAGCTCCAACGTACCACAATTTAAGTTTTAAACATATAATATAGTAAAATAATATATATAAGTATACATATATGAACCACGTAACATACCCTTATGGGGTATTTAGTGAATCACTCTGAATTAGTTGCACACCCCGGATAAATAAAGGGGTATGCAACACGTATCTCTTATTATTTGTTAAAAATATATTTGCGGCCCGTTATAGCGGGTCCGCAACGGGCAGCTCTCGCTGGCCCCATATCAGTGCTGACATCTAAGACAGGAAGAAAAATAATAAGAAAAATAGTATATAATAATAATAACTTAAAAGTTAGTTTATCAGGCAGCCCAAGCGTAGCTGAGACTGCATGACGGGATTATGACATTATTGCACTGCGGGATGTTGTATTCTTTATGTCGCACACGACGTTCTTACAACATCGGAGTCCGCAGTGCTCATTTCGTGTGGGATACAGCAGGACACCGAAGTGTGCGGCTGTGTCGGATAACCGTAGTCATCCTAGGGATGGGATTCAATTGATCTAACATATATAATAAGAAGAAAAGTATTAAAAAAATAAAGTAATAATTAATACATTTCCACGAATCGCACCATTGATGTGTCTGCTGTATCACAAATGATCACACCTCTGCTGCGAAATTTCCCCATTGTGTCTGGGTCCCGCGACTGATGGTGGTTGGTCACGGTGGATGCACTACCATTGCTGAGATGCGTTCACTATTACTGGCACTGTCGGAGATATCTGAAGTGATGGTGGCGGAAATATGCGCATCCATTATGTCTCTCACAGTTACTGCCGGTTCTAATATATCCATCCATAAGGCAGCGGCGGTACTAATGGTTTCTAATGTTCTTGATGCTGTAGTGGTGGTAGTCGTCGTGGTGGCTGCTGTAGCTGTCGTGGTGATCCAGTGAGCTGTACCGTAGGCTGAGGCCATGATGCGGGAGCTGATATGGCAGGAGAGGAAATCTTCCCAAACGTAGCGTATTTTAACAGACGATTTGCGGTGAGTTTAGGAACGGGCTGAATGTCCTGTCTGTGGACGAATCGTCTCTTTCCCACATATGGACGTTCCGGTGTAGTTCCCTTTCTGACAGCTGGGTCAGAGAGGCTAGGAGGCGGATGTTTGATAACATGGGTCGGAGTTATACTAATGGCCGCAGGCTGCGATGGTCCTGGTCCCTCGTCTATGGTCAGTTCTTGCGGAGATGGTGACTCCGGGTAACTGGGAATGTCTATTTCCGCAGGTGTCGTAATCACTACCGAAATCGGCTGACTGGCTAACACTGTCTTAGACACTACGGTTGCTTGTGTAGTGACCATAGCTGGTTGGCTAATAACTGATGCGGTTGCTGCCAGACTGGATTCTGCGGGAGACTTTTGCTTTTTACTCCACTTCAGTGTAGATGAGGTAACTGGTTCCGGCGTTACACTTCCTGACGTGGCTGCGGGCAGGATTTCACATCTGGCTACTGGTACATTGTTTACGGTAGTCGCAGGAAGACAATGACTAATGGGATATCTACGAGTAGTGTTCTTTGTGCAGGCCATTTTCTCGGTCGGAAGAACCCTGACCTTGAACCGATATTCAAAACGGGTGGCTAAACCGGCACGATCCTCATTCTCTTCTCTAGGAACTAATGTTACTTCTAACACACAGTGATGATATCGGAGCGTGTGGGTCACCCCATAGTGAGTAGCGGTGTAGAGATACTGGCACGTCACACAGAAGGCTGACTGGAAGAGATGACCCTTATTAACATGAAGGGTGTGGTCGGATTTTCTCATAAAAGTTCTGGTATAGGGCTCTCTGCTAGCTAATGACCAGCTGCACGGGAACCATTTTGGAACTGGTACCGATTCTGCTTCAGACAAATCCGATAATGCTAAATCTTTAAGGAGTGACATCTCATTCCCGCATGGTAGTTGGCTACGGGAACCTTATTCAAAACCTAATGCCCTATCTCTTCATTGTATTTAAACTTTCCAGGCCAAGCATAATAATGAAATAATAATAAAACAGCAGAATTTGGTTTGCGACATGAAAGAAGCCTAATGCTATCTGTTCTTCCCTGGTGTCGAGTTTTGACGGGAAGACAAAGTTTCAGAGCGTGCTTCCTCCTTTTATACTATTTGGTGACGTCACAGGCGGCGGATGACCACACCTAAACGTTTTAACAGGTGATTCTGTCATTCTTATATGAAAGTTTCCTCTTTTTCTGACCTAGACGTCCAGGGATTATTTCTTCCCGTATAAAGGGGGTACTTTTTATTATAGGGAGAATGGCTCGTTAACCTTGTCTTAATTTCACGCATTTAACAGCCTTCGATCAACATAGAAACGTGGTACTACTTTTTCTTTGCGGGGGGGGGGGGGGCGGTGGGGGGGGGGGGGGCTCACCTTTAATTAGCGTGAGGCGGTTCTCCAGATTGGATGCTTATAAACTTGCCTGTTTTAATTTTAGGCTGGAGTGCTCGATGAGGTGTGTGGGAGTGAGGTGACCTCAGCGGTAATTACCCAGACTCACCCTCGCCTCTCTTCTATCACGCTTTGGTAGTCGCGTCTTTGGGCGGCTCTTGTGTTTAACGCGTTCGATCCAATTTACTGGAAATAGCAGCAAATGTCACGTGGCTCTAAAAAGCACGTGTTTTGATCGGAAACATATATGCTGTTTATGGCGATGGCCAAAATGCTGTTGCCGAGGTGTAGTTTTGTTGTAGATGCGAGAGATAGAAATATATATGTTACATCAAGATCTTTATAATGTCCCTATTTTGCGTGAGTTCTTTAACATGCGTCTTGGTATGTGTCTGTAATAGGTAGTTCTCAGCCCGTGTTGATTATAGACTGGAACGCAAGGAAGAGAATTTTTGAAATTCTCTCTGTAATTATACTGTCAGATTTCTGATGGCGCTTTACCGGCCGTGCGCTAATGATTGCTAGCATGGTAGAGCAGTTGTGTTCTTAATCAAAAATTTAACAGTAAAGTTGTAAGTAATTTGATGTGTGGTTTAAACAGATTTATTCAGGCGGTAGATCAACGTTACTGATCCCGTCAAGATAGCTGTGTTTTCCTAGCGGGAGGGATGGCCAAGCATTTTCCTCGATGGGTAGAACTAGCTCTGTCCCGGCCTAGACCAGACACATTACTACCATTTAATAATGGTTAAATTACAGTACAACTCGAAAAGTGTGTGCCACAGTTATTACAATTTTACAATGCTGTCGCTCGGAGATTGTGAATACAGTCAACCTGAGTGTCTGTGTTTCTGACATGTTGGTGATTTGAATCTGATACGCGTGACTGGTTATCTATGGATGATGCTTGCGCTGTGGCGAAGGTGACGTGTTTATGATCGCCAGGTGCGGGAAGGGGGAGGGAGAGGCAGCGTGAATGTAAACTTTATCGAACCCTGAGGGTATTTCACACTGTAATGGCGGAGCCCATGGGTGGGACAGAGTTACTTTAGACCACAGATGACCTGTCGGATGCTGTCATAACTTTGATCAACCCATTGTCGAATTCAACTTTTCGGTAGTAAAATCCTACTCGTGACTGACGACAATGCGGGCATCTTGCTCTCTTAATAATATTGACTGTTATTACGTGTAGATGATGTATGTAGATTTTGGCTGTTTCCATACGACGTTGGGGAAAAGGGAGGGTGAAGGAACGTTGGACAAACGTTCCTCCCGTGATGCATACTGTAGATGGCTGTAGTGCATTCGTTATATTCATATGATCAGTTCTACCGTACCTGGATAAGAAGGTGTGTGCGGGAGATTTGTCGGCTGTTGTCTGTTGATGATAATGTTGTTGGCGGGATGTCTGGGCTGCTGTATGATGCCGATGTTATAAGCGAAGTGGGCGTATTCCAGTTTTCCACGCTGGTGAACGCCAAGTCTGTTGTTTTTGCGGGAGGTGTGGGTCTGCGTGGGGATATTATTTCTCCCGCAGGTTGTGCGAGAGGATTTGTTGCGGGAATCTTTATGTCTCTATCGGGAATTAATTAATACCGGTAGGTGCTGCTAAATGATGTTGTTGCTGATGTTGAATGTCTCCGTTATGCTGAGTATAACCGAGTAGGTATGTAATGTACGCGCAATGACGAATTGACGTATCCAGTCTTGAAGGCAGGTGTGTTCTGTAGGTGTTGACGTTCTGTCTGTTGTGTTGTGTTCTGACTGTTCATAGGGGAGTATGGTAGGCCAATTGGATGGGGTGGCCTTTGAACAGGGGGGATGTGGTCATCTCCTGTTACACGACGGTTGGTGTCTTGTCGTAGTTTTTAGACACCGGGAAAATTCGACCCGAAAGTCTGCTGAACAGGCTGCTTCCTTGCCCAGCGTGGGGGGGGGGGTGTAATGGTGGTCGGTGCGGTGCAGGATGCCACCTCTTCTGTTACAGCAGTCTCTCTCATATCTGAAGATTGACGGTCAACAGACGATGAGTGGAGTGTGCAATGGACTGGGCCGGTGATGTCCGAACTTGGTGTATAGATTAGGGATGCGAATTGGAGTGATGGCGGTGGTGGGACTACGGGTACGGGTGTCCCTTGGAGGAGGCTTGGTTTCACGATTTTGGGAATTTGTCGGGTACACCTTGTTGTATGGTTCTGCGGTTCTAGACACGCCAAGGCTTCATCCAGCCTCTTCACTTCCATGCTATTCACTACATGTTCCACCCCACAGGAAGCATGGCTCGGGTCAGCCTCAGCTTCCGCTTGTGGTAACTCTATGATGGGGGCATAGCATGAAGTGGGTGGGAATGGGAAGAGATTGGAGGAACAACTTTTCCATCCGGTCCTTTGGACAAAACAAACACAAAATTCTTCAGATACGACTTCCCAGATCGAGTAGACCCATGCTGAGGAGGGAGAGGACGAGTACGTATCTCATCATCGTCGTTAGCGATAGCTGCTTGTTCACCCACGTTCTGGCTTGGTAGAAGTGGGGTTGAACTGGCACTGCGGTGCTCTGTGCTAACCGTGGGAATACTAATTTCCATAGAAATATCTGTCTGGGCACCGGTGTCTGGAGTAATGTCCAGTCCGAGCTCTGCCGCTGGGTCGTCACTGACACAAGGTTTAAGTCGATCGAAGTGGATTACTGAGGTCAGGCCATCCGAAGCACGGATATGGTAGGTCATGTCCGATGTCTTACCTACTACCACATAGGGGCCTTTCCACTGGTAACTCAGTTTACTTGGCACGGTTGCAGACCGTCGTGAATCGTGTACCCAAACCATCCTTCCTGCCTCATACGGATCTCCTTGCACCCTCCGGTTGTGCCATGTCTTTTGCCGCCAGTGTGCAGTGGATAAGGTTTCTCTCACTAACTCGTGGGCTTGTTCTATCCTTTGCCATAAGAGTTCGACAAAGAGAGATGGTGAATTTTTCTCTCCTGGTGTTCGAGGCATGGCCAGATCCAGGGGTAAGGCTAATTCATGGCCTAACATTAAGCGAGCAGGGGTGTATCCCATGCTGGAATGTACTGAAGTGCAGTACGCCATCAGTACATACGGGAGCCGTAGGTCCCAATCTCTACAATCAAGGCGTGTTTCCTTAGTAAGCATCTCCACGAGAGTTCTATTGAATCTCTCTACCATACCGTCACTTCGGGTATGGTATGGAGTCGTCCTTGTTTTGACGATATGAAGCAATTTGCAGAGCTCTGATATCAGCCAGCTCTCAAAATTACTTCCTTGATCAGAGTGCAACTCATAAGGCATACCAAAGCAGCAGAACACATTGCTGGCCAAGACCTCTGCTACGGTGGATGCCTCTTGGTTCGGCAGAGCAAATGCTTCTACCCACTTCATAAAATAATCTTGTAATACGAGGATGTATTTATTTCCAGCATCCGTCGTATTCAAGGGTCCGAGCACGTCAATAGCCACTCGTTCCCACAGTGCACCAACAATCTTAATTTGAGATGATGCAATATGGTGTTGGCCAATAGCGCATCTTTGGCATGTGATACATTTGGCAACCCATGCCTTGACACTATCGCGAATCCCGATCCAGTGGAATCTTAATTTGATACAGGCAACAGTCCTTTGCATGGCCAGATGCCCAGCGTTATCATGTAGTTGTTTCAATATAAGTTCACGATAACTTTCCAGGACTACCAAACGGTCATTAATATATAGAATGTTATTTATTAATTGACATTCCTTGAACCGTTGGTAATAATATTTTGCTATGGTGGATAGAGGTGTTACCGATTCCTTAGGAGGATATATTTCGTGTCTGTACGTCTGTTGTTTGGTGGTGTGCTATTTTCTCCAGATTCCACTCTGTGCACCTCAATTCGGGGAACTCCGGAGATGGCTGTGTTGACTGTGTCATGGTGGCGGCCTCTTCATGTTCAGCTTCCGCGCCGATTCTGCTGAGGGCGTCAGCATTCCCATGCAATTTGCCGGGACAGTGAACAACGTTAAAGTTATAGGCTTGCCGAGATTCATGCCATCTTGCTACCTGGCCCTCCAGATTTTTTAAGTTCCTGAGCCACCGTAGTGAGGCATGGTCTGTATGGAGTGTAAAAGGGCGCCCATACAGAAAGTGTTTATAATACTTGACGAAATGGACCACCGCCAATAGTTCTCACTTGGTGGTTGCGTGTCTTCTCTCCATTTTATTCAGAGTACGCAAACCATAACCCAATACCTGCTCTGTTCCATCTTCCGTGACCTGAGATAGAACCACGCAGATAGCATAAGCTGATGCATCAGTGTCTAAGATGAAATCGAGGTTTGGATTAGGGTGAGCAAGAATCGGGGCGGTCGTCAAGCGTTCCTTCAGCGCCCTGAAGGAGCTTTCACACTCACTCTTCCACTCAAATGGTCGATCTTTCTCAGTGATCCTGTAGATGGGTGAAGCAATCTCGCTGAAATGTCGGATGTAATGGCGATAGTACTGGCATTTCTTCGGTTTGAGTTTCAAATTGGCCGTGCGGAAGCAGGAAAGCACGGTGTCCAAATGTATTAAAGTTTGCTCAAACGTTGGTCCGAAGATTATTACATCATCGATGTAACAGAGACAAATTTCCCATTGCAGGTGGTTAGTACCTGCTCAATGAGTCATTCGAAAGTTCCGGGAGCATTGCACAACCCATAGGGCATCTAGCGGAATTGGAAAAGGCCATCCCTACAAACGAATGCGGTCTTTTCCAGGTCAGCTTCATCCATGGCTACTTGCCAGTAACCACTAGCTAAGTCAAGGGTACAAAACCACTTGGCTCCGGACAAGGAATCCAAGGCCTGATCTATCCGAAGTAACAGATAAGTGTCCTTAATGCTACGATCATTAAGGCGGTGGTAGTCTATACAAAACCGCAAAGTTCCATCCTTTTTGCATGCTAGCACTATTGGGCTAGACCATGGAGATGCTGAAGTTTCAATAATACCAGTCCGCAAAATGTCGTTTACTTGTTGGTGTGCTTCCCCTTCCTTATGAATGGGAAGACGTCGTACTGGTTGTCGTATGGGGAGATTATTGCCAGTGTCGATGGAGTGTCGTATGAGATGAGTTTCTCCGAGATCCATGTCTCCGGAGGAAAAACTATCGCAATATTTATGTAGTAGTTTCCGAATTTCTCGTTTCTGTGATTGTAGTGATCCAACTGTGGCACGTAGAAACAAATCATGTAAATATTCGGGTAAATCATCAGTCATATGTGGTGTGTGTCAGCAGGTGCAGGTAATTCCAATGTGATTATGTCCACTAAATGGCTGCAGCGTACTCCTGGTTCCAGAGTGATGGGATCTGCGGTACCATTAAACACTCTAAAAGGTATATTTTCCTTATTAGTAGTGTCTACTATTATGCGGGGACTTGTGCATTGGGAGGCGATCATATAACCAGGATCGGATTCCAGTATGGCGATGTGTGTGTTGCTTCCTAACTGTGGTGCAGTGGCCCATAAGATTTGTTCCTGTCCTGGCTCAATTGTGGTGGTACTTGATGATATAACCACGCACGTGTCGTATAATGGCGACGCCGGTCCAAGAGGGATTCGTAGGCCATGTATGTCAAGTTCCTGTTGTCTGCAATGTATGATGGCTTCGCTGGCACTGAGGAAATCAGAGCCGAGTAGGGAATCATTATGAATAGAGGCGATGACATCTCGCTGTATGAATTGCATCTCCTCTATTTGGATAACTAAATTGACTACACTGGCTACGGGCACATCAGCTCCCATAGCCGTCTGTAGGTAAATGTTTGTGGGCTTGAGGGAAGGCTTTTTATGAGGTGGGGTGCTCTCATATAAGCGTTTGTTAAATACTGTGATAGAAGCACTGGTGTCGACGGTGTCACTGGTGGAAACGTTTTTGAACAGACAGGCACATTTGTATATTAGTTTGCGGTGTACCTGTGGAAGAGTTTCCAATGATGCCATCTGCGACAATGGTGCTGGAGCGGCATCACTCTGTATGTATTCTGACTGTTTCCGTATGGCTTCTTGTCATGTTGTGGATGGCTGAGTGAGGAAAGGGCCAGTTCGTCGTCGGCGCTGCTGTGAGGGCTGCAGTGAAGACGGAGCTGGGGGTAGCAATAGTGATGGAGATGTTGATGTTTCAGGATATGCTGTATTGGTGTATACAGCGGTACACACGGGATGACGGATAAGCTCTACCTGCGCAAGCCATTTCCTACAATACTTCATGGGATGTTTTGGTGAAGCACAGAAGAAACAGTGCTGCCGCCAGGGTCATGTTTTTCCCTGTTTACGTCGGCGCTTGCAAATCCATGAGGCAGAGCGAACCGCTTCTCCTGTGTCGCTGCTGTCTGTGGATGCGGGAGATGATGCTGGATGGGGTGGTGTTCTGCATACAACCAAAGTACACCGAGAATTTAGTGTCTTGGTGGCGGGACGTGGTGCTTGCAAAAACGTTGTTTCAGCGGAGGTGCTACAACCTACCACTGCCGTTTTACAGAGGAAAGAAGGCTTGTTGTATGCGGAGATAGAGGGGACGTCATTGCTGTGGATGGGGGAGGCAACGTGGGCATTGACATGTGTGAAGCCGTGCATTTGGGTGTCGGTGTGAAAGCTGATTTTGGTGGATGAAAGTTGGCCACTGAACATTGTTCTACGAAGGCCGCAGTTGAGCCGGGAGGTGGATATGGGCACCGAGGTGGCTCTTTGTAATTCGGTGCCCTTAGGAGTTTGACTGCTTCTCTGGTTGCGTTGTGCTGCGGTCAGGGGCAGGCGTTGTAGAGGGAGGTCGGTTAGGACACCGCTCCCTCCAATGCCGTGGCTGACTGCATCCGAATCAGGTGTTTGGTGGGGTGCGGTGCTGGTGGTGTTTGTTGTCTTAAAATGTGTGGTGGCGAGGTTGGTGCTAAGTGTCGTAACTAAGTTTGTGAGTGCCGAGATTTGTTTATTAATCTCGTCTATCCATTCTCTCATGTTGCCGTTGTTGTTGTTGTTGTTGTTGTTGTTGTTGTTGTTGTTGTTGTGCTGGTTCCCGCACCCGGGGCCCCATTGGAGCTTCCTTTACAGGCACGCCCCCTTCCTCCAGGCGCTTGATTCTGAGCATTGGCGGGTGGGGCGATAGCTGCACCCTCTATCTCATTGATAGGATGGAGTTGGCGTCGGTTACTCTTTTCCCGCTCCAGAAAGTTCTCTATGCGAACCACGGTTGATGTTAATTGGGTCAAACTACCGTGGTCACCTAGAAATAATTTTTCTTTCAGGGCGGGTTCACCGCTCAATGCATCGATAAAAGTGTCAAGATGCAGATGGATTACACCTTCCGTATTGGTGCTCGGGTATGCGTGGGTGACTAGCCTTCTGATTCGGCTAGCTAACTCGGGAAGAGTTTCTCCCGTGCATCATCCATGGTTCTTAAGTTGAAGATGCCTGGTTTCTCCGAGGGCTGTGTCGCCAAATCGCTCCGTCAATGCTCGTTCCAATTGTGTGTAGGTGGGTGTGCAGTCAGTTCCAACATCCACAAGAACTTGTAGGGCTTTTCCGGAAGCTTTTGTGGCGCGATATTCACCCATTTGCTGATCATTCCGGCGGTGAGTCCGACTTATGATCTCGAACTATATTTTATAATTGGTCCAGTCATTCTCCCCACTAACTTCGGGAGGGAGGATGACTCGGCCAAGCCCGCAGGAAGAATGACACGGCTGAAATCCGGGTTGTGCGGGTATCTGAGAATCTGACGAATATGCTGAGGCTGGTCGTGGTGGTGGTGGTGGTGGTGGTGGTGGTGGTGGTGGTGGTGGTGGTGGTGGTGGTGGTGGTGGTAGTGGTGGTGGTGTGCTGGTGTCTCCCCTCATTGCCGTTGCCGAGGAGCTAGGACACACGTACTCCAATTTAATGAGTCCGCCCCGGTTGTAAAGCCATAGACTGGTATGGGTCTATGGATGGGAGGCGGATTGTTGTGAAGATTACACAGACGTTCTCCCCAAGGTGAGCACTGATATTCCTCATATAGTGGTGGTGTGGTCAGCTGACAGTCGTGATGTGTGGCGTGACTGATGTACCGGCGAAACGGTGGCACCGATTCCTCCTGATAAAGCCGCGGGGTTCCCCGTGAGTATAGCATTGCACTAGAAGGGGGAAGTGTGGGAGGTTGTCTGTAATGTGGATTATCACCTGGCCATATGGTCTCCGTAGATGACACGGGGGAATGATAGTAGTCTGAAGGACTATTGAGATGCCCGTAATCTGGTCTTTGTCGGGGTCGTCCACGATTCGGCCCTGTTGGTGGTGACCTGTCACGAGCATCTGATATGGTTCTGAACTCTGTTCCCACCTGTGAGGCATCCCGAATGGTGCCGTCACTAACAGGCGAAAACAGGTTATGGTGCAGTGTTGTTGATTCCACTGAATTTCTGACATAGTCGGTGAGCATGCGAGCTGAAAATCCATCGTATGACGCTACCTTCTGATCGAGGGAGTCGTCGCTAAATGGAGAAGGTATTGAACTGAGCTCACTATATGGTGTGGTCGTGAGTTTGCTGCGTGTGGTTAATGATGTTCTTCGGGTCCTACATTGGGCGCCACTTGTAGCTAGCCGGGTAGTGTCGGGCCATTCCGGTGTATCATGTCGATTCGCCGCGCCGCATGTGCATGACGAATGATGATGCTGGTTAGCATCCATCTCGGGGTGATGGACCTTGTACGAGACTGCCCTGCGGGTAACAAAAACCGGTTCCTAAGGCCGGTGGAACTCAATCGTTCCGGTGGGGCCATGCAACCATTGTTGTGAACATTAAAAACAACAGTCTCATCCCAAGAATTTGTGTCACCAGTATGCCTGTCCATAGCAATTTCTGATCTATGGACTTACAAGATTTGATTTTGGCGACCTAAAAATATAAGTCTATACAATGATTTTACCTAAACAATTATAAATATGCTAGATAAAACTAAAATAAGAGCATACGAAAATACGAGACATAGATACAGGTAGATGAACTTTTAAACATGGGGCTCCTGGAGTTACCACACAGACTCGTAAGTCCACAGAAGTGTCCCCACCAGGGAGGCTCCCGTACACAAGACTCAACTAATTAACGTAATATAAGTTATTATATGTCTAAGCTGAAAGGAAGAAGATTATCTCTGACAAAATGTTATGTTCCTCACGCGGGCACTACTCCTAGTGCTAGTTTGGGTGAGGAGTATTATCCTCGCATGGACCGTCATCGCTGAATCCTTGCGAGAGGCAAGTGCCTCGCGTGGGCCTCTGTCTCGGGAAGGTGTCGCCACTGCTTAAAGCGGGAGAAGAGTAGTAGGCAAAAATGGGCCCACTCTAATGTTTCAACTAAAAATGCTTGAGGAAGAAAAGACCATACCTAGGGAGATTATGACTATAGGGTTGTGTGCTGTTTTACGTGAAGACGGGACGAGTGATTCCTGATGGATTCCCTTGTCACCGTCTTATGTGATTCTTGGTATGCTGAATTAGTAGTTGCCGCTTTATTTATGCGGGCCTTCTGCTTTGCTTAATTAGCTTTTAGTTTTTCGAAACAAGAACTATTTTAGGCCGCAAATGGCTGGTATTTACCTAGCTATTAGATACGGCTGTCATTGAGAACAGATGCCCTAAGACATCAATACTGAAGACAGTACTTAGTAAGATATCCGAACTGGATAAGAATCCGGACATCCTGCTCCGTAACCACATAAAACGTTACAGGACATTGGTCACTTTAAACGAAATCATTATTAGACAATTGCCCTATCGTTATGGTGGGGGGGGGGGGGTAAGAGAGACGAATACCCACCGTGAATGTCCTTCCCATAAGGGCATGGCAGATCTAATATCATGCCCAGACATTCTTATGGAATTCGGTGGGGATACGCATCTCGCCCGTCACCGGGTCCTATGGAACCGTTTAACCTGTCATTAAGTTTATATACAAGTTGCCCTGTTTTGCACTGCGGTGCGGGAGGATTGTTCAGCAAATAAAATAATAATTAATATATGTTTTCACAGTGCTTTCCTACATTGGCAAAAGTGCTAACTACTAGGTATCCGAAGATACAGAGGGAATGTATGTGAAACCACACCCTGGCCATCACCACTCCCAACAGTTTCCCAGAGTCGGATCAGCCCATAACCAGTTTCGCGGATGACCGATTTTAACCACGTGACTCGTGCGAACTTTCGAAGCGCATTGCATTGTGGGAGCATTTGTGGGAGCATTTGGGGACAGTGTGTATTAAAATGATGTCGGCCAATAACGTCGCTTGTAGTAATGGCTATAATTTCTTTCTCTCCCCCTATGAATGAATAGGGAAGAGATTCCACGACACGTATTTTAAAGCGAATACAATTATATCGCGATACTTAACTAAAATATACACTTACCCTACTCATATATTAGATACAAATAAACTGAAATAAACTGAAAATGAACGCTAAATACGCATTCCGGGGGAGAGACTGACGAACAGTATTAGCCGCCGACGATCTTTCAGCGCTGACATTATTGCCAGATTTTTAAATATAATTGTTGAGTTTGCTTCACAAAACATGCATCTTAAATGCATTATTTATTTAAAATTTAATTGTTAAAAACTATATTTTAATTGTGCAGCTTTTTTCGTCATGGCGCGTAAAGCGGATTTCCTAAATAGATTTACGAACAGTATATAGGGCCGTGAAAAGGGTTTCTTTTGGGGTCCTAAGCAGAAAAAAGGCGTTCTCCAGCGCATTTCAAATAAATTACTTCAGAAAATCTTGGAGGGGGGGGGGGGGGGGCATCTCCAGCCAATTCCAAATAAATTATTTAAAAAACGATCTTAAATCACCTGAAATGATTGATTTTTAAACATCAAATAGCGGGATGCCTTAGAAAGACTTGAGCCAAAAATGACGAAATTGCGACGATTATTTATTAATATATTGCCATAGATAGTTAATAAATAATAATGTGTGTTTGGGTGGGGTGTTGGTGCTAGTGGGGGTGGGGGAGGGGTGGGGGTAGTAGAATAATCAAGCTTTCAGGAATTACTGTTCTGATGTGTTATACTATAATCCTGTGATGTGTAGGTGTCTGTTTTGTAAATAATATATATGTAGTGTCCATGAATGGGTGGGTAGGTGGGGGTGGAGGTGTTACATATTCACGAAGCTGCATGGGTGGGGCAAGGGAGATTTTCGGAGAATGCCAATTCTGTTTTACCCTTTAAACCTCAAATTCTCAAAGAAAATGTCCATTGCAGACCAAGACAAGACCATTTTTGAAAACTTACCACTGAAATGACTGGCTCGGTTATCGAGCCAGTCATTCCAATGGTAAATTTTCAAAAAATGGTCTTGTCTTGGTCTGCAAATAGACATTTCTCAAAACCACTGCAGAAGTCATTTTTGGCTGATATGAGCGTAAAACCATACATTCACGTGCATTTGTTTATGCCCGCACGATCCACTGCCCCCAAACAGTCCCATAGTGCAATGCGCGCGATACGCGGTAAACAAAGATGGCGGTATCTGCGTCACGGGTTATGGTGCGGATAGGGACGGCCAAACAATTAAGAATCCACAAGGCTGAGTGGAGCATGAAGAGAGACAAAATCTTAGAGTTATGAGTCTTACCGGAGTGCGGGGCTAGATTATCGCACCGCCGGAAGAGAAGAATATACTACAGATTTCTTAGCGAAGAAAGTGTCTCTAATCATATTACACCTATCGTATCGAGCTAAATAGAAACGGTTTAGTTGGTAGCATGCCTGGCTAAACAGAGTTATAGCACGGACAGCGACCTCAGTGAAGAATTGTTGGTGGCGGAGAAAGTGCTGCATATATAAGTGTTGCTGTATAGTGTTTCCTACGTGCACTGCAGTCCTATATATTTTCTACAACTAAACAAAACATATGAACTGATGGCCACTGACCATATATATACATAATCTAACCAGAACAATTAATACGGTATTAAATGATCAGAATTATATATCTTAGTACAGGTTAACGAACCTACTATGGTGCGGTTAGAAAACACCTTACAGAAAATGAGAATAACTATAAACAAATACAGAAATTATAACTAGCGGTCCTAAGACCGTTACAGTACCTTTTAGTCATCGGGACCATTCTTACGGATACAATATAATTAGAGAAGTACATATGGCGAAATAATTAAAATATGAAGTATAGTTACTTGAATACTCGGTAGTCATTCTTAAGTTAGGCTACCGTGTTACTGAAATTGATACGTCATTCCATAGTTGACGTGAGTTGATGCATTCCCAGGAAGCTGGAAAGTTCCCGTTGGTTCCCGCAAGCTGTTGTCCGCAAACAAGATTCCCGCAAGAACACTCATGGCGGGAGTACATCGCTCAGCATGGTAAGCCTAATAGGATGTCTAACGAGCAGTCAGCAAAAGATACGATAGCACTACTGTGGTGAAGAAAGTTCCCGTACACCGATGGCATGGATGGAAATTGTAAACAACCCGATCACAAGCGGGGGTTGTTGGATGCAGATGAAGACACAAAACAAAACGTAACGGTGCTGGGTACGTCAGCCAGCTCTGAAGATGCACCGGGCAGAGTTTACTTGCTGCGGTCGAAAGTTAGAAGAACCTACAGGACATTAGTGCGGTGACAGTTGAAATACCACTTTTAGGCGTGGCGGGCAGATCCGGCGAACCATCCATCAAAGAACATCCTGCCTAAATTGTTTTTAGCGCGGTGGGTTGGCACTGCTAGCTACGGGAGAGAAGCCGTCAGAAACCGAAGTTATATGTGTGATGTCTATCGCTCAATAGTAGCTAGTACAGGTCCAACCTGTTCGGCCCCTGGCCGAGGATGCTCTCGATCTCTGAATCGCGTCTCCTTTTATACTCTTCGTGACGTCACAGGCGCAGGCTCCAACCAATCATCATTCGAGCAACAGCAAATCAGCGCGTAGCTAATAATAGCGCAGTTGAAAGTTCTAGAACATTCTAGAAGTTCTGCGGCCACGTGGTTATGACGTCACGGCAATATTTTGAAGATAATCAAGAAGGGTTTTCCGTAGATAACTCAGCCATTTCTTAACCGATTTTGAAATGGTTTACAGATTTAAAAAGCCCATCGAATTCTTATCTTGATTAATGCCAGATTGAACGGGAATAGGTAATCAAAGAGGATTACAGGGTACCATCTCGGTACACTAAAAGCGTCATCCTATCTTAGTCATAAATTACGTGCTCCATCAAAAATAGCATCTAAGCGCGCGCATGCGCATTATGCGCTTTAACGAACTTAGTCGTATTCGCAACGCGATCTCTCTCATAGGCCCATATACGCTTATGGATCTACCCAGGGGGCGTGTTCAGGGAACGAATCCAGGACGGGCGGCGCGTCCCCAGCTTAGGTGGTATGGCCGGTACCCGATCGGTCGATCCGAACTACAACACATTTCATCGTGCAATCATGTACGTGTATCTTAATGCGTGTACGAGCAGAAAATATATGTAGTATTTTTTGCATACATCCTTCTCTGCCAGAAAGGATATGGGTATATGCATAGTTCTCTATAGAGAGATAATTATATTGCAAGGCATCTGACTGCCTGATTATTTGACAAATTGCTGTCGATTCTTCTGGAAATCATTAGCATGTGTGCCAATTGAAAGTACGGCTAAAATTTGTTGCATTAACAATATTTCTCAATTTAATAGAACATGAGAACTTAGTATCTGACATCATGCTACCAACATAATGATTGATTTCCAAAAGAAAATTGATCGCCCATATACCAGTCATGCTAATTTATTAGTTTAATTGACAACATTTATCTTCCTTGCACCATAATTTCAATGAAAACTGTCTAAAGCTTCCGGATCTGAAACACACCTCTTCAACAAGAGGCCAGAGAGCCTTGATGCTCAGCTGTATAATACTGAACTGCATACTCTATTCTTAAGTTGCTTAATTGAATTTCTTTCTAGAACTGGCAATAATAATAATAATAATAATAATAATAATAATAATAATAATAATAATAATAATAATAATAATAATAATAATAATGCACTGGCTGAATGGTTTATTGTTCGTTCTAAGATTAACTTTTGACCTATACTCTTAAGAACAGGTTTCAGAGATCTTTAAACGTGTTTCTAAAAATGGTAAATAAGGAATTGACCAATTAGGTTCTCTGAACAAACTTGGTTCATCTATTTCCATAGACGAAGGTTCTCGAGTTTCGGATCAATCTGCTAATCAGTTTCATAGAAGCTTTTTAAATGTGTCCAAATACACCTCCGCAAATCGCGCATAATACCGTGCCATGGCCATGATGACAGACCAAAAATGAGACCTACCAGAAAATGGAGATTTCTTGCTCAGACCTAGACCAGTCATTGAATCAAATTTCACAGTAATCCGATAAACGATAGCAGAGTTATCACCCGGAAGCCACTTTGTGGCCTGCCTGGATAACGCCATCACAAAATATCATACCAATTTTTGGTGGGCTAAAAGAATAGAGCAAAAATACACAAATACTTGTGTTCTTGACACTATTGACCAATGGGGATGCACGATTAGCCAATTGGGCAGCCATTCGAAAACTATTAATCAATGGGTCACATGTCTCAACAGATGACGTTTACCAATAGTGCAATGATCACAAGCAAAGATTTGGGCGGGAAATGCTAAAATATTGGTTTTCTTGACAGAGTTGACCAATGGGAAAAGTAGCATTGGCCAATGAAGCAGCCATCCCTGACAATATTAACCAATGGTTCAAGTGTGCCAACACTGATATTTACCAAAGTGTCAATGGTCACAGTAAAAAGGTTGGATGAGAAAATGCAAGAATATTGGCATTCTTGACATTATTGATTAACGGGAAAAGTAGCATTGATCCTTGAGGCAGCTAACACTACTGCCAAGTCGCTAACGTCTACTAATGGAACATTTCTGCCAAATCTTGTTTTAATCCATTAACAATTGACAAAATGGGCCACTGTATATGTATTCTCCTCATACAGGTCAATACTTAAAACACTAATGTACCAGAGTTACGGCCCTTGTTAAAAGGTGTGGCTTTTTCATTTTTATATTTCAGATGTATATTGCCAGAAGGAACATGTCTACAAAATTGTGTTTTAATCCATCAACAATTGATGCAACAAATGTATTTTCGCCATATGTTCAAGAGTTTCAAAAGTCTTAATGAACCAGAGTTTTGTTTAAAAGTGTGGCTTTTATATATGGACAGTTCAAACAGATATTTGACTGAACGGAATATATCTGCTGAATTTGGTTTTAATCCATTAACAATTGACGAAACAAATGTATTTTCCCCAGGGTTCAATACATATATGACATTCGTTGGTAGATAGAAATACATTTTGGGAATATCTATTTTATTTTGGTAATATAATTAGGTACGCGGTACATTTTCTTCGAATGAGATATTATTTTTTATAAGAAACATTCCTATTTGAAATAGCTTAGAACAATCTTAAATGTGTCTAGACAGTTTGGCAATTTCAGACAAAATATTTGCCACAACGAGTTCCACAATCCCAGTAGCTCGCAAAACATCAAATGATTGGGCACAGAGGATGCAAATCGCAAAAATTATAGGGAAACTTCAAAGAAAGCGGCTACTGATATAATCAGAACATATCCTTTATAGCGTGAATACTACGGCGGAACGAACCAGGACAATAATTGTAAGCAGATACTCAGGTTTTCTCTGTGAAATGGTAGAATGATCTACTGTCAAATTTATTTTTACCTTCTTATATTAATATTAGTTGAATTTTTAATTCGCATCTTCTTGGCAATTGGGTCCCCATATGTATAAGAATCGAAGATCAAATGCTAGCATTACACAACTAGAAACAGTTTAAACACTCCGTATATAAATTCTAGATCTATCAGCGAATGTATCTTTGACCAGAAATGTGGTTGCAATGCAACTATGAAGCTCGTCTTTATGACTTTGAAATTACCTTTGACTTCAAAAAAAAAATAAATATAAAAGGCTTATCAATACACCAAACATGAGTTATAAACTGCTAAGTTGGGCTAAACGCAAAATGTTAGATTTGATAAAAGGTAGGTTTTTAGCAAGGACACAGTGACCGTGACCTATGACATTTTGAGTCCAGCTGGCATGTGTCATTCCAAATCATTATAAAGAACCATGTGTCCTACTTGGGCTCCGGTATGATTAAGTAAACATGAGATATAAACAGTGAAGTTGAGCTATACGCAACACGATACTGTTGAAAAAGCAGTTTTCCCATGACCACAATGACCTTTGCCCATTTGACCCCCGAAGGACATTGTATCATGCCCTCTCATTATAAGGAAGCATCCGTTTAAGTTTTGGTCCCGTACGATTAAAGAAACATGAGATATCAACTACTACCTTGAGCTAAACACAAAATGTTAATGCTGAAATAAGAGGCCCAAGGGTCTTAGCGCTCACATAACATAATACTTTAAATTCAACAGTAACAAGACATAAAATACAAAATTGTGTATTCACTGCAATCAATATTTAGTGGGAAATTGAATTAAAAATCCAATAGGGCCATTAGACCCAAAATTTTGATTGGTCCATCACAACCATGCTTTATCAACGACCATGTTCTTCAGCCTGATTCATACAGCAGTTCCTGAGATATCATTTTGGAGAAAAAGATGGCCACTGGAACAAAAGTCCCAAGGGCCCTGTATCGCTCACCTGGAACATAGGCATTTCAACTAAGTGGAACCCTAATGAGTTGAACAGAATAGTAACCCTTAGAACACAGCGGCCATGTTTTTGTATCTATCAACTTCTCTTGATTCAGAACAAACCTTAACAGTCCCTTAGTGCATAATTCTAATATTGCATGTACATTAACATAGCCAACAGCAATAAATCCTAATATTGCATGTACATTAACATAGCCAACAACAATAAATCCTAATATTGCATGTAATATACGATCATGACATAACCAACTAATAGATATGTAAGGCCCGCTTTCCATGTAAGCTTTTCTGCGCGCTTTTCTGCTAGCAGAAAAGCCGATCTATTCCATTTAGATAGACCCATTTTCATGGGAGCGTCTCCGCGCAGTGGGTACAAGAGGGTGTTGTGCACGCTGCTCTTGTGCGCATGCGTGTTGCCTTATACGCCGGTTATTTTGCAATATTGACCTTGAACTTGCAAATATAATAATGATGCCATGCAACAGCCATTTTCTTTTGTATTATTTGCGCAAGAGACAAAGAACTCGCATTCGTATGATGCAGTTAATTAAAATTATTAAAATATTAAAAAAATTAAAGAATGGACTTAAATGAAATATAATAATTTGCATATTTTGCTAACAGTAGGCCTACAAATCTACTAACCATGAAATGTATTTAAAGGTAAAGGAAATTCGCAATTAGACTTCTTTGAATAAATTTAAACCATTAAATTTAAAGATGCTTCTTGGCAAATTTAGGTGAAATCCGTCCAGCGGTTCTTAAGAATTCGTTTAAAGAGAAAGTTGTTTTTTATTAACAGCTTAATACTATGAGCCTTTGAGATAACATCAAAGAGGTGCGGATATTGCTAAACCAGATCAATTAACTGCTCCTGTTTTTGAAAGCTCAGCTTCAGGACCTGACCTTTGCACTTTTGCGACATGAAACATGTAGTGTGTAGGAAAGCAAAAATCGATCAAAGAGCAGAAAAGCGTACGAGAACACGCGAGCAGAAAAGCTCACATGGAAAGCGGGCCTAAGACAAATCTAGAAATATACCCAAATGCTAGGCGCAGCAGGGTGTAAGCATGAGCGTAGGCGGCACACAGCAGCTGACGCAGGGAACATCCATTTGCGCCACAAAACCTCCCAAAGTCAACCAGGGTTCTGAATAATGCCAACCAAACAAATAAATAATTTTAACTAAACAAAGTACAAGCATTAATAATACAATACCAACACAAATTCCCTGAGGCAATAAGAAGCCAAGGGCTTATGCCTCGTAAATGATGATGATGATGATGATGTATGTTAAAGGTGTAGATTTATACTCACATACGGTAAAATAAAATCATTACAATTTTACATGTTTCCAGTCTTATATAGTGCAGCCCTATGGATTCTTATGAAATGCACATATAATGTGAATGATGAAGACATACACAAATTATATTTAACTTCCAAAATAAATAGGGGCATGGTCTCTGCTATACATGACAATACTGTCATACAATGTCATGCTATACAGTGCAATACACAGTTCTGCTATACACTACCATATACTGCTCTGCTATACAGAGATATACCCTGCTCTGCTATACACTGCCATGCACTGATCTGCTATACACTTACATACTCTTCGATGCAATACATTACCATACACTGCTCTGCTATACACTGCCATAGACTGCTCTTCTATACAGTGCCATACACTGCTCTACTCTATACTGCATTACATAGCTCTGCAATATACTAACATAGAGTGCTCTGCTATAAACTACGATACACTACTCAGCAATACACTGTCTTACATGGCTCTGCTATACATGACAATACACTGTCCTGCCATAGACTGCCATACTCTATCATGCTATATACTGCAATACGGTGCTCTGTTGTACACTGTCATGTACACTGCTCTGCTATACATTGCCATACTCTGTTCTGCTATACACCGCCATACACTGCTCTGCTATGCAATGTCTTTTACTGTTCTGCTATACACTGCCATATAATACTCAGTATCCACTGCCATACACTGCTCTGATATACACTATCATACACTGCCATGATCCAAACTGCAATGGACTGCACAGTGTATGGCAGAGGAGTCTACTATACAGTCCCATACACTACACTGCTATACACTGCTATACATTTCGATGCTATGCATTACCATAGACTGCTCTGCTCTACATGGCAATACACTGTCCTGCTATAAACTGCCATACACTGTCATGCTATACACTGTAATACACTGCTCTGCTATATACTGCCATGTACATTGCTCTGCTATATAATGCCATACACTGCTCTGCTATACACCGCAATATTCTGCTCTGTGATACACTACCATAGAGTGCTCTGTTATACAATGTCATATACTGCTCGGCTATACAGCGCAATACATTGCTCTGTGATACACTACCATAGAGTGCTCTGCTATACACTATGATACACTACTCAGCTATAAACTGCTTTCCTATACAATGTAATACCCTGCTCTTCTATACAGTGTAATACACTGTTCGGCTACCACTGCGATAAACTGCTCGGCTATACACTGTAATACTCTACTCAACGATACACTGCCATACACTTGTCTGATATACACTGCCATATAGTGCTCGGTATCCTCTGCTGTACACCGTCATGATATACAATGCAATACATTGCTCTGCTAGACACTGCCATACCCTGCTCTGCTATTCACTACCATACACTGTCGGCTATGCATTACCATACACTGTTAGCTATGCAATGGGATACACTACTCTACTATGCCATACATTTCTATGTTATACACTGCCTTACACTGGCCTGCTATAAACTCAAATACACTGCTCTGCTATGCACTGCCATATATTGTTTTGCCCTACCCTGCCATACACTGCCCTGCTATACTTTGTCATGTACTGCTCTGTTAAACGCCGCTGTATAATGCTCGGTATCCACTGCCATACACTTCTCTGTTATATATTGCCATACAAGTCGATGCCATACACAACCGTACACTGCTCTGCTATACACTACCATGCACTGCTCACTATACACCGCAATACACTGCTCTACAATACATGGCAATACACTGTCCTGCTATAAACTGCAATACACTACTCTTCTATACACCGCCATAACCTACTCTGCTATAAACTGCCATATAATGCTCGATATACACTGCCATACACTGCACTACTATGCATTGCCATACACTGCCATGATATACACTGCAATACACAGCTCTGCTATGTTCTGTACTACACTGCTCTGCTATACACTACCATACACTGTTTGCTATACAATGCCATACACTACCCTGCTATACACTGCCATATATTTCTATACTATACACTGCCATACACTGCTCTGCCATACACTGCGCTGATATACACTTCCCTACTCTTCGATGTGGTACACTACTGTCCACTGCTCTGTTATACCCTACAATACACAACTCTGTTATACATGGCAATACACTGTCCTGCTATACAATGCCATACGCTCTCATGTTAAATCCACTATACACAAGCATACACTGCTCATCTAAATACAGCCTTACACTGCTATGATATACACTACAATACAGTGCGTTGCTAAACACAGCCATATACAGCTCTGATACACAATGCCATACACTGCTATGATATACACTACGATAAACTGCTCTGTTATACAGTGCAATGCACTGTTCTGCTGTACACTGCAATACACTGTCTGCTATACAATGTCATATTCTACTCTCCTATACACTGCAATACATTTCAATGCTATGCACTGCCATACATTTCGATGCTATGCACCGCCATACACTGCTATAGATGGCACTACACTGTTCTGTTATATACTGTAATACACCGCTCTTCTATAAAATGCAATATAATGTTCGGTATCCACTGCCATACACTGCTCTGATATACACTACCATACACTGTCATGATATGCACTGCAATAAACTGATCTGCTATACACTGCCATACACTTCCCCGCTATGCAATGCCGTACTCTGCTCTGCTATATACTGAAATATACTGCTCTGCGATATACTAGCATATGGTGATATGCTATGCACTATGATACATTACTCAGCTCTTACCTTGCTCTGCTATACAGTGCACTACACTGTTCTGCTATACACTGCCATGCACTGCTATACACTGCAATACACTGCTCTGCTATAGACTACGATACACTGCTCAGCTACACACTGCCATACACTGCTCTGCTATACAATGCAATACACTGCTCTGCTATACACTGCTCTGCTACACACTACAGCACACTGCTCAGCTTTACACTGTCATACACTGTTCTGCTATACACTAATCGAAATCACGGATTTCTTTTTTTCACGAGAGAGTTGATACTCACCTCCCTAACACTCTTTGATATTCGCAAATATCGACTTTCACTCAATAAACACTCAGATTAAAAAAGTTATGTGCCCCTACTGGGCAGGTAGTCAGATGACAGTCCGGCGAATGCAAGCCCCGACCTCGCGCATTCGCAGACTAGCACTTCCTGACTAATTTATTGGCTGACAATGCAACTAAGAACGCCTGAAGACAGAGCCTCTGTGGAGCGGATAGGCCGAGCCAGTGTTAGGGAGGTAAGTATCAACTATCTCGTGAAAAAAGTAACCCGTGATTTCATTTATTTCACTTCAAGAGTATACTTACCTCCCTAACACTCTTTGATATTGCCAGAATTCGTAAGAGAATTTGGCGGGAGGGCGGCGAGGTCAAAAGACCAGCTCTTTCCTATGCGCTTCTCTGCGTTTAAGATACTTAAACTTCTGAAATTGTGTGAAAACACAACCAGGGAATGACTTGAACATCGTATAACACAACGGATGGCTATGAGAAGAACATATGTCATAAGCCTTCACCACCCCCCCGCCCCCCTTCTTGGGAGGGAGACAGAATGACCTCAATGTCCGACACGCTCTCTAAGTGCAAGTGCCATGTGCTATTGGACTTGTTGCTGTCATCATCTCCCCATTAGTGAAGACGGATGCAGTTCTGATAAGTGATAAATTGTGATGTATATAAAAAATGAGAAAACCTCATCAAAATTGCACACCTAAATTATTTTTTCAAAATCGATAAGGCGAGAGATTCGAGGTGTCACGGAGGTAATGGTCTGTGAAACTCGACTCACAGTGCCACTGGGCTACTGACATAATCTCGTCCACATGAACCCCATTAAAGGAAGCCACTACACTGCGAACACGTACTTCATCACTTTCCCTATTAGCCAAGCAAGGGATAGCTTTCATTAAAGCTTACTTGTAGCAAGCAATAGAGTTAGGCTTGAGTCTATAGGCCTCATACAGGTGACAAGAGGAAATCGGCTACTACCTGAATAGATACATCCATTGGATTAGCACGTCTTTTTGAGCACCATTCTGCAAATCTGTTGATTTTATGGTTACATGCTCTGGAGGTTGACCCCTTCTGGATTTTGCAATAAACATGGCTGCTTGCTCAGAAAAGCCCTCGTTAATTCTTGATTCCTTGACAACATCCACGCAGTCAATCTGATAATTGATGGATTGTTGTGAAGGGCCTTGCCCTGGAAGATAATATAGTCCATCAGAGGTAGAGGAATCGGATTGCAGATCAGAAGGTCCAGCAGATCCGTATACCATGATCGGCTTGGCCAATTTGGGGCGATCAGAAGCACTTGAAACTCCTCCTGTCTGATTTTCTGAGGAATTTTTGGAATCAGGATTGCTGAAAGGAATGCATATGCATACATTCCCACCCAGCTGATAGCTAACGCACCTGTTGCGAAAGCGCTCGGTCTGGAATCGGAGAGACGTACGTCATCATCTTCGCATTCTTCTTCATTGTGAAAAAAATGTATGTTGGGTTTTCCCCAGTGGTTGAACAGACGATCCACCACACATTGATTTAGTTGCCATTCCGTAGGTAAAACACTCATCCTTTGGCTCAATGAGTCTGCTAGCAGATTTAACCTTCCCTGAATATGAACTGCTTTTAAGGTGATTCTGTGATCCAGGCACCAGGATAGCAATTGTCATCATACATAGACTGGGTGACTTCGTTCCGCCCTGGTGGTTTATGTAAGTCACTCCTGTTGAATTGTCTGATCGAACCAGAACAATCTTGCCCTGAACTTTCATTAAGAAATGTTCCAGGCCCAGTACTACTGCTCGTAATTCCAGTAGAGTGACATGTTCTTGTGACTGATCCAGATTCCAAAGCCCTGATACTGTGGCTTCTTCCAGGCAAGCTCACCATCCCTCCATTGATGCATCTGTATACATCGTTATCTGAGGGTCTGGAGGAGTGAGCATCACCCCCGCCATGATATTCTCTCTTTCCATCCACCATTGTAGGTGGTGAAGAAGAGGCTCCAATACTGGCACATTTGAGTCCAGTGATCCTGCACTCTGGGTCCACTGTGTCATGAGAAATAACTGAATACGCCGCCTGCGTAAGGCTACCTGTGGAATGACTGGTTCCAATGAAACCATCAACCCCGGCATTCTCAAGTAAACCCGTGCCAGGACATGACGACTGTTGCACACTGACTATTAATGAGATAAGTACTTGGACCCTCTCCTGAGTAGGATAAACATATCCTATCTCTAGATCGAAGAACATTCCCAGGTAAACAAACTTCTGGGATGTAGTCAGCTCTGATTTTTGAAAGTTGATTATCCAGCCTATGTCTGTGAGAGTTTTTAGAACCATCTCCAGATTTGCTGATTGACCTTCCTGATTGTGTGCTTTTAACAACCAGACATCTGTGTACCTATGGACTGCTATGCTTTTCCTGTGGTGGTATGCTGTTATCGCAAGGACCACCACAATAAAGACCCGAGGAGATGTTGAAATTCCAAAGGGTAAAAACGCTGACTTCCCACTGACGGCCCTGGAATGCAAACCTCAGGTACCGGCGAAAACTCCTCGCCATTGCAATATGGAAATATCCATCTTTCAAATCTATTGAGGCAGTCCACATTCCTTTCTCCAACCCTGCCAACACAGATTTCACAGTCTCCATTTTGAAACTCGGCGTGTCTATGAACTTGTTCAGTGGCTCGAGGTTGAGAATTGGTCTCCACCCTCCAGTGTTTTTTGTCACTAGGAACACGGTTGAATAGAGGCCTAGACAATTTTGTGCTGGTTGAATTGCTCCTTTTTGTATGAGGGAATTTATTTCCTCCTCTATACACAACCATTGATCTGGATCTCTTGGACTTTGAGTCCAGATCGGTACCAGAGACAGCTGCAGACCTACTATCCGGTCGGCATGATACATCACAAGACTAAGCGGTCCTGAATCAATGGCTCCCACTCTTGCCTGTGGTGGGTCAGACGGCCCCACTGGTCCACCTAGGGAGAGAAGTGGAGATGAGCAATGCAAGAGTGGCACTGTCTCTGGGCCCAGACACACTGGAATGCTCATTACTGTGGAAACCGGACCATCAGGCACAGTTACCATGACCAAATCCTCATGCACCATGGCCCGCACCACACACACCTCAGTGCACAGGCGGCTGCCTGCGCTGGGGGAGCCTGCGCCCCCCTCGCTTCTGGACAGAGCATGCACGGCTGTGGCCGGCACTGCGCTGGTGGCTGGCCTCGGACTTGGCCAACGCCACCCCATGCCTGCTGAGGATGGTACGCAGGGGGTGCTTCACAAACGCACTCCATTCTGCAGAGCACTTCAAATTGCTTGCGCAGAGCCCTCTGGTTATTCAACTTGGTGACCGTCTCTTAGAGCTGCTTACATCCCTTACCCCCAAGGAGACCAGGACCGGTCATAGGCGTACGCATAAGTCTATTGTACAGGTCCTGGGACGGGCACAGATTGTCATTGGGTAAACGTGTGCTGCGCCCGGACACTCCTGGGAACTGACCAGGTTAAATAGTCCAGAGCCAAGTTAATACCATCCCTGATGGCTCTCTGGACTGTTACCGGACTTGGCTGGGGTGATGCGGATGCTGTTACTACCTCCTGTAACAACTGGGAGATGTGCGAGAGTGCCACGATAGACGCTCTTGAACTCTCCTCCACATCACGCAATGTGGTGTTTGCCGAGCGTAGCGTGCTCGTGCACAGCGCTCCTGTGTCAGACCGGGAGCCTGGCCGCGTGTGTCCGCCTAGCACAGCACGGTCATGCGCACTGGGCTTAGGCACTACAGCATACCACTGGTATTCACCGGGTACGATGCGGCATCGCTTTGCCACCTCGCGAGGGGCCTTCGCGAGACGTCCATTCGCCTTAATAGACGTCTCTGCCACTGAAAACATATCCACAAATTGCTCAGCTAGGAGCAGAGATGGCATCGGGGTTGCAGCCGGCTTACCTGCTAGACACGGGCGCTGGTCATGCTGGTTAGCCTGATGTGCCTCAGCAAGATCTGGTCTGATGTTGATTAGCCAATGACAAGCGTCAGACCAGTCTTCCTCAGTGGCTACCTGTGAATGTTCGACTAGGCGCGGGCCTTCGTCGTCCTCTAGAACATTCACAGGTGATTGCGTGGCTGGAGGTACAGATACTCCTGGCAGGCCAGTGAAAGCATGCGGGCCCGACAGAACAGGCATGCTAAACGCACTGGCTTGACCAGGCGCAGGCACCATGGCATTGCGTGTGTATACATACTCGCCACATCACAGTCGTGGCCAGAGCCAGCTACACCATCGGCAAGCCGAAGTATGCAGTAATGCTGGCCATCGGCCCCAACCCAGGCTACCTTCTGAACCATATATGCTACATCTGCGTGAGCAGAGCCATGGAAAAAGTCGCCCGTCTTCCCCACGCGGGGTGCACGTTCGTCAGTTTCCATGTCCATGGCGAGAGAAGGAGAACCAAGTAAATAATTATCTTCTTAGTGACCAGAAAGATTAGACTATGGGTCAGCGAAGAATGTTAACCTGGACTGGCCAGGAAAGGTACCGTAAGAAGATCCGGTACCTGTAGGCTGCAGATATGCCTGAGGACCCGATAAGAGGGAATCCGGGTCCAGTGAGCCCTGCCTGCGAATGGCCATTGTGGCAAGCCTGCTGCCAGTGTTCTCATAGTGAGCTTCTGACCCGTCAAATGGGGCCGCCTCTGAATCATTGGCGCAAACTGATAAATCCCTAAAGAAACCCGATTCAGCTGTGGGGATTATTTGCTCCAGAGCAGAAGGAGGAGACAAAGGATTTGGTCCAGGGAGCATACCGTGGTGCATTTCTGGAACCAAATCCTTTATTGTCTTCTTCACTCTGATGTTCATTTCGACGCTATATAAGGCCATACATTTCGATGCTATGCACTGCCATATAATGCTCAGTATCCACTGCCATAAATTTCTCTGCTATACAATGCCATACACTGTCATGATATACACTGAAATACACTGCTCTGCTATACACTGCAATGCACTGCTCTGCTATACACTGCAATACACTGCTCTGATATTCATTACCATTCACTGTCTGCTGCACTACCATACACTGTCTACCATGCATTGTCATACACTACTCTGCACTACACTGCAATACCTTTCGATGCTATACACTGCCGTACACTGTTCTGCTATACACTGCCATACACTCCGCTGCTATTAACTACAATGCACTGTTCTACTATACACTGCCATACAGTTCTGCTATACACTGTCATACACTGCTATGCTATACACAACCATACACAGCTCTTCAATACATTGCCATACATTGCTCTGCTATACACTACCATACACTGTCATGATATGCACTGTAATAAACTGCTCTGCTACACACTGCCATACATTTCTCTGCTATACACTGTCATACACTGTTCTGTTGTACACTGTCATACCCTGACAAGCTCTACACAACCATACACAGCTCTTCAATACACTGCCGTGCACTGTTATGCTATACACTGCCAAATAATGCTCGTTATCCACTGCCATACACTGCTCTGCTATACACTACCATACACTGTTATGATATGACCTGTAATAAACTGCTCTGCTATACACTGCCATACATTTCTTTGCTATACAGTGCCATACACTGCTCTGCTATATACTGCAATATACTGCTCTGCTATACACTACGATACGCTACTCAGCTATACACTGGCTTACACTGCTCTGCTATACAGTGCACTACACTGTTCTGCTATACACTGCCATGCACTGCTATACACTGTAATACACTGCTTTGCTATAGACTATGATACACTGCTCAGCTACACATTGCCATACACTGCTCTGCTATACAATACAATACAATACAATACAGTGCTATGCAATTGACTACTCTGCTATACAGTGCCATACACTGCTCTGCTATACACTACCATACAATTGAATAATATACACTACCTTACAATTCGATGCTATACACTACCATACACAGCTCTTCTATACATGGTAATACACGGTTCTGCTATACACTATCATACACTGCTCTGCTATACATGGCCATGTACACTGCTCTGCTATACACTGCAATTTTCTGCTCTGCTATTCACTAGCATACTCTGTCTGCTATACACTACCTTACACTGTCTGCTATACAATGTTATACACTACTCTGCAATACGCTGCCATGCATTTCGATGCCATACACTGCCATAAATTCCGATGTTATACACTGCCATACATTGCTTTGCTTTACATGGCAATATATTGTCCTGCTATACAGTGCCATATAATGCTCAGTATCCACTGCTATACGCTTGTGGCACCGAGCAACCGGGCGGGTACTGGCTGTCCAGCCAAGCTGGGTACGGGCCGCCTGTCCCGGAGTCGTTCCCATAAGCACACGCCCCTGTGTAGAGCAATAAGCGCATATAACCCTATACGAGAGGCATTTAGAATGCTAGAACGTGTGGTGCGTATGCGCGCGCTTAGACGCTTCATCGACGACACGCGTGTCAAGAATAGAGGCGAGCGTGTACCTCTAGTGTGCCGAGTAGGTACTCGTAAATACCTTTAATCTATTTATTTTCGTCGTTCTTGGTACTAATCAGGACCAGAATTTGATGAGCCTTTTAAAACTTCAAACCATTTTAAAATCGGTTCAGAAATGGCCGAGTTATCGTCAATTTCCCCCGACAAATTATGCTCAAAATATTTCTTTGACGTCGTAAGTAGTATATACTACGTCACTCTACACATCTATACATATAGTAATACATAGATAATTGTGGATACGTCACAGCATTCTAGCGCGCTGATTGTTTGGCCCAGAGATCTATGCTTGATTCAGGCAGCCAGCTCTGACGTCTCAGCTAGTATAAAAGGGGGTGAAATTCGAAGATCGAGAGCATCGTCGGCGTGGAGGCCAAGAATCGAGGACTGGCCCTAAGAGTGGAAACATGACGAGTGGACCGGAGCACCATTAGATAGATACAGCACATCATCTCTGTTCCACACGGCTTTCAGTTCAGCTCACTCCAGAAAGCAGTGCTCGGCTACCCGCATCAACTAATTTTTTATGCTCCCGGACGGCCATCCGGGAGCAATAATAAACTAAAATCATGGTTCCCATTTTGCGAAGACCAATAGGCGGAACTTTCTGCGGGAGGGTCTTCGAACCCGGCATGTAGACTTCTAATGTAGAGCAGCGATGTTTCTTGGTGGATGACTCGTCGGATCTGTCGACCACGCAAAAGTGGAGACCAAACCACCATACTGCCTGTCGTGCGGCAACCTTTGCAACTTTTTGACCTCAGCTAAGTAGACTTTGCCCAGCGCGCCGCAAGAGCTATGTGACGTACCCCGTACCGTATGCTTCACTATGTACATGCATTGAAATATTATATATGGTGACCCTATCTGTTAATGGGTTATGTTTAACTTTCATGCTTCCGTCGTCGGACGGAGAACTTTCTCCACACCATTTAATTCCTGATTTAGTTATAGAGAAGATCTAGTAGCTTCATTGCTTTATGTTACCATCCTGAGTTCGTACCATATCATCGTGGAGTCAGCATGCGGAGACCGATCTATGGAAACCAGCTGCGGGGATCTGCATGCGGAAACCTTCCGTCCTCAAGAGAACGTGTCAACTCGCGCTACCTGTATGTAGCGTCCCAATTTCAGTAACATAGTAGCCTGTTCCGTCCAAGTAATTCCTAGGTACTCGAGTAGCTATACATAGTATGTTTTACCATCATAAATTTACGTCCGTAAATGGTACTGATGACTAACAGGTACCGTACCAGTCTTCGGACCGCAGCTTATGATTTCTTTAATATATATATATATATATATATATATATATATATATATATATATATATATATATATATATATATATATATATATATATATATATATATATATATATATATATATATATATATATATATATATATATATATATATATATATATATATGTTTTGTTTATTTATGTAAAAGTTTGGACCGCAGTGCGCTAGGAGATACTATACAGCAACAATATATGCATCATTTATTCCCGCCACCAACAATTTTACAATGAGGTCGCTGACCGTGCCCTATATATTGAGCCCAGCATGCTATCGACTAACCTTGACTATTCAGCTCGGTAGGATAGGTTGAAAGTGGTTAGGGACAATTTTTTCGCTAGGAGACACATAGTGTACACCTCTTTTCCGGCTGTTGTGGTAATATAGCCCCACATACCGGCAAGTTTGTGTACAATTGGCCAAATACCTATAGGGCCTCATATTTATTAAGTAATTGTCTCTTTCCACGATCCACTCAGCCGTAAGGCTTCTTAATTGTTTAGATATCCCACCCGTACGTTGTGCTGATCTGACTCTGGGAAACTATCAGAGGTTTTTGAGCAGTGATGGTCAAAGTGCGGGTTTACATACATCTCCCACTGTATCTTCGGATACATAGTAGTTAGACATCTTTGCCAAGTAAGGAAAGCACTGCGAAAACATTTAGTTATTAATTATTATTATGATAGGATATATTATTTCTGGCCCGCAGTGCATATTGGGCATATTGGAACATAAGCATAACACCAGGTCAATAGTTAAGTCCATGGGATTGGTGACGGACGAGATGCACATCTCCACCCAACTCGTTGCAGTGTCTGGGCAGGATCTTGGAATCTGCCACGCCCTTATGGGAAGGACACTCGCGGTGGATATTCGTCTCTCTACCCCCAGCGTAATGATATGTCAGTCATAAAATTTGCTTGTGTAAAATATAGCCATCGTCCAGTGATGTTTTATGTGGTTATGAAGCAGGGCATTTGGCGTCTCACCCAGTTCAGATGTGTTCTGAAGTAACATGTACGCCACTGTCCATGGAGGTAGATGCTTTCTAAAGCAACATACAGGAAGCGGGGCACGTTGGATAGTCATGTCTAATGATGGGTAAGAATCTCTGCCACCTGTGGCCTAAACTAGTTCTCGTTTCTAAAACCTAAATGGTAGGTTAGGAATGGCAGAAGGCCCGCAAAAATTAAAGCGACACCTACCAATGCAGTATCTTGAAATGACATAAGGCGGGGACTTGTGAATCCACCGGGAGTCGCTTGCCCCATCTTCACGTAAACCAGTATGCATCACGTTAATTATATTTTTTCACTAGGATTGTCTTTTTCCCTTGCATTTTTGTTGAACAAAAGAGTGGCCCTCTTTGCCAGCTCTTTTCCTCTGCTTCAGCGTTGAAAGCATTTTCCTGCGACCGGGGGCCCGCGTGAGGCACTTGCCTCTCGCATAAGCGAGATATCCTTTGATGGAGGCCCGCGAGAGGCTATTACCTCTCGCACCAACCAGTACCGAGAGGGATAGGCTCCTCGAAGGGTGCTGGTAACAGGCGGCAGTGGGCCCACAAGGGTCCGGGGGCACGTAATAATTGGTGCATAGTGCAGAGGAGATACTGAAGGCCTCCATGTCTACGAAGGATGAATTAACATCCTACTGTGGTACCGTCTAGTCGACGCATGTTCGGGCTGCTGAGGCCTGTGTTCAACCTGTCTCGGTAATTGGACATGCGTGGTACGTGGATGACTGTCCACACCCAGGATATCTTTAGCAGACTAGAAGTTCACTGTGTTTGCTAGAGATGCCATGCAGGCAAGGCCGGAGAAAATGGTCAAAGTTCCTATTCTGTTGGCAGATAGGTGCGGATCAGACCGTCTGTCAACCCTGAGCATGAGCTCAGATGGTGATCGCTATCGTCTAATCGCCAGCCGGTCATCTTGATGATGTCAGTTCATCAACCCATTTCTGGTTATGAGTGGTCAAGATGGTTCAATGTACAGTCAGGCCATGGCAAGCATTCGTATTGCGAGCCATGCCTCCTGTGATCAGAGGTCATTAAAAGTGATTCTTTGGGAAGCATGAGGGTATGTGTGTGAGACGGTGTAACCTATCACTTGCCGGGTGGGTGGAGCAGTCTAGATCCCAGGTATCCCTGGGGTAGATGACCTGGCCAGTATGATCTATGCAGGCCTCTTAGATAAAATGACGTCAAAGAACGATCTATGTGGAGGCCCTAGCTAAAATGACAACTGGCAGGCATCACCTCCATGGTACGGTCCAGCTGGGCTGTGGCCCTCGCTAAGACGACCTTAATTGGCATCCAGTACGGTGTCTGCTCGACTCAGGAGTCGTCAGTGTGCGCTTTGACTCTGTCCCGGCGTATGTTCTCATAACGTGGACAGGTTTTTATCTCAGGCATATACGGAGAGGTACCTAGCCTAAGCTGCATCCTGTGTGGGGAACCTGGCGTCCATCTGTCGTGGCGGGGACAGGAAACCACACTGGGAAGGCCAAAGGGTACAAGTGGGCATCTAGGTAACCAGAGCCTGCGTGAGGCATATCCCTGTCGTAATATCAGGAGTCTTTTTCATTTGTATCATGAAAGTATAATAGCTTATATTAAGTTAATCAGTGCCCTCGTTGTGCGGATGCCTCCCTTGTGGGGATACCTCTGCGGGTTTACGAGTCTGTTTACGCTCCGGCGACCCCATGTGCAAAGTACCTTAGCTAGCTCTACTTTATGTATTATAGTATATGCTTATATCGCATATCCTAGCACGAAATTAGAAGGCGTAACACATCTGCATCTTGACACATTCATCGATGCATTAAGCGGTGAACCTGTCCTGAAAGAAAAACTATTTCTTGGCGACCATGGGAGTTTGGCCCAATTAATGGCTAGCGTGGTCCACTTAGAAAACTTTCTGGAGCGGGAAAAGAGAAACCGATGCCAACTTCACCCTATCAATGAGGTAGAGGGTGCAGCTATCGCCACGTCCACCAACGCTCCCCAATATCATCAACACCTATCACACCAACACCACAGCAAAGAAATTCACAAAATTCCCATCAGAATCAAGTGCCTGGAGGAAGGGGGCGTGGCCGTAGAGGACGCTGCAACGGAGCCCCAGGGCACAGGAACCAGTGCAACAATAACACTAACGGCAACATGAAGGAACGAATAGACGAGATCAATAAACAGATCTCTGTATTAACAAATTTAGTAACCACACTCAGCACGAACCTCGCCACCACTCACTTTAGAACAGCAAACACCACCAACACCGCACCGCCACCAAACACCTGTTTTGGATGCGGTCAGCCAGGCCATTGGAGGGAACGGTGTCCTAACCAACCTCCATCAACGACGCCTGCCCCTGACCACAGCACACCGCAACCAGAGAAGCCATTAAACTCTTAGGGGCACTGATCGCAGAGTCACCTCGGTGCCAGTATCCGCTTCCCGGCTCAACTGCAGCCCCCCATACAACAATGCTTGGTGGCCAATAATTGCCAACAAAATTAAGCTTTTACACCTACACCAAAATGCACGGCTTCACATAGGTCGATGCCTACGATGCCTCCCACATCCGCAGCATCGCCATTCCCCTCTATCTCCGCACATAACAAGCCTTTGTAAAACGGCAGTGGTAGGGTGTAGCACCTCCACTGAAACAACGTTTTTGCAAGCACCACGTCCGGCCACCAAGACAAAAAATTCTCGGTGTCGCTTAGTGATATGCAAAACACCGCCCCACACAACATCATCTTCTGCATCCACAGACAGCAGCGACTCGGGAGGGACGGTTCACTCCGCCTCATGGATTCGTAAACGCCGACATAGACGGGGAGAAACACATCCCTGGCGGCGTCACTGTTTCTTCTGTGCTTCGCCAAAGCATCCAATGAAACATTGCAAGAAATGGGTCGCGTAGGTAGAGCTTATCCGTCATCCCATACGCACCGCTGTCTACACCAATACTGCATACCCAGAAACAGCAACATCTCCATCATCATTGCTACCCCCAGCTCCGCCCTCGCCGCAGCCCTCACAGCAGCGACGACGACAGACTGGCCCCTTCCTCACTCAGCCATCCACTACATTAAAAGAAGGCATTTGGAAACAGGCCGATTATATACAGAATGATTCCACTCCGACACCATTGTCACAGACGGTGTCATTGGAAACTCTTCCACAGGTACACCGTAAAGTGATATACAAATGTGCCTGTCTGTTTAGCGGTGTATCCACCAGTGCCACCGTTGACACTGGTGCTTCAATCACGGTATTCAACACGCATCCGACCTCATAAAAAGCCTCCCCTTAAACGTACACACATTTACCTACAGATGGCTACGGGAGCTGATGTGCCCGTAGCCGATGTAGTCACTCTAGTCATCCAAATAGAGGAGATGCAATTCATACAGCGAGTTGTTATTGCCTCTATTCATAACGATGCCCTCCTGGGATCTGATTTCCTCAGTGCCAGCGAAGCCATCATACATTGCAAACAACAGGAACTCGACATACACGGCCGACGAATACCTCTAGGACTGGCATCGTCAGTAAACGACATGTGAGCAGTTATATTATCAAGTACTGCCACAGTTGAGCCACGACAAGAACAAATCCTATGGGCCACCGCACCACAGTTAGGAAGCAACACATACATCGCCATGCTGGAACCCTACCCTAATTACATGATCGCCTCTCAATGCGCAAGTCCCCGCATGATAGTGGACACTACTAATAAGGAATATATACCTTTTAGAGCATTCAATGGTACCGCAGACCCCATCACTCTTGAACCAGGAGTGTGCTGTGGCCATTTAGTGGACATAATCTCATTGGAATCACCTACACTAACCGACAGCATATGACGGATGATTTACCCGAACACTTACATGATTCATATCTACGTGTCACAGTTGGATTACAGGAATCACAGAAACACGAAATTTGGACACTACTGTACAAATATCGTGATAGTTTTTCTTCCGGAGACATGGATCGCGGAGATCTCGGAGAAACTCATCTTGTACGACACTCCATCGACACGGGCAATAATCGCTCCGAACGTCAACCAGTATGACGTCTCCCCATTCATAAAGAAGCGGAAGCACATCAACAAGTGAACGGTATGTTGCGGACCGGTATTATCGAACCCTCAGCATCTCCATGGGCTAGCCCAATAGTACTAGCAGGCAAAAAGGATGGAACCTTGCGGTTTTGTATCGACTACTGCCGCCTTAATGATCTTAGCATCAAGGATGCCTATCAGTTACCTCGGATAGATCAGGCCTTAGATTCTTTGTCCGGAGTCAAGTGGTTTTGTACCCTTGACTTAGCTAGTGGTTACTAGCAAGTGGCCATGGATGAGGCTGACATGGAAAAGACCGCATTCGTTTGTAGGGATGGTCTTTTCCAATTCTGCAAGATGCCCTATGGCTTGTGCAACGCTCCCAGAACATTTGAGCAAGTATTAACCACCCTGCAATGGGAAATCTGTCTCTGTTACATTAATGACGTAATAGTCTTCAGACCAACGTTTGAGCAAACCTTAATAAATTTGGACACCGTGCTTTCAAGATTCCACACAGCCAATTTGAAACTCAAACCCAAGAAATCCCCATCTCTTTAGACAGAGTGTTGAGTTCCTGGAACACGTCATATCCGGTGATGGAGTGGCTACTCAGCCGTCCAAAAGTAAGGCAGTAGCGGAGTGGCTGACGCCACATTCAGTCACTATCGCCATTATATCCGTCATTTCAGCGAGATTGCTTCACCCCTTTACAAGATCACCGAAAAAGATCGACCATTCGAGTGAGTGTGAACTCTTGATGACCGCCCCGATTCTTGCTCATCCTAATCCAAACCTCGATTTCATCTTAGACACTGACGCGTCAGCTTACGCTATCGGTGCAGTTCTATCTCAGGTCACAGAAGACGGAACGGAGCAGGTATTGGGTTATGGTTCGCATACTCTGAATAAAACGGAGAGAAAATATGCAGCCACCAAGCAAGACCTATTAGCGGCTGTATATTTCGTCAAGTACTATAAACACTTTCTGTACGGGCACCCCTTTACCCTCCGTACAGACCATGCCTCACTACGCTGGCTCAGGAACATAAAAAACCAGAGGGCCAGGTAGCGAGATGGCAGAAATCCCTGCAGACCTGTAAATTCAATGTTGTTCACCGCCCCCAGCAAATTGCATGGGAATGCCGGCGCCCTCAGTAGAGTTGGCGTGGAGGCTGAACACGAAGATGCCACCACCATGACACAGTCAACACAGCCATCTCTGGAGTTCCCCAAATTGAGGTGCACAGAGTGGGATCCGGCAAAATCGCACACCACCAAACAACAGACGTGCAGGAATAAAATATATATGCATGGATCCAGGAGGGGATACGTCCTCCCAAGGAATAGGTAACACCACTATCCACCATGGCAAAATATTATTACCAACGGTTCGAAGAATGTCAACTGATAAATAATGTTCTTTACATCAATAACTGTCTGGCAGTCCCGGAAAGTTATCGTAACCTCATATTAAAAGAACTACATGATAACACCGGGCATCTGGCCATGGAAAGGACTGCTGCCCGTATCAAATCAAGATTCCACTGGATCGGAATTCTCGATAGTGTCAAGGCATGGGTTGCCAAATGTATGCCATGCCAAAGATGCGCTGTTGGTGCACCATGGGAGCGAGTGGCTATCGACGTGCTCGGACCCTTGAATACGACGGATGACGGAAATAAATACATCCTCATATTGCAAGCCTATTTTACGAAGTGGGTAGAAGCATTTGCTTTGCCAGACCAAGAGGCATCCACCCTAGTGGACGTCTTGGCAGGCAATGTGTTCTGCCGTTTTGGTATGCCTTATGAGTTGCACTCCGACCAAGGAAGTAATTTTGAGAGCCGACTCATATCAGAGCTCTGCAAATTGTTTCATATCGTCAAAACAAGGACGACTCCATACCATACCCAAAGTGACGGGATGGTAGAGAGATTCAATAGAACTCTTGTGGAGATGCTTACAAAGGAAACATGCCTTGATTGTAGAGATTGGTATCCATGGCTCCCATATGTACTCATGGCTTATTGCACTTCAGTACATTCCAGCACGGGTTATACCCCTGCTCGGTTAATGTTAGGCCGTGAATTAGCCTTACCCCTGGATCTGGTCATGCCCCAGATATCAGGAGAGGGAAATTCACCATCTCTCTATGTTGAACTCTTGCGGCAGTGGATAGAACAAGCCCATGAGTTAGTGAGATAAACACTATGCACTGCACACTGGCGGCAAAAGACATGGCATGACCGGAGAGTGCATGGAGATCCATATGAAGCAGGTAGGATGGTTTAGGTACACGATTCACGATGGTCTGAAAACGTGCCAAGTAAACTGAGTTACCAGTGGAAAGGCCCCTATGTGGTAGTAGGTAAGACGTCGGACGTGACCCACTGTATCCATGCTTCGGATGGCCTGACATCAGTCATCCACTTCGATCGGCTCAAACCATGTGTCAGTGACGACCCAGCACCAGACCTCAGACTGGTCGTTTCTCGTGTAACCGGTACCCAGACAGATATTTCTATGGAAAATAGTGTTCCCACGTTTAGCGCAGAGCACCACGGTGCCAGTTCGACCACACTCCTACCAAGCCAGAATGTGGGTGAACAAGCGGCTAACGCTGACGACGATGATGAGATACGTACTCGCCCTCTCCCTCCTCAGCACGGGTCTACTCTATCTGGGAAGCCGTATCTGAAGAACTTTGTGTTTGTTTTGTCCAAGGGACTGGATGGAAAAGCTGTTCCACCGATCTCTTCCCATTCCCACTCACTTCATGCTATGCCCCCATCATAGAGTTACCACAAGCTGAGGCTGAGGCTGACCCAAGCCATGCTTCCCGTGGGGTGGAACATATGATGAATAGCATGGAAGTGAAGAGGCTAGATCAAGCCTTAGCGTGTCTGGAACCGCAAAACCGTACAACGAGGTGTACCCGACCACTTCCCAAAACCGCGAAATCATGCCCTTCCAAAAGGACACCCTTTTCCATAGTCCCACCACCGCCATCACTCCAATTCGTGTCCCTCATCTATGCACCAAGTTAGGACATCACCGGCCCAGTCCATTTCACACTTCACTCGTCGTCTGTTGACCGTCAATCTTCAGATATGAGAGAGACTGCTGCTACAGAGGATGTGGCATCCCACACCGCACCGACCAACATTACCCCCTGCGGTGGGCAGGGAAGCAGCCTGTTCAGCAGACCCTCAGCACGAATCTTTCCAGTGTCTAAAAACTACGACAGTACACCAACCATCGTGTAACGGGAGATGACCACATCCCCCTGTCCAAAGGCCACCCCATCCAATTTGCCTACCATACACCCCCGTGAGCAGTCAGGATATCACACCACAGACAGAACGTCATCACATACAGAACACACCTGCCCTCAAGGCTGGAAATGTCAATTCATCATTGCGCGTACATCACATACATACTCGGTTATACTCAGCATAACAGAGACATTCAACACCGGCAACAACATCATTTAGCAGCACCTACCGGTATTAATTAATTCCCTATAGAGACATAAAAACTCCCGCAACAGTTCCACCAACACAAGATGTGGGAGAAATACTATCTCCCGCAAACCCCCACCTCCCACAATAACAACAGAGTCGGCGTTCATCAGCGTGGAAAACTGGAATGCACCCACTTCGCTTTAACATTGGCATCATACAGCAGCCCGGACATCCTGACAACAACATTATAGTCAACAAACAACAGTTCTACCCATCGAGGAGAATGCTTGGCAGCCCTCCCGCTCGGAAAACGCAGCTATCTTGTCGGGATCAGTAACTTTGATCTACCACCTGAATAGATCTGTTTAAACCACACATCAAATTACCTACAACTTTACTGTTATATTTTTGATTAAGAACATAACTGCTCTACCGCACGGGCTGGTAAAGCGGCATCAAAAATCTAACAGTATGATTACAAGGAGAACTAAAAAAATTCTCTTCTCTGCAATCCAGTCCATAATCAACACGGGCTGAGAACTACCTTTTACAGACAACTATAAGACGCATGTTTAAGAACCCGCGCAAATAGGGACATTATTATAAAACGAAATCTTGGTATAACATATATATATTTCCATATCTCGCATCAACAAAAGACTACATCTCAGCAACAGTATCTCGGCCATCGCCGTAAACAGCATATATGTTTCCGATCAACCACCTGTTTCCAAGGGCCACGTGACTTTTACTACTATTTCCAGTAAATTGGGTCAAACGCTTTAAACCAAAGAGCCGCCCAAATATGCGACTACCACGACGTGATGGAGGAGTGGCGAGGGTGAGTCAGGGTAATTACCGCTGACGTCATCCGGCTCCCACACACCCATCGGGCGCCCCAGCCTAAAATTAAAATAGGCAAGTTTATAAGCATCTAATCGGTAAAACCGCATCACTCTAATTAAAAGGTAATGCTCCTCGGGAATAAGTAGTACTCTGTTTTTATGTTGATTGGAAAATTTTAATGCAATTAAATGTACTCCCTTTATATGGGAAGACTTAATCCAGTGACGATTAGAATGGAAAAAGGAGAAACTTTCCATATAGGGCTGACAGAATCACCTGTAAAAACGTCCAGGTGTAGTCATCCGCCATCTATGACATCGCCAAATAGTATAAAAGGAGGAAGCGCGCTCTGAAGCTTCGTCTTCTCGTCAAAACTCGACACCAGGGAAGAACAAATAGCATTAGGCTTCTTTCGTGTCGAAAACTAAATTCTGCTGTTCTTTATTATTATTAGTTCATTATTACAATACTTGGCCTGGAAAGTTAAATATGAAGAGATAGGGCTTTAGGTTTTAAATAAGGTTCCCGCAGCCAACTACCATGCGAGAACGAAATGTCACTCCTCGAAGATTTAGCATTGTCAGAATCGTCTGAAGAAGAATCGGTACCAGTTTCAAAAAGATTCCCATGCAGCTCGTTATTAGTTAGCGGAGAACCCTGTACCAGAACTTTTACGAGAAATTCCGACTGCACACTTCATGTTAACAAGGATCATCTCCTCCAGACAGCCTTCTGCATAACGTGGCAGTGTCTTTATACTGCTACCCGCTACGGAGTGACCCATGCGCTCCGTCATTATCACCATGTGTTAGAAGTGACATTAATTCATGGGTAAGAAAACGAGGATCGTGCCATTTTAGCCACACGTTTTGAATCTCGGTTTCCAGTTAAAGTTCTCCTGACCGAGAAGATGGCCTGCACGAAGAATACTACCCGTAGACATCCCGTTAGTCATCATCCCCCCGTGGCTACCTTGGCCAATATACCGGCAGCCAGACGTGGAATCCTACCCACAGCCGCATCAGGGAGCACTATGCCACTTCCAGTCACCACATCCACATCGGTCCTGAAGCGGAGCAAGAAGCATAAATCCGCCACAGAATCCAGTTCGGCAGCACCCGCATCCGTAGCCAGCCACAAAACTGCAACCACTACATCCGCACCCGTAGTGTACGATGCAATCGCAGCCAGTCAGCCAATATCGGTAGTTATCATGATGCGTACGGAGATGGAGATTCCAAGCTATCTGCAATCACCATCCCCTCCTGACCCGACCATAAACGAGGGACCAGGACCATTGCAGCCTACATCCATTAGCATCCGTGTCATTCAGCATCCAATCCCAGTCTTTCTGATCCAGCTGTTAGGAAGGGGATAACGCCTGAACGACCATACACGGGAAAAAGATGCATCGCTCAAACGCAGGACATCCAGCCAGTACCCAATGTCACTGCAAATCGCCTCTTGAAGTATGCCACGTCTCAGAAGATGTCATCACCTGCCGTATCCGCTCCCGCATCATTGCCTCAACCTACGATTCAACTCACCACCATCACCACGACAATCACCACAGCCACCGCGACCATCATGAAGACCGCAGCGTCGACCGCCTCAACACCCACTAGCACCACCGCTGTCATAAGGACAGACATTCTTGCACCCGCAGTAACTGTGAGAGACATTATAGATGCTCATATTCCCGCATTCATCACTTCAGACATTTCCGAAGGTGCCAGTGAGAATGAACGCATCTCAGCATTAATAATTCATTCACTGCGACCAACCACCATCAGTCGCGGGACCCAGACTCAGTGGGGAAATTTTGCAGCAGAGGTGTGATTATTTGTGATACAACAGAACATCAGTTGTGCGACTCATGGAAACTTACTAATTATTAATTTATTTTTGAAATACTTTTCTTTTTATTATATATGTTAGATCAATTGATTCCAGTCCCTAGGATGACTACGGTTATCCGACACAGCTGCGCAACTTAGTTGCCCAGCTGTGTCCCACACAAAATGAGCACTGCGGACTCCGGTGTTGTAAGAGCGTCGTGTGCGTGTTAGGAGACACGTAGTGTACGCCTCTTTTCCGGTAGTTGCGATAATTTATCCCCGCACTCCGACAAGGTTGTGTAAGATTGGCCAACATACCTAAAGGGCCTCATATTTCTAAGTTATTGTCTCGCTTCATGTTCCACTAAGCTTTATGGCTTCTCAATTGTTTGGATGTCCCTATCTGCACCATGGACTGATCCGACCCTGGGAAACTATTGGGGTTTCCGAGTGGTGATGGCCAGGGTGTGGTGTCACATACATTCCCCGTGTATCTTCGGATACTCAGTAGTTAGTTACCTTTGCCAATGTAGGAAAGCACTGTTAAAACATATCTTAATTATTATTTTCTTTAATCTGCTGAACAATCCTCCCGCACTGCAGTGCATAACTGGGCAACTTGTGTTTAAACCTAATGCCAGGTTAAAAGGTTAGTTCTGTAGGACCTGGTGACGGGCGAGATGCGCATCCCCACCGAATTCCATAAGAATGTCTGGGCATAATATTAAGATCTGCCACGCCATCATGGGAAGGACATTCACGGGGGGTATTCGTCTCTCTTACCCCCACCATAACGATAGATGAGTTACCTAAAACATGCTTTTGTGAAAAGTAACCAATGTCCTGTGACGTTTTGTGTGGTTACGGAGTGAGATATCAGAATTCTTACCCAATTCGGAGGTTTTGCAAAGTGACATGTATACACGCTGTCTTCAGTATTGATGACTTAGGGTATCCATTCTCAATGACAGCCGTATCTAAAAAGCTATGTAGACGCCAGCCATTTGCAGCCTAAAATAGTTCTTGTCTCTAAAAACTAATATGAGGTTAGGCTTAGAAGAAGGCCCCCATAAATAAAAGCTGCAACTACTAATTCAGCATATTGAGAATTACATAAGACACTACAAAGATAATTTTCTTTCCTTTCAGCTTAGAGGTATAATAGCTTATATTAAGTTAATTAGTTATATCTCGTGTACGGGAGCATCCCTTGCGCGGGTACCTCTGCGGACCTACGAGTCTGTGTGGTACCCCCGGGAGCCCCACGTTTAGAAGTTCATCAGGCTGTCTCTATGTCTTGTATTTCCGTATGCTCATTATATTTATCTAGCTTACTTGACGGTCTGTTTGGGTAAAAATATTTGTATAGACTTATGTTAATTAGGTCACCAAATCAAATCTTGTAAGTCCATAGATCACAAAATGACTATGGACAGGCATACGGGTGACACAAACTCTTGGGATGAGACTGTTGTGTTTAATGTTCGCGACGATGGTCGCACGGCCCCACCAGAATGATTGAGTTCCACCGGCCTTAGGAGCTGGTCTGTGTTACCCGTAGGGCAGTATCGTACAGGATTCGTCACGCCGAGACCGGAAGCTAACCAGCATCAGTATTCGTCGTGCACTTGCGGCGCTACGAGTCGACACCAGATACCAGAACGGCCCGATACTACCCCGCGAGCTACATCTACATGACAATACACTGTCCTGCTATACACTGCCATAATTGAATTGTCATCTAATTAACACTTTTATACAAATACTGCTCACAGTCTTTTAAATTATTATATTCAAACATCTAAGCCAGACACACAACACGCATTACACGGGCTCTGTACTCGAGGATGAACGGTAGTAAAATCATGACAGCGGTGCTTGTTCAGGTGCTTATTAATGAACATAAAGAGGGCATCAGCTTCGTATTTGGTGGGATGGAGCATGCCCCATCCAATCTCTGCCATGGTTTCATTTCTATACCATATAATTCACCTTATCCTCCATGTAACACTCACAGAGGACAATTCATTGTATCGAAACTCTGACCCCAGAATCAAAACTGTGACCTAGTTATCGAAACTCTGAACCAGTATCAAAACTATGACCTAGCTATTGAAACTCTGAAACAGTATCAAAACTGTGACCTGGCTATGAAAACTCTGACCCCAGCATCAAAACTGTGACCTAGCAATCTAAACTCTGACCCCAGTATCAAAAATATGACCTAGCTATCGAAACTCTGATCCCAGTTTCAAAACTGTGACCTAGCTATCGAAACCGTGACCCAACTAACAGTGGCAAGGTTTCGAAACTTTTTTACATTGATAAGGGGAGGTAAACTACGAAGGCATCTTGCTTTAACGAAATTTAATTGAATCCCTCCAAAACGGTTTTAGATGAGATAGCTTGATGGACGGATGGACAAACAGATGGAGGTAATTTCACTTTCCCCTCCATTTGTTCAAAGCGTGTGAGGATAATAAAGATGTTGACATTGAGACAATTAGCTAGATATTGTCATGTTCGTTGAAAAACAAAGTGTAAGACGATTACTCTCCAGACGGTTAACAGAGTCCAGTCTGATTAATCATTTCAGAAACTTTGCACAGGGCTCTCTGAGACTAAGTTCGTCCCTCATAATAACTGTAGCACAGTGGTGTATATATGTCCGGGGACTTCTGAACAGCGCCAAGTCAAATAGTTTCAAAATATTCAACAGCATGCTTATTAAATTGCAAAAACATACAATCCGTACAACGTGTCGGACTATTAAGTGTTAAAGACGGGCTATATCGAATCATTCATGACGTCATAATTATGACGTCAGCCTACACGTCACTTAGTTGATTATGACGCCATGTGATGGATGAATAAATTGGAAAGGCGAGTTACAGCGCTTGATTTGATTGCTATTTTTACCAGACAGACTATTTATGTGTAGAGAATCTGAGATTATATCAATTTCATGAAAACCATAGAGCAAACCTTAAAATATTTTCCTTTTGATCGTTAGTACTGTAAAGGATTCCGCTGATGAAATCTGTTGCTGTCTTTTGCTGTAACCGCTTCCGGGCAAATTAATTTAAAAAAATTAGAAACATGGTGTGACTAATAATTCTTACTGGGTATGGAAAGATGGGATTCGCAATCATGTCATTTAATGTATCGATCTTGACACAAGCATTTGTCAGGATAACAATAGATAGCGAGAGCTCTTCTGTTGTATACACCTGTGCAAAAGTTAAGCACCACCCTATTTTTACGCACATGCGAGGGTATATTCATGTGCTATGAAGAAAGCAATAGCATAAACATTTATGTACCCATCCATCTTAGTGCAAGAGGTAATAATGCAACTAGAGGAATGCTGATTATGATGGTGGGGAAACACTGTATGTTTTTGTTTGAACTTGAAAACGAGGCCTGAATATGGTTACGTTGACACACGTGGCTAGATTGTCATTAATGGTGTCTGAAAACGAAGTTTAACATCTGTGCACGAGTTTGAGACTGTCATTATTAATACCGGGTATATCCACCTTGTGCATGATTTACAAAATGAGGGACCACAACTCTATCCAGTATGGAATCTTGATATCTTTGTCCATTTAGTGTTCCAGGTACAGTCAACAGATCCAGCTTACAATCAAATGAGATGCACCCCCATATCATAACGGAACCTCCACCAAATGGAACTTCTTCCATGATGTTACGTTGGTCGTACGCCGTGCGTCTGGACCTCCATACACGAGTTCGACCATCTGTGGCATGAAGCAGGAACCGACTTTCATCGGACCAGTGTACCCGTCTCCAGGATCTCATGTTCCAGTGTCTTCTTTCGTTGCACCACCTCAGACGCTCCTCTTTGTGGTGTTGCAGTGAGGAGAGGACGTCTGAAGGTCTCCTAGCTTTCATGCCAGCAGCTTACAGTCTCCTTTTGACGGTATACATTGACACTCTATTGCGCGTTTCCCATTGCTGGCTGAGCACTCTGCTGTTGGTGAATGGAGATCTCATAACAAGGCGTACTAGGGCTCGATCATCACGGGCAGTAGTCTTCTTCGGTCTTCCAGATCTAGGCCTGTCCTTCACCTCGTTAGCTTGCCCATGTTTTGCAATCAAACGACTGATTACAGTATGGTTAATGTTCAGCTGTCTGCCAATCTCTCTGCATGACATACCAGTGGTATACATGCCTATGATTTGCCATTTCACACGATCACTTAACCTTCGTCTTGCCATAGCGGTTCACAATCAAGAGCTAATTCTCTCTGTACAAATAAACCACGGTCATGAACACAAAATTCCTAATCTTGTCGCCTAAATCTGTATGTAATGTTCTACACCTCAAACTGGACTTTTACATAACTGAACACGTGTGCTGTTTCCCGCCACGCACGGACATCAAGCGGCGTGAAGTCATGCATGCATGTGCATTTCGTACTTGGAATTATGTCAGCTAACGCGGGGACAAAAAGTATGGCAGCCTAGTTGTACCATCATGTTTCTACGTTCTATTGTTTTTGCTGGTGCTTAACTTTTGCACAGGTGTATATATTATGGCATGTGCATGTGGGCAGCGCTCATATCAAGATCTGCATAGAGAACGGTAAGGTCCGTACTTTATGCCCAATCAGAAAAACTAGCCTGATCATATTGAAAACATCACAATCTAAACAACCAGTGACTATTATGAGCAAACAAAACCAGCCATACATCGGTAGTGACATTATCTCTTGATGATGATGATCAGACAATTAGTGACTGTGTTCTGCAGCTGAAGAAGTAAACACTTCTTTCAGCTGCAATCAGTTTTTCTTCAACTTTCTTGTCTTATCCATTGCGAGCGGTATCGCTTGGCAATGGCAAAATACACAATTTAATTACTCGAGCGATGACGACATGTTACAGGGTGTATACCTCTGAACCTGCTGAACATTTTGAAAACAAAGTGTCTAACAGTTGTTGGTGGCTAGGCCAAAAGCAACCTTTAGTCAGATTACTTTCAAACTATCAGCAGTTCTTGCTAATTGAAATTATTGCCACGTTGCTTGCAGCAGGCAGGCAATTCGCATCATCTAAGTGATAGAAAATTTTAGATTGTTGGTTAACCCTTGAAAAGACCAGTGTCTGTGTCAAAACAACTATACCAATAGATATAGATTATTTTGAAAGTAGCCAGGACCAGCGTTCAGTAAAAATAGTTTCGACAGAATATTTCTTACATAATCAATAATTTATATTATCTAGATTGTAAAGGGACAAAATTTAAGAAAATATCCTACGTATGAAATGTTTAGTAGAGCTTCCTCATAGTGTGCGGTATCAGCGACAAATGAAATGTTATTAGGTGATCAAATGTATAATACTAGTTTAGAGGCACATAATAAATTACAAGAGCTCCGCATACGGTGCATAATATCGTCGCCATGGTGACAAACCACTGAATGAGAGCTATCAGAAAAAGTTGATTTCTTACGCAGATGAAGACCAGTCATCCTATGACGTTTCAAAGCAATCACCTAAACGGTTATGGAGTTATCGTCCGGAAACCAATTTTCAAGATGGTCGCCGGCGGCCTGCGGCCATATTGTATTTCGGATCATCTTAGATTTCGATAGGTTTCGTCTCCAAACCTAATCCAAGAACCCTATGAAGCTTCAAAGTGCAAATATCCAATTGCCGTCACTTACATGTGTACGCTGAAGCTGACCCCTGGACAAAACATATGACTGTCTTAAAATACTTGGTCTCCGATCAACACACATGAGGCCCAAGTGCCTGTGACGCTCACCTGGAACATTGACATTTAAACTATTTGTATTTAAATATACATGATGGGTAATTATCGGAAAGTCCATGATGGCCACCAAAGAAATGGACCAATCAGGATTCGTGTTTGATATGTTGATGTCTACCGTCATAGGATCATTCCACCCAAGTATTGCTGATATCGGGCCATTGATTAAGGAGTACCGCTTTTTAAATGATTCTGGACAATTTTCAGAACATCAAAGATGGCTGCCAAAACATTGACATACCAAAATTCAGAATAGATTTCCTAGAGGTTCCCCTTATATGATCTTTCCAGCCAAATTTGGTTGACATTGCCCAAGCGGTTAATAAGGAGTAATGTTTTAAACGAATTCCCATTTTTCGGAAAATGCGAGATGGCCACCCAAAAAATTAAGCAGTCAAAATTCTGTATACACGTTCTGAAGCATACCATCCAGCTTAGTTTGGTTGAAATCATGCAATCGGTTAATGAGGAGTAGGCTTTTAACTGATTTCCAAAGATTATCTGAAAATCCAAGATCGCCACCTGAAAAATTAACCAATCAAAATTCTGTATACAAGTTCTGAAGCCTACCACCTTAGGGTCCTTGCAGACAAGTCTGATCGAAATAAACTAGGCAGTTAATGAGGAGGAGCGGTTTAAACGATTTCTAGCCATTTTCCAAAAATTCAAGATGGCCGCCGAACCATTTGGCTACTCAAGTTCCCTTGAACAACCTTGTTTCAGCTCTTCCGAAGGATGATATGTCATGAGTTTTGAATCGATTTCCCAAGTGGTTTCGGAGAAGAAAATTTTTAACGACATTTTTAAAAATTGGCCAAAATCCTAGATGGCCGCCGCGCTAGCTTGCGCGCGTACGTGCGTGCATACCTAGTGGGAACCTAGCAGCACTGTACTTCTTGATAATAACCATCCATTAACAGCTTTACATTTGGCTAATGGATATTTCCACCGCGGAGATATCTGTCGATAAAACGGGGCGCAAACTCGTTACCGTCAGGCACCATAATTACTGTAGACGATGGTATAGCACATTTCACATCAAAATTAAATTTTCCGAAACAGCCGCATTTTCCGCTAGAGAGGATCAGCTTCCGAACGTGATTAGCATCGCTAATACGAGGTTCACGTACAGCAGGAAACCAGTTAGCTTCACAGGTAAAATGTGAAGTGACAATCTGTTATTTTCACCATCGAATTAACACACTTAGGTGACACCTGCCTTGAAAATACTATTAACAAATACCTGTAGATTTGATCAAGATGTCTCCAGCTTGTTCGGCTCAACACCTGCTGGTTCTATTAGATATGTTATTTGGAAAGAAAGTGTCGTAAGCAGCGTGTTGGCTGGTGGTAACACGACCATGAGATTTTCGAAGCATGTAATTCATATACTCATGCAATGAATACCTTATTCATAAGTAGAATCAGGATGATATCTATTACTCAGGATGCAGGATGTCGCTTCTCAGAGCATCACATTTTCACTATGACCGCTCATTTCCAGCTATGCCCGCTCATTTCCAGCTATGCCCGCCAATTTCCAGCTATGCCCGCCAATTTCCAGCTATGCCCACCAATTTCCAGCTATGCCCGCCCAATTCCAGCTATACCCGCCCATTTCCGGCCATGTTCACCCAGTTCCAGCTATGGCCGCGCTTTTGCAGCTATGCGTGCCCATTTAACATACATACATACATACATACATACGTACGTACGTACGTACGCACGCACGCACGCACGCACGCACGCACGCACGCACGCACGCACGCACGCACGCACGCACGCACGCACGCACGCACGCACGCACGCACGCACGCACGCATACACACACGCACGCACGCACGTACATACGTACGTACGCACGCACGCACGCACGCACATATATATATATATATATAAACCCTACCATTTCTAGCAATGTCCGCCCATTTCTAGCTATGTCCGCCCATTTATTTCTAGCTATGGTCGCCAATTTCTAGCTATGCCCGCCAATTTCTGGATATGCCTTTCAGCACCCCCCCCCCCCCCCCCGATTTCTAGTTATGCCCGCCTATTTCCAATTATGCTCGCCCATTTCCAACTTACCGCCAATTTCCAACTATGCCCGCTCATCTTCCAACTATGCCCGCCTATTTCCCAACTATGCCCGCTCATTTCCATCTATGCTCGTCCAATTTCAGCTTTTCCCGTCCATGTCCACCATTTCCGGCCCATTTCCAGCTATGCTGGTCCATTCCTAGCTTTGTCCGACCATTTCTAGCGATGCTCGTTCATCTTTAGCTAAGCTCCGTTCAAGTATTGGGATCGGTTTATATAATTTGAACCATAAATTCTCAGAATCCCATTATCAAGGTAATTATACAGGTAAGCTGTTCAATATTTTTAAATTAATTTGAATGGACACCTAGTCATATTAATTGCAAAATATGTAACAGAATGTTTATCAAATAGGAAATTCATCAAATACATACAAATCCATACACTTGGCGAACTTTTAAATATTCATGACAGAGCTATATATACGTCTTTCATTAATCATTTTGATTGTGACGTCAACCTACATATGACGCAATTGATTATGACGTCATATACTTGAGGGACAGACCGGATTCTTCTAATACCTAATAGTCCAGGAGCCAGTTAACATTTAATCAACCGGAATACTGCAAAATGTCTGTTGGTGGTTTCTAATGTAGTTTGGGGTATAGAATGGGAATCCCGGGGTCACTTAGTGCATACCAGAATACACATTTTCATCAATAACTTTGCAATGCAAGAAGGTAGAATCGCCAAATCGGTAACATACATTCATGTTGCGGTTGGCTAGAATTAAAATTTTGTTTCACGTCAAAAGTTCAAATGATTATGTCACTGGGTCACTAAATGCATCCCGAAATACACATTTTAGGCATAAATCGGGAACGCAAGTAGGTAGAATCACCAAACTTGTCTCATCCTTTCATATTATAGGTGGCTAGAAGTTCTATGAGTCTCAGGACAAAGCATCACATATCAAGGTCACCGGGTCACACAATGCATACTGGAATATACACTCTTGGCCATAATTCTGAAATAGGAATGTAGAATCAGCAGATTTAGCGCACGTTTTCACATTGTGAGAGCTTATGATAGCCTTGCGTTTGAGCTCAACGGATCAGCTATCGATGCGATCGAAACGAGAAGCAAATAAATATAAAATTGTATGTGATATTTTACCAATAATGCATGGTGAGCATGACAGTTATCAACAGCCTGTTACAAACCACTTTACTGCAGCCCAGCTACCTCCACACACAGATTCTAGTATTAGGCAGCGATGTGCTAGCCCTGTGCGTCGATCAAATTTAGAATATCCCAATACATCTTCGTCAGGTGTATTTGAGAGCAAATGTATATTTTATGGTTTTGACCAACAGATCAAAAGAAAGTTTAGGTTCATGTGAGACAAAAGACGCAGCAGCCACCGTCAAGCAAGCTGTAATAAATTTTGATGACGAGGAGATGATAAAAAAATTTGGAAGTATCTGTTTCATTGCCACATGGGTAAACTACCTTCACAGTTACAGAAAGGCCTATTTATGCTTGGCAAGAGCTAAGGTGAACGTAAAACACAAGGTCGCTGATGAATTTGAACACAAACAATTTTTGCTGCAGTTTGTGCATGTTGATATTGAAATGATAAAGAAATGTGGTGCTGAAAAACTGACAACATTGCTGGATCGTTATAAAGGGGAGCTTGTTATGTTAGGTAATTTGGAGCCCTCTATAGCATATATTACAACTCAGAAACTGGTGAAACATTAATTTCATAGATAAACTGAAAATTGACTCACTGTCCAAAAAGCATGGACACATTGTGTATTCGTCGAACATTGAAATGAAATGTGCTGTTCATACTGTAGACTCAAATTGTGCCATTGTTGACTATGTTATGCAGTTGCGATCAATTGTCTTCCAAGAAAAGGACAATGTGAGAACGCTTCCACATCCACTTACACTGTCATCCCTTTCTGAAGGCCAAATCACAGTAACAGATGCATTGCTACATTACTTTCATTGCTTATACACTGGGAGTGCAACGAACTCAATGAGTGAAAAACAAAACGCTTGGTTAAGTCTTCAGCTGATGATGTATTGTAGTACAATGTGTTCAATCAAACCAGCAACGTAGCTATGTCTATGACTAGAAATAAATAGTTTAACTGGAAGTAGATAAGTAATAGCGGCATTGAACAGGTTTTGTCACTCCATAAGTTATAGCATAGCAGAGGAATTGGGAATTTAATTAGCATCTTCTGTTATGCAGCAAAATACGACCACACCTCATGCCATTCTGTGTGAAAATGGTCACAGTACACCAGGTTAGCATGGGACAACTATGGTCTTCTTCTTCTTCTTTTCGATCGCTGGTATCACACTTGGAGAGCCGTTCTCAAGATGAAATCTGTGGTTTTCTGCAGTTCTTCCACAGGCCCATACAGCCTTTCAAGAAAAGAGGTTGACAAAGGCCAGATCTCTTCTCTCAGCAGCTGATACGTACTGCAACATTGAAGTATGTGCTCTGTGGTCTGTTCTGCTTCTCCACAAGGACAAGCGGGCGATGTCGTAAGGTGGAACCGCCTGCACATGTGTTGGTTTAGTCTGTTGTGTCCAGTTCTGAGACGAAAAATCGTCACTTGCTCTGGCCTCGAGAGATGATGGTAGGCATCTACTGATTGAGGCGTTCTATAGAGTGACTTGATGATAGTCTTCATCTCTGTATGGGTAACCATGTTTTCTGTCTGATTCTCTTCTGCACCCACCTTTGCCATCTTGTCTGCTTCCTCATTTCCATGGACTCCACAGTGTGATGAGATCCACTGCAATGCTATCCGAAAGCATTTGATGGTTTGTAATGCTTCTTCAAGGTGTGGCAGCTTACCTTTGGTGATAGCCTCAAGGACGGAGCGGGAAGCAGATAAAAAGACAATCTGTGCAATAGGGTCTGCTGTTCTGCTGATGGTATTAGGTGCATGAGCCAGTGCTTCGACTTCAGCTCTGTAGTTTGTGCAGTGTTTGGCTGTCGGTATTGCAGCCGACTCATGTTGTCCGTTTGGATACTGTATGTGCAGTCCGGCACCTCCGCTCCTAATTGCATCTTTGGCTGATCCATCTGTGTAGATCCTGATCCATGTCTCCTGAGGGTACATTTTTTCCAGCGTGGCTAGGGTCAGGGCCTTCTTGAGGTACTGTGGTGCGAATAGCTATGCTCTCTAGTTTGTTTTCCCAGAGTGGCGGATCAAGGGTCTGGTTTGGGTCTTCTGTTTGTGCTGGCAACATTTCTTGGTGTTTCCTTTGAAGTGCTTTTGTCTCTTTCACAAAACTTGATCTTTTAAGTCTTCCTGATGACAGCAGTGCTTGCCTGATCTTCATCGGGTGGTTGCTGAACGATTTAAACTGTGCAGCTTGGATCAGTGCTTTGCATTCCCTTTCTTTGCTAAGTGGGGGGGGGGAATTCCTGCTGTATGCTCTATTTTTTCTATTGGTGCTGATCTCATTCCACCAGTGATGATGCCTAGTGCCTGGTTTTGTACTCTGTCGAGATTCTGTTGATGAGATTTAGCTGCTGTCATCCATGAGCTGGATCCATACTCAAGGTGTGGTCGTACGGCACCTAGGTAGATGGTCTTGAGGATCCTTTCATTGGCACCCCACTTTGTTCCTGCCAGTTTCCTCATGATGTTTAGCTTTCTGCTGGCCTTTGCCTCTGCGTTCTGTATGTGCCCCTTCCATGTTAATCTTCTGTCGTAGGTGACTCCCAGGTATGTCTGCTGGTCCTCGTACTCGAGTGGAGTACCGCCCAGTGTCAGATTGCCAACCTTGGTTTTGGTGGACAGTGAGAATAGCATGGCTGATGATTTTACTTTGTTGATGGTAATACACCAGCGATTGGCGCAAGCTGTAATTCTGTCCAAGGCGAGCTGCATTCTGTACGTGGCAGTCGTGTACTCCTCGGTGCACCAGAGTACGAGCTCATCTGCATAGAGGGCTGCTTGAATCCCATTGGGCAGCTCTGCTACAATGTCATTAATGAAGAGTATGAACAGAGTTGGTGATAATACTCCGCCTTGTGGCACCCCTTGTCTCAGCAATACATTCTGTCCAGATTGTCCATCCACCAGCACCCTAGCTCTGTGGTTGTGTAGGTACGACTTGGTCCATCGGAACATGTTGCCACCGATGCCTGTGCGCCGGAGCTTCACGAGGAGGCCATCCTTCCACACCTTGTCAAATGCCTTCTGCAGATCGATAAAAGCAGCTAGCATCACCTTCTTGGCTTGAAAAGTGTCCTCTATGACCTGTGCAAGATGTGTTGTTTAATCTTCTGTGCTCCTGTATCTTCTGAAGCCAGCCTGCTCTGAAACTAAAATGTTCTCCGACTCCAGGTACCACTGCAACCGCTCGTTGATGATGCGCTCCATGGTCTTGCATATGCAGCTTGTAAGACTGATAGGACGATAGCTCAGCGCTTTCGTCTTGTTTTCCCTTTTTTTAGAATAGGAGTCATTCTGGCTTCCTTCCAGCACTGAGGAACCTTTCCATTGGTCCAACTGAGATTAAAGATGTTTAGCAACTTGCGGAGAGATGCATTACCAAGGTGTTGGATCATTTTATTCGTAATGCCATCTTGGCCGGGAGATTTCTTCTTCTTCAATTGGCGGATAGCCTTCTTCAGTTCTGCTAAACTAATGTCAACTTTCATTGCATCGTGAGTGTTGGTGTCTGTTCTTTCCTTTTGCTCTTTTCTAACCTCTTTTTGACGCATCTGTGGTATAGAAATGTTGCTTTCTTTTGCATCTGCAGCCATCTTTCCTGTCAGTGTTTGTCCATCTTCTTCAAGAGTAATCTTCTCTCCCCCGACACCCTCATCATTCAGTGCTTTAGTCAGTCTCCATGGCTTTGTGGTGTCTCTCTCTATATTAAACCTTGCCGTCTTTTCCCTCCAGCTTCTTCTTTTGGCCTCTAGCTTGGTCTTTAGATATCTGGCTTTAGTTTGTTGTAGCGTGAAGTGGTTTTCATGACAGGGATTACCCTCTGCATCTTCTCTGGCCTTGTCTAGTTTATCATGTGCTGCTTGCAGTTCTGTTGTCCAGTAGGGGCGGTAGTTTTTCCTGAACCCTCGAGGACTCGCTTCGTTGACAGCCTTGAGGATACTTGAATTAAATTCCTTGACCGCATTGTTGATGTTTCTCCCTTCTACTGCTATATTTTCGGTAAGCTCGCTGGAACGAATGCCGACAGACTCCAATTTGCCTTTTTGTAGTTCCACCTTGGATGGTGAGGTGTACTTGTCGAAATGCTTCCAGAAAGAGAGAGGAGGACTGGGCGTTGGTCGATTCCTCCTAACTGCGATCCGACCACTCTACTGAGGTTTCTGTGAATGTCTTCTGTACAAAATGCCAAGTCCGGCGTTGTTGTCGAGTGCCACCGGCGCGAGTAGAAGGTAGGCTGATCTGTGGGATCGTTGACAAGTAAAAGGTGCTTTTCATCTTGCCATGCTTCAATGTCTTCTCCTCGTTTATCAAGTGTTCTGTATCCCCAGCTCTGAGACTGGCTATTAAAGTCTCCCGCAATGAGGAAGTGGCAGTCCGGGACCTGGATTGTGTCAAGTGAGAGATTTTTTGTCATTAGGGTACTAATAATTGACAATGTCAATCACAGAGTTGCTGGTTGTTACCTTGATCTTGATATATTCTGCCTCTTCCATAAAGGTTTTGATCTGGCTGGCGTTCACGCTGTTCCGGACCACCCCACCTTTCTTTCTTCCTCTTCGATCACACCGGAAAATCTGGTAACCTCTGATCTTAAATGGTTTTCCTTCTTGCAGGTGTGTCTCTTGGATGCAGCAGATATTAATGTTGCTTTAGTAAGGAACTGTTCGAGCTCTGATTTCTTGTTGGTAACCCATTCCGCGTTCCAGTGCATGGTGTTGATACTGGGGTTCTCTTTGGGGTTGGTCTTCTCTTTCGGTTGACCAGTATCTCTCCATCCTCGTCCCCTGGCTCCACAAGACGAGTTAATGGGACCTCCAGTAGCTGAGGGTGGGCTCCTTCGAGGCGTGGAGCCCGGCGCTGCACTTGGCTGGCGGATCCCCACAGGGCGAGCACCATTTCGGTTGATTCGATCTCCAAGTCTCATTTCATTAGCGTTGTGCATAATGCTCTGGTTAGCCCCTCCAAATGTCTGGATTGACACCCAGTGGGTTACACCCCTGTACCACGTTGAGGCCGAGCATATAGTCTTAAACAGGGGCGGATAACTATGGTGAGAACACTGAAAACCATATCTGGCACCGACACCCTTCATGATATGTTCGGAATATGTTACTAAACTATCATCATATGAGATCCAGTAACAACACACAATAAAGACAGCCACCGTTCTGCTGACATTTCGGATAATCAGTTTAATGACTCAGAAGAAACAGGCAAAAATACAATACCCAGTTCTTCTAATACAGCTCATCTAACTCAGTATTGGCAGTTGGCCCACAATGAATCCACAGTTAGATGCGTGAAATGTAAAATAAGTATTGATGTACATCGAACTGAATTTATGCCATACAGAAAGAAACATTCAGCAGAGCTAGTTGGACATGTGACCTAAATGATTTTTGCTATAGTTTGGATCAAATGGGTGACACGGTCTTTGCCTGTTTTCTCCCAAATTATTCTCGGTCGCCTGTCAGATACCTTTTGAACCTCGCTAACATTGATGGTTCTCATTCTGGGCTCAAAACGTTCTTAGAGAATGGTGCCCTCAGTACTAAGCACGAAATCCTGTTTATAAAACATTAGAAGAGACAGTAAATGTTGACGCTGGGCAAAATGCACAGGTATACCAACATTCAACCCGCCTTTGGAGCACAGATGCACTGAATGATCTAGGCGTGCTGTAGTTTCTACCCTTATGCAAATGACAGGATTAAACAATAAAGCAGACCCCAGACAAGAACTGAAGCCTTATCGAATACAGAAAGATAATTGAGACTTGCATAAGCTTTTAGTGATAGCAACCTACATGTATACTGTCTCTCATCAGTTTGTGTCATTTCAGAAGATGTGAAAAAGAGATTATCTTTGTTCGTGAACTAGGCAGAGCACGGAAGGAATAGTTTACCGATGGCTGCTTCGCTGATGCTACGAGATTTGAGCAAAGTGTTCCAAAGCAAAAGGTGAAAAACTTTGTATCTCTGACAATTACAGCAAAGCTATGCGGTAAAGATAAGAAAATAAAGGAACTGAAATGCACAAAGGATTTAGTCGGACGTTTGTTTTACCTTGCTACTGAAAACCCTGTTGATCTGCAGAAAGTCTCGTGTTTCCACTAACACCAGCGCCGCTTGTGCTGTCTGACATTAGCGATTCAATTAATAAAATGGATAAAGTCAAAGTTATGGCTCGCTTGGAGGAGTATACGCCAACCTTCAACAAGGCCCCAACAATCTGATGTTGCGATCATTGATGCAATGCCCATGATAAGATCTTTAATTGATCTCCCACTAAATTTGGCGGTATTGCCAGGTCAATACTCAGTAATCTGTGTAAGAAGACGAATTATTCAGTTCATTTTGTTGGTGACATCTATGATGGCCCACTTCAATTAAGGATCTCGAGGCTACACATAGAGGAGCGATTGACTTACAATATGCGATAAATCGCCCTGACAAGGAAAGGCCAACTAACTTCTTTAATGCACTACCGTCCTGTAAATTTACAGATGCGCTTTTGTCCTTTCTCATTAAAGAGTGGTCAAAAGATAATTATTCTAACATTATTGGCAGGCGTTAGATACCAAACGTGGGGCCTACCACAAATTCACGGCGGTTGAAGGCCATGTCGTGCAATCTGAAATAAGCCAGATGAACTATAAACACAGAGAAGCAGACAGTTTGATTATGTTGCATCTAAAATTCATCACTGATACCCAGTCAGAGGTGATGACACAGACATTCTTATCATCGCACTATATACCGTTTCTAAGAGTGAGCGTTGTGCTTCGGTGTGGCTTGATTTAGGCTTGGGAAGCAACAACGCGTTACGATGCACACACGTTAATTCCATGATTATTAATCCCCTGGAGCAGATACTGTGAAAGCCCTTCCTCGGCTACATGCACATACGAGTTGCGATTACATATCAGCGCTTTTTGCGTAGGGGTAAGATAACGCCTTTTAAGATAACGACTGCATCCAAGTCATTTACACATGCTTTTGGCGAGTTGGGGGGGGGATCTCCATGACTGTTATTGCCACTGTTGTAGACACACTGGAGTTGTGCTCTGTATGGAAAGCCGAAAAGCAAAATATCGATGTTGTTAGGTATGTGTTATTTAAAAGAAGATATGTACCAAATGTGAGCATTAAGTCTACAGAGTCAAGTTGTCTTCCGCCTTGCTGCGCGACATTGCCACAGAAAGTTCGGAGAGTAAAAATGTGTTGCGTACATGTGAAAACACGCTGTTGATCTTGTTCCAATACTGTCTCCTCCAGAGGAAAATGTATATCGGTTTGTAACAGACAGATATGTGGTTCTTTGGTATGATTGCCGAAAATGTGACAGTAAATATGGATGCAAATGTATGAATCAGGGGCAGCCAGGGTGAAACAATTTGACCATAATTCCATCATCTATCGAGAAATCACGGAAATGTAGGACAGTGTGCAGATTTGTAAAAACAAAAAGATTAATATATTCGCTAATGATTTTGTTTTAGTAATGAATAGTAGCATAGTGTATACACACATGCGTAAAATTTCACCCCTCTGCCAGTCCTCTGCCGGTCCTCTGCCGGTCCTCTCTGCCAGTCCTCTGCCAGTCCTAGAAATATGAATTATAGTGATGCCCCAACATTGAACTTACACAGCTGTTTTCAAAAGCCGTGAGATGCACCACAATTCCTTTTTTGGGGTCAGATGTAGGCCATGACATGCTAGAAGGATACTAAGTTTCAACACAATCTGCAAAAAACATAGGAGAAGTCGCCCTCCGAATGTTTCTCCCATACATTTCGTACGCGATTTTGTGCACGCGGAAAAGCAGATTTCTCGGAAACTATACACCGGATCCAAAGCAAAGTAAGAGCAGCATAGGTCCTATGGAGTACCTGAAGTGTCTCCAGTTTGGACCTGACAAGGTTGGTCCGGGATGAATAATAATAATAAAAATAATAATAATAATAATAATAATAATAATAATAATAATAATAATAATAATAATAATATTGATGAAATGAATAATAAAGAAAGAACCGGTGTTAGAATATTTTCATATAGTCTGTGTATACTTCGCACATTCAGACTAACAATACGATCCTGAACACATTTCATCGCAGATTAAAACTATTATAGTTTTACAGTGATTTAGTACGTTTCACACTCACATCACTTATTATATAAAACAGGTTCTAATAGTGCTGTTGCGGCTGCTGCTGCTACTGCTGACCAAATGTTGCTGATATCGCGGCCGTCGCTGTTACTACTACTACCTCTATAGTTGCAGCAAGGACAAACGAATGTTTCATTTTAAGTGCTATGGTACCATCCTCTAACCTTAATTCTAACTACATGGCTACTATATCCCCTGCTCGGACTGCCCCTACAACCAAGGCAGACGCATCCGAACCCATTATTCGACAGCCTGGCTGTATGCTCCCAAAGGAAGTTGAGGTTGTGCAGGGATGAAAAAGGTCCACGGACCAGGGGATAAAGTTGTAAAGTCGGCTGAGCACGCAAGTGAAAGCAGGCTATAAAACCATGACATATACCTATACCTATATGCCACCGACGCGGCCACCTCTGGCAACAGGAATACCCAAACAAAAATGGACTTAAACGGCCTCTTACTAAATGTTTATTGCATACTATCTAAACCTAAAGCACCTGATTTGGTAGAATACATCACAAAATATGCCTAACCGTAATGAAACTTAGCATGGACGTCTTGGACCAGGACATACTATGTGGAATTTTCTATGCCACTCCAGAAACCCCAGACTACTTGTCTATAACTCTTTTTGACACTATAGAACAGGAAACCATCTCTTTAATTGATGATGATGCTACACCTTTAACACGTATGGGGGATTTCAATGCCGATACGGACACCTAGAAGACTTCATTGAGGTAAAGGACGAAAGTCTAGAGGTGAAACTCATGGGAGATGCTTCTGTACCACGATGCCCGCGCCCTGAAATAATATTGAGCACGATGGACATAATAAACCGGTACAACATACATAATCAAACACACAACTATAGACAGAAGCGAATTGAAATGTGCAAAAAGTCACCATTCAATATAATAAATGTCAGGGTAAGAGCAGATAAAAATATTGGAAGGCTAGCATGCAAAGACGCAAGCGTTGTTGACTATTGCATAGCGTCTCCCTCCCTCTTTCCAGCCTTACATAATTTCGAAATTGTGAATTTTCAGGAAATGCTGTCGGACGTCCACTATCACGTAAATATTTCTATAACACCAACAATGAATTCAACCAAACATACTTGAACAACAAACCCGCCAACAATATGTCTTAGCCGAAACCAAAATGGCAAGCAGATAGCATCACTGTATTCCAAAATAACTTAGACGAAGGCAAAGTCCAAAATATTATGTATCAACTAGACACGATAAGTGAAAGCCCAGAAACATTTGACGAACTCATAAATGGTATGATTGCGCAAATAGACAGCCTACTAACAAATACAGGGATATTGGCCGGATGCATAAAAGAGTGCAGTAAAAAGAAAAGCCCATCACATAAACATAAGATTAAAAAAAAGAATTCTACAAACTTAAACGACAACATTTAATTAAAAAAGTGATGATAGCAAGGAACAACTGCAAACTGCAAGAATTGCGCAAACAATATGCATTGTATTTTTAAAAACTTACAAATAAATTACGAAATATGAAAGGCCGTGATCTGGTGTCTTTTTGGAAAGTGATAAATGCATGGAAATGGGAAACAGACACCGAGCACGCAGAGATCCCAGAAGAGAGGCTTGCAGACCACTTCCGGAAGATAAACGAGGTCACAGAGGTAACCGATCAAAATGACTGGTTATGCTGCTACTGTAAACTCAAATGATGCTCTAAATGACCCTTTTTTCAGTGGATGACGTAATCGCTGCAATCAATAAACTAAAAAGCAATAAGGCATGTGACACCGATCAAATAATTAACGAGTTCTTTAAGCATTCAAATGATTCTCTGATAGTGTCATATACCAAACAGTTTAACTTAATCTTAGAATCTGGACGCATGCCAAAAGAATGGGCCAAAGGTATCATACTTCCAGTATATAAGAACAAAGGGTCAAAGGCCGACCATTATAATTATATGGTATCGCATTACTCAGCAGCTTCTGTAAGCTTTTTACTACTGTAGTCAACAATAGACTGACAAAATATAGAGAAAGTGTAGAACTAATCGGGAAGGAACAAGCAGGCTTCCGAGCTGGCTACTCCACAACGACGACATTTTTGCCCTAATAGCCGTAATAGATCAACACATAAAAGATTACACTGCACTTTCGTGGACTACAAGAAAGCATTTGATTCAATAAATAGAACGTACATGTTGACGACATTACTTTTGTATAATATAAATAAATGTTAACCTATATATAAAGGCCAAATCTTTCGCTAAGAGTCTAGCGAATGAATCTGTCTCTGGATATGTTCCACACGGTATTGGCGTCCGACAGGGGGATTATCTATCCCCCTTAATATCCGCACTATTTCTAAACGATCTTGAGAAAACGATTTCCTCATCATACAACAGCCTCTCTGAAATTAAATAGTCCAGGCAAGAGATGCAAAAAGCACTAAACACATTAAATGATTACTGCCAAACATGGAAATTATATGTAAATGTATCCAAAACAAACGTTTCTGCCAGTAGCCTTTTTTCATAACCACTATTTTATAGAGGCTATATCCGACTAACATTGCTATGAAAAAATATCTGAAATCATAAAGAAAACTGGTCTGAGAGAGAGAGAGAGAGAGAGAGAGAGAGAGAGAGGGAGGGAGGGAGGGAGGGAGGGAGGGAGGGAGAGAGAGAGAGAGAGAGAGAGAGAGAGAGAGAGAGAGAGAAAGGGTGGATAGAGGATGAATGGACGGATGGAAGAATGGGGAGAGACGGAGAGAGAGAGAGAGAGAGAGAGAGAGAGAGAGAGAGAGAGAGAGAGAGAGAGAGGATGAATGGACGGAGGGAAGAATGGGGAGAGACGGAGAAAGAGAGAGAGATAGAGAGAGAGAGAGAGAGAGAGAGAGAGAGAGAAAAGAGAGATTTTGAGCTACAGAGGTGGGAATGCAGGAGAGATCATCTGAGAACATACCGTTTTAAAACCTTTCCTGAAGGACCCCCACCTTTGTATTACTGCTCGCCCCCATACACAATAAAACCTACTACACAACTACTGAAGTCCATACAGTACATGCATGTTGGAGCGCGCGTTATAGACCGTCTGTAGACCGCTTAACGATGAATGTTAGATAACAGCAATGTCATGAAGCGTTGTCACATTCTATTGTCCCGTCTTTAGCGCCGTTATCGATTCCTATCTTCGGCCACTCAGAAAGAAAACTGTACGTTCCAGCAAGCATTGGATGGAAACGATTTCCAGTATCCACGCGGGATGGGAATACTGGCATTATTTCTGCTCTATTGGCGCATAAGTTCACAGCGGCTTTTACACAGTCTGAAATTTTGCTAACTAGATATGTGATAATAGAAACGCGTATGAATTATCTTACTTTGTTCAAACCTAATGCGTTTAGCAAGAGGAGGTTGTTGCTTGCTTATAATAACACTATACATACATATATATATATATATATATATATATATATATATATATATATATATATATATATATATATATATATATATATATATATATATATATATATATATATATATATATATATATATATATATATATATATATATATATATATATATATATAGTCTCAAATTACTCAGGATAACGCCATTTATAGGGTTGTGAGTTAGTGCTAATCGTTTGCGTATCACGTAATTACGTATAGAACTTGTTAGAAAGATCTACATCATTGACATCAGACGGGAAGATGACGGACTTGGATCAGATCTCGCGTATAATGAGCCAGGACAACGTTAACTTTACCCTTGAAGATTTCCTGTCTGTGGTGTCTGAATATAAGGACAATGATAGGAGGTTTGACCGGGCGAGTGAAGTCCTGATCACAATTGGCTATAGCGTGATTATGGTGCTTGGTATAATCAGTAATGCGTTATTCTGCACAACCATTGCACGATCAGGCAAGTACAATAAGTCACGCAACATTTATTTCATGAATTTGGCCGTGTGCGACACGCTCATGTGTGTCTGCTGTATACCTTTTACCATGATTATTCTCACCAAGAAGGCGTGGAATATGGGGGAGGCGCTCTGTAAAATTGTACCGACATTTCAAGTCATTGATGTATTTGTATTTTCATTCACTGTGATTGCGATTGCAATAGACCGTTACAGATCTGTTGTTCACGCATTAGACTCGAATCGGCGGATGAATAATTCTCTGGTGACTGTGGCATTCACATGGCTCTTGGCAGGTGCATTTGCGGTCCCAGTAGCCGTGTATTCTCGCGTAGAGAGAGCTAACCTACTGGGTATTCTAGCATCGTACGACATATGCATGGAGGCCTGGCCATCTGATCATCAAAGGGGCGCATACACGATCACGGTTATTATCTTCCAGTACGGATTGCCCATACTGGTCATGGCACCTCTGCACTATCGCATCGCATCCTTTCTCCACGAACGCATGCTGAAATCCGCAATTTTTCCCCAGGACTGCTCACGGACAATAAGACAAAGCGAGCGTTACGCGAAGAACACGAAGCTGTTAACTGCAGTAACCATGGCATTTGCCATTACCTGGCTGCCGTTAGCGCTGATTAATCTCATCGCAGACTTCGGCCATCATATTTTATACGACATCAACTTTAATCTCCTATACGTTCTGTGTCATATGTTAGCGATGACGTCAGTATTCTTAAACCCTATTTTGTATGGTTGGTACAACACAAACTTTCGGATCGATTTGAAGCAAATATTCACTTCAAACGATGGAATGTCCACCGGAGCCAGCCCTATGGAGAAGGACACCTTGATAACAAATGACATGCGCAAGAGTTGTCCAAGCAGCAGGTATATGAGTTATATTGGTCCCGCACACCAGAATTAATATATTTTACAGGTACGTATCGGTGTGACGTCATTTACACGCAGTGCGTGTGTGCATGGACATGTTTACACGCATAGTCGTAGCATATGCAGGCGCACATGTGTAGAGCTATGCATAATGAATGGATCGATCTGTCACTGAAATATATGATGGAATAAACAATTACGCCACATGAGAAGCTCATAAATAAAGTTCAGAATATCAGATTTTTTATGACCGTGGCGTCGAAATTATAAAGACAATGTCAAAAGACAATCATACGACTAAGCCGTTAAATACTTTGAAACTAATTTGACAGAGATATGTTGCTATTACTAGAAAGAGCAGTCAAATTAATGGGACAATAGCAAACATAACAATTAATATGGTATGAACTGTTTCTTTGGTAAATTGGTCTTTTTGGCTAAGAGGGTTAGTTGTCTCCACACCCCCCCCCCCCACCGACATTCCTACCCTCCCATAACACAAGCACAACTGAGTGGTAAATGCTGAAAATAAAGGTTATAAAAAAATGGACGGAAAGATGGATTGACTGACCAACATACGGGAGGATTGAGAGCCATACATGTTCTTTAGATTTCAAAGGCTAATGGCAAAATGAATGAGGATACATGCAAACATATACTATTGTACCCATAAAATCACACGTGTATGAATGCGCATACACTCTCAGGCCTGGATATACGCATGCACAATACTTATACACGCACGCACGCACGCACGCACGCACGCACGCACGCACGCACGCACGCACGCACGCACGCACGCACGCACGCACGCACGCACGCACGCACGCACGCACGCACGCACGGTTACAAAATCAGACACTGAAAATAGTACAACTGCAAAAAATATAAACGATGTGGTAGAGGCCTATACATGACATGAAGATATTTTTGTTTTGCTGATGAATAGTCTAGGCTAAACGTGTGCTACAATGATTGTAATTACATTGATTATGTGGATATTACATATATTCCCGAATATTGATTTGTATAAACAACATCTCTGCGTCAGCTATAACATGAATTGAATTATAACCTCTGGCTATCCTTCATAAATGTACCATAGCATCTTGCCATCAAATCCGTTCTTGTTCGGGTTGGTTTTGGAAATAGGCACGCAAAAGATTGCGAACTTCATACGCTTCCTGTTCCGCGCGAGCGTTTGGCGCTCTTAATGGTGACTCTATCCATCTTTGTATACATGCAGCTACTACAATGGGGTCTTCTCAGGGGACACGCTGTATCGTGTTCCAGAGATACACCAACGAGCGCCAAATACGTTTTCAACTATTCTATTTTTAAGCAAAAAAGATAAACGATAATTGATTATTTGCTTTGTATGTGATAGGTGGCGTGACTCATATGGTTTAAGCAACTATTGTTTAAGTGGGAAAGCTTCATCACCAACATGACCACTTTCAAGAAAAATTGTCTGCATTGATAGCGATGGTCTTCGACAACGTTACATAAATCTATCAGCTCTAAGTAACTAGTTTTCCTTTGTTGAAAATGTCTATATCCCAAAACAAGGCGAGAACTGCGCGCGGCGGCGGAACTGGATTTGCATAATGCCGCAGATTTGCGAAGAAAATTCGCATTTGCTGTAGAGTCAATCTACAGCTATCGCGTTGCCAGCGCCGCACGCCGGCGCCGCCCGCGTCCAGTGGAGACGCGCCTTGCGACGCTAGTAATGTTTCCATAAATATGTTCATGTTTTGTGTCAAATCCACGTTAGCCTTGATTTAGGCCCCTATAGGAAAAAGTAATTTGAATGTATATAACGGCCGCACTATTTTAAACTTGTCACATCATTTGGAGCCAACTGTTCAAAACTTCAGTCATATTGTACATTAAGCATTCGAAGCCAAGGAAATTACTAAATAGAGCCTGGCTATTGATACATTGGATGGTAATTCGCCTGTATGAGGGAGGAACCATTGACTCTTGGTCAGACTTGGGTCCAAGTGCAGGGTATTGCATTTAAATGCAAATGCAAATGTTTGCAACTTATTCAAATGCAAGTGCATCCAAATGCATTTGGATATTTGGGCACACGTCTGGTACTGAAATTATGAGTATGCATCTGCCAACTATGTATGTGCTGGTAGCACTGGAATGACTGTCTCGCTTATTGAACCAGTCATTTCAGTGTAAAATTGTCAAAAATAGTCTTCTCTTTATCTGCACATGGAACTTTATTATGAAAAAATAATACTTATTTCACCATTAACCCTTTAACCATCGATCTTGTTCAACAAATTTTCAATTTTCTCAAAGAAAATGTATATTTTCAGACCAAGAGAAGACAGCTTTTGAAAATTTACCACTAGAATGATTGGCTCGGTTATCGAGCGAGTCATTCGAGTGATAAATTTTCAAAAATATTCTTCGCTTGGTCTGCAAATGGACATTTCTCAGGACCACTGCAGAAACCGTTTTTGGCTGATATGAGGGTTAAAGGGTAACCATTGAAGCATTGAATTTTCAGATTCCTAAATATTATGTTGACTATTTTGAATGGTAATTTCATTGATAGCCATTGCACCCTATGGCAGCAACATGGTCAGTCAAATTCATTTCAAAATAATTATCAAATAGCATGTTCAATATTTTGAAAGGAATTTGATTGATAGCTGCTACTGCGCCTATGGCCTCCAGTTAAAATACATTCAAAATAGTTATCAGCGTATGCAATATTTGTATGAATTTAACAAATATTCTGTTGAATATTTTGAAGAAAATTTGACTGACAGCCCTGGGTCAAGGGTTCCAGTCAAATTTGTTTCTAAATGTTCATCAGCTTATTCAAGACCTGGACTAAGACTCTGCCACTTCAAAATTAAAATGTTTATATCATGTTAACTTTGTTTGAGATCATCTTAGTCATATAGGGAGCACTGGTTGAGTCGATTGTACTGTAGTCAAAAGTGCTCGAGTGACCACCTGTGTATTGGGGCTAAAAGATTGCGGTTCTTTAACACAGATGATCATATGAATATTATTAATTTTCCTGAAAATCAACGTATTGACTAAAGCAGCAACAACGTTTAGTCCAACTATTTCATTAACCTTTTGATGCCCAAACCGGCCCAAACTGGCCTTTGTCGTGGTCTTTACAAATGCCCATTTGCAGGCCAAGAGAAGACAATCGCTGAGCCAATTATTGCAGTGGTCTTGCGTGTATGTGTTAAAGGGTCAACACATTGGACAAGAGAATGGAGGCACCCGTTCCTTACTATTTATAAGATGATCATATTTATTATGCACTAGAGATCCGTTGCTGTAGCTTATCTCAGAAACAATTAACTAAAATTTGTTGGCTGGCTAAGATCTCAACTGACTTAAGTCAAACTACTTTCAAAATATACATGATTATGCATATTTAAGTAGATTGATGGCTGAGAGCTACATGCTAAGAAATTCATAGTGAAATGGGTTAATAAATCGCAGAGAATTAAATTTAGAATTTGTAGCAACAGTAATGCCATTTTTACGATTTGACAAATAATTTGGTTGAATTTTTTGAAATTAATTTAACTAAGTGCTGTGGCTGCTATTTACAACAGCAGTAAGTTCCAATCAGTTTGCAAAATGAGAAAAGTAGTGCTTTTGAACAAAATTAAATGTATTTGAAAACTCAAATGCAAATGCAACCGCTTTTATACAAATGCAAATGCAACTGCAAATGCAAATGCAAGTAAATGCAAATGCAAATGCATGAGATTCAAATGCAAGTGCAAATGCAAATGCATCAGAAATTCCATAATTGCATTTAAATGCAAATGCATGTGCAAATGCTTTTAAATGCAAATGCATTTGCATTTGTACCCAAGCCTGCTCTTCGTGCACAATATGAACAGGATGCAGTATTGAGCATTTTTACTATTTTGTGAAAGAACCTGACCTACATCCAGATAGTTGTCACATATATTTCATTCATCATATGTGGAAAGTAATTTCACCACGATGAATATCATTTTGTGGAGCGACTGACAAAAAATCAGAATTTCCAGAAAACTTCTATCTCTAAGTGTTGTACTTCTTAACTAGAATTGTATGCCCATCTCACTAGACGCGATTTTGTCTACTAGTTGCTGCGATACGGCAAGACAAATATTTGTGTAAAACACCCATACTTTCGAGCGAATCCTACTGTATATTTTGACTGCAATATCGCACGCCTCGTTATGATCATCGTCATATTGCGCGATCCTCGCCCCCACCTCCCCCCAGAACGCTTTTGATGTCTGCGGTAAGTTCACGAAACTTCATAAATATTGATGGGCTGGGGTCAGTCCACTTCCGCCAATGAAATTGCTCGATAAGAAATGAGGAAGTATACAAATTTACACGTGCGCGTAACACAAACTATGGTTTTTTGTTACCGAAAACCAGTTTACACGGTTTCTGTGCCTCAGATAACTCGCTTAGAGAAAAACTTTTGCAAACTGCAAATATCTCTTTCTATTTCAACAGCATCGTCATCGTTCTTGTTGTTGTGATTGTAAATTAGGCCACCAGATGAAGTCTCGCATATCGAGCGAAGTAAGCCGAAACCTGATTAGCGGACAGAAGCCCACAGTTTTAACGTTACTTCATTTAGCAAGAGGTCAAAGGACTGCAAATACAGCCAAGAGCAGCATAGCTATGTGAGTGGGCGTATGCCAATACTATGCCGTATGAAGTTATGATATGAGCCGATATAGTTGGACGCTGTTGTGTCTGAGGATTCCTGTTATCCTATAAAGTAAGTAGTCTTGTAGTAACGTTGTGTTTTGGACATGTTTAAATGTATAATCTTATATTGATATATTTCGTCGCATCGCGATCAAATTAGGCCGAGTTTGGCCTTTATTCAATACTCTCCTGTGACAGATATTTGAACAGACTGGCGGCTCTGGAAAAGTCATGGCAAGTTATTGGTTCGAATGTTGGAGAAGTACGCCACAGCCTCTTAATCGACCCTAAATACAATATTCCCTACACACCCTTTTTGCTTTTCTACTTTATTCCACACAGGCTACCCAAATGGCACGTGCGTGTAAAAGTTATACAGTGTGTTAATATGGCGAATAGAGAGACAGTTTGTACATAAATATATATATATATATATATATGTACATATATATATATATATATATATATATATATATATATATATATATATATATATATATATATATATATATATATATATATATATATATATATATATATATATATATATATATATATATATATATATATATATATATATAAATTGTTATTTTGTTTTCTTTGAGCTTAAATGACATTTGCAGAGTTTTATTAATCGGGTTATTACTTCGGATAATTACCGTGTAGATTCGCTCACCGTTAATGGGCGTGACTTTCATTGCAAAATTAACTTTAGCTTAGCTATAACGGGTTCAAGCTATATGACACCACAGGAAATGAAAAATGAAAAACGACATTTGCATTTTACACATGACATAATTATATATCCCGTTATTTACATTATTAGCTCGTTTTTGACGGCCATTGCAGAAAATTGATGACGTAGTACACAACTTTGCGACTTGAAAAATCACGCAAAGTCGCCCCCCCCCCACCCACCCACAACCCCACCTCAACCCACCACCACCACCAACTTCGACCCGCAAGACAGTAAAATTATACTGGATAGACAAGGAAAGATCGAAATCACGTCACTTGTTGTTTAAGCAACTATTCAATTACTTACCCTGCCGCACATTACTCTAATTACATTCAGTCAATGGGTTAGTAGGTGCGTGGTTGCGTGAGTGGGTGTGCGGGTGGTTGGTTGGTTAGTTGGGTGGGTCGACCTCGACAAATATTAGGAAATCGGCGAAAATCATAGCGGTGATGCAAATATGTTCTGCGACTTGAAGCGATGGAGTTTCCGGCCAATAAGATAGATAGTTTTATTACACATATGCCATTGGTCCTTGAGTGAATACAAGTTTAATTTATTAAATTAAATTTGCACCCAAGCCGGGACAAATTGACATATAATTCGTTTTAAGTAGATGTCGCCAAATAGGGAAGAGTGGGGGTCACTGGACCTTTCCATGTTTAGTTTTGCCCCGCCCATCCATAGCTAAGCTCCACACACACTCGCTCGTGTTGAGATCGATCGACTATCAATTTCCAGAAAACTATATAGCTAAGCTGTTGAATATTATGAATTAATTAATATAATTTGATAAATTTCAAAATATTCAACAGAATGTTTATTAAATAGTAAAGAGATACAATTCGTACAACAACGCTCAGTCCATATTCAATTACGCGTTCGTGACGTACTTATCTACGCCAGTCATACCGTCATAGATTATGACGTCATCCTACACGTCACGTACTTCTTTATGATGTCATATGATGGATGGGTAAACTGTTCATTGTAACACGGGTCAATTGCAATACTGGGAATAGCAAATTCTGCAAACAAAATTTATGCTATAAATGACATTCAACGAAATGGAACAGGGATTCCCTCAGGCCATTAAGCTACGGAACTGCTGTTTACTATCTGTGCACGCAAAAATTGAAACTGTGTACTGGTGAGTATTTTATCTGATACTTAAATACACTTTTCTATCAAGGTAAATCTCGAGAGAAATCTGAGGAAACTTAATATCATCGTGAAGGTAAATATTTCTGCCATATTTTTGACAAACAGCTGTAACCATATCTTGCTTGTAGAATTACTTAGCCGCCGTAAGACACCATGAATGACTCGATGTAGTCCGTTTTAAACACTTGGTAGGATTAATAAACATTCTACTTGCGCGCGTGCATGCGTGCGTGGGGGGGGGGGCATCTGCAGACAATGACAGAAAATCACAGACAATTGCAGATATTCATACATAACACTTGTGCATGCGCGAGAAGGATTTTCCTGTTGGGAAACCGCAAACATCGTAGAGAGTGAAGGAATTTCAGTTTGCGATTTACCATGTTAGGATTTCACGGACATATTCAAGTTTGTTATACAGCAGTATGTCTTGTCGTATCCCAACAAATCGCCAACAAACTGCGTATGTTCAAAGTTGCTAGGAATATCTCGCCAGTATCGCGTAACTACATACGTAATTCATCCATCAAGTGACGATGGCAAACTACGCGTTGTGAGATTTCTAGTGGCAAACCAAAAGTTAACCGTTGCCGTCTAATCGACCTATTTTGCAAAATTTAAGACGATCACCAACTGGAGGAGTTCTATCAGCACGACACTTCACATAATGCCAGACTACATCCTTAAAATATATCTGAAAATATTGGACGGAACCAAATTTACTAATCCCAACGCCAGACATGCGCCGAGAGATTATAATATGATATTTGACGAAAAGAGTCGCCTCTGGAATGACGTGTTCCAAAACAGCTCATATATATATATATATATATATATATATATATATATATACCTACTGATTAAAGTACATTCCTTCGGGCATGGCGGGTGCAATGAGAATTGACGAATCCAGTTTCTCAGTCAATCACATGACGTCATAATCAACTTCGTGACGTTTAGGATGGCGTCATAATAAATTACATCATGAATGACTCGAGTTAATCAGTCTTAAACGCCCAATGGTCCGACGCGTTGTACGAAATCTATGTCTTTACCATTTAATAAATATGCTGTTGAATATTTTGAAACCAATTCGACTACGTGCTGTTGCTATGACAGCAACAACACCCAGTCAAATTGGTTTCAAAATATTCTACAGTTTACCTGTATAGTTTTCTGGAAATTGAGATTCAGAGAGTGCAGTGATCGATTGACCCCAACACTGGCAAAGCGTGGGTGGAGCTTAACTAGATGTGCGGGACATAGCTAAAACTGAGTTCCTCCATCGGAGGAAGAGGATAATCTTGGGCTCATTCATCTACAATTCAACTGATATTGCAAAAAAACTGTAATACGAAGCATTGTTTTCCAATCCATCTGGACGCAGCGAATTCAGGGCTATGCAATGCTGCACGTGCCCCAATAACAGCTCGAACCTATGACAGTTGGACAGCTCCAAATGCCGTCTTCAACAATCTCGACGCTGGCAACATCAGCTATTCGCACGCCATCGCGAATCACAGTTGGTTGTCACTTGGTGGCATCGCTTAAACTTAAACTCAGGACTTTACACGCTGGGAAGCAGGGCTCCACTATTCGTGAGACTAGCGCAATAATGATGTTCAATGCGTGGATATGTTCTTCGAAAGAAAGAGATGATTGCCACTCAGAAAGCATTAGAATGCCTTGTACTTGGTGCCATAGCACAAAACTGTAAAAATGTGTTGTCATTAGACCCATGAAACCGTTATCTAGCAACACTAACGACAAAGAAGAACCTAAAGAACATTAGGACGCTCACACCGACCATGCCACAGTGGACAGGGCTGATGAAAGCGAAGAGCAGTTGACAAAAGTTTCCACTCCATTCAAGTCATCAGCAGGGTCGCCGTGCAAGGATCACATTTGGGGAAGCACAGGCGGGAACTAGTCCGGGTGGCATAGTTATGATAAAATCAAAATCTTATCTGAAGGTGTAACCAATAGTCTGGCCAAGCAGCTCAGGTTTTCAGCTGTCAGTCACTTGTCAGTCAGCTGACTTGTCAGTTACTCCCGTCCATCCGGCATCAACAATAGTGGCACATTTTGTTGTTTTTGGACGGATTTGAATCACTCCTAGGAACAGATGTTCATATCTGCATCTAGTATCTGCATTGCGAAAATACAGCGGATCAGATGAAAAGCATGAGCCATGCTCCTTGAACACGTTTCTATGTATAGGACAATTGGGGATACATATTAATTGGTTGGTGCTGTACCCCATCCCAGCCCATACACTCCATTTTTAATTAGGTCACCTCGGAGGCCATTTCAAGGATTTCCGGGCTAACCATAGATCGACATACAGTTGTCGGCAAAGTAATCGTGTCGGCGCAGTGCTTCGTGACCCCGCTACCTAGATATTTGATGCATTGTCTTGACACGCAAAGAACTTCTATCTACCTATAATAGAAATGGATGTGCCAGATTTAGTGATTATACCTACTTGCGTTCCAGATTTATGCCTAAGATGGATATTTCGGGATGCACTTAGTGATCCCGTGACCTAGATATTTGACTTTTCCCCCTCACACTCATTTTGCATAGCCATCTACAATATGACATTTTATGCCAAATTTGGTGATTCTAACTTGTTGGAATCCGGAGATATCGCACAGATAGACAGACAGACAGACAGGCAGACATGAGCAGGCAGGCTGGCAGGCTGGCAGGCAAGCATGCAGACAGGCATACAGACACATTAGCAGCCAATATACGCTACAGAATGCTATTCCTGTCTGCGACAAGAACAGCCTAAAGCAGCATGCTAAATAACAATGACTGTAGCAACAAATCATCGTAGAAAGATATAGCAGATAAAGTAACACGAACGCGCACATTAGTATTGTTCAGCAATCGATAAACGCGTCCATCTTGTAGATGAATGCGTAAATTGGGTTTGCTGTCAATATGTTCATACTGATTAAATAAATTGAAAATTGAATGCAGATGAGGTGGTTAGCCTTTCAGACGCAGGTTAATTTAATACAACCAAACCTCTTCTCTGCGACCATCTTACCGGCCCTGATAAGTGATAGATTTGCTGTACTATTAAGAACCACAAGTTCTAAGAGACTTAACGCATGTGCTCTTATGACTACTTATCTTAGCTCCGTGAACGTTGAAGTCCCTGAATCGGAATATGAAAGCAATCATAAACGTAAGCGTTTGAATATTTTGAGACTAATTTAACTGGACGGCGTTGCTGCCATGGGATGCAACATCTTCCAAAAAGAAATTTTTAAATTACTCACCATAATAATTATGATATCGTAAAAGGGGGCAGGCGATCTTGGTGGTGCTGTTACAAAACAATAAATGCCCACCATGTTTTCTATCGAGCCGATTTCATTGCAACTTGTTTTACTATGGCCATCGCGAAGCGTTCAACTCTAGTCACAGTCATCAACACAATTCGTTGTTTATAATGCTGACGAGTGATGTATCGCCGTGTTATGCGGCTGAATGGAGTGGGAAACCTTTCTCAACTGCTCCTCGTTTTCTCCAACCTTCTCCACTGTGGCATATCCTAATGCCCTTCAGGTTAATTTTTGTCTTTAGTGGTCCTAGATCACGGTTTCACTGATATAAATGAACCATGTTAGCACAGTAGTATTGGCTACTATGACTAACGTCCTAACATGCTCTGGCCATGTTAGCACAGTAATACTGGCTAATATATCTAACGTACTAACATGCTCTCCTATCATCTATTGCTGGCTAATATTGCTAATATACTAACATACTCACCTTTTCTCCTCTATTGCACAGTAGCACTTGCTAACATGGATAACGCGCTAACATGCTCTGGCCATGTTACTACAGCAGCACTGGCTAATATAGCTAACATGCTAACATGCTATGGGGAGTATTACTAACATGTTAACATGCTCTGGCTATGTTAGCAGAGTAGCACTGGCTAGCATTACACACACTTGGAAAAATCGCCAAAATACTGTTTTTCCTAAACTGTATAGTTACTGAACGAGATTACACGTTCTGAGCACAGAGAGATCTACAGTATGACATTTGGAAAATTGGAGTAAAACAACAGCTAAACTAGAATTTAAAAACAAGTATAAAATCATATTTCAAACAACAAAATACCTAATATGTACTGTCAACCCTGCCTTACGTGACTCTTGGAAAAAAGCATGCCGTTTCTCCAAGACTGGTGGCCAGAGGACACGTCAGACCCATGTGATCCCAGTGTCAAATGCCATCTTGAGGCTGAAGTCTACTTTCGCGTCCTTCAAATGTTTTTCTGCATTTTTTATATCTTCAAATCATCTAGATAATGAAACCAAGTGATGCCATCTTGGCACTTTTGAACAATTTTTAAAAAGTAAATTTTTATGCAAAGTAGCTGACGTGTTTGTCAATCACAGCGTCTAATTGAATGCCAGGTTTGCTAACATACTATAATCTATTATCTAAATATTAAATAAACAAATAAGCGTGCACATTCATCAATTTTATACGGTTTTAATTTAGCTATTAATATGTAGTAATCTATCAAATCAAACGCCTTCCTGAAGTTGACTAAACATTTCCTGTAAGTTCATTAATACCCTTTAGCCATATATTAGACATTTCAACAGCATTGTATCACATGAATATTGTTTACGAAAACCTGATTGATTGTTGCAGAGGAATTCATCGTGTGTAAGGTATTTGACCAATTCATCATGAACTCCATCATCTTAAAATTGCAGGTAGTATTGAAATTGGTCTATAATTTGCTATGTTATTGACATCTCCTGCTTTGTATAATGGAAATTCTTTTAGCTTTCTACCCTGTTTATGGGAAGGTTATTGCACTTTAAGCTTAAGTTTATTATATAGGCTAATGGGAAACTGAATGTTGGATATGCCGTTTTCAGAATATTTAGGAGGCAGGTTATCAAGTCCTATTTATTTCTTTACATCTAGTACCGATAAGGGCTCTAACACAAAATTTGGTGTTATTGCAGGTATAGCAAAGTAAGTGTCCTGGTGGGGTATTAGCATTTACTTTTTGGTATATGGCATCATGAAAGCAGTACGAGATATTATAGTTATATGATGGTTTTAGTTCCAATAGATTTTCTGCTACTTCAGCAAAGTACACATTAAAAGTATTTAAAATTTGCTTAGGGTCTGATGAGATAGTACCATCTGCATAAATAAATTGCTTTGTATTTACATTTTGTTTGTTCAGGTTAAGATTTCTGAGAACTTTCGAAATATCATTCCGATTTTCCAAACATAAAATTCTTATTTGTAGTAGTAGTAGTAGTTGTTGTTGTTGTTGATGATGATGTCTTCTCAGTGATTATTGTTTGCTCGTGGATTTTTTGTGTAAGTTGAAACAATACCAGCAGCTTTTGACGGTTTGTATTAATGACGAATTGTGATTTCTACCCATACCTTCGCAGATCGATAATTATTTTTCTGTCACTGTATTAGTTTATTAGGCGCGTCTTACTTAACTAAGCGCCGTCACCGTAATAGCTGACTGAGATGTGACACACGCATAGTTTTAATCAAAGTATTCTTAACATGTGCATAAATATGTGCTGTGAAATTATCTTTTGCTCTTCAAACTCGATATTTTCTATGAGAAGATTTACGTTTTCACTAGAAAATTTGACAATTTTCTTAAATGTTTATGACTACACGTAGTCCAATAGCACGCGAAGTCTACTCAATGTTAGTCGCTTTATTTAATCTTTGCGCTATTTTAAACCTCTCATTAATCTCTTTGATTCTTAAGTACGCATATTATGTGTAATCGCAAAACAATGTAATACTACATGAGACAGTATGATTTGTCGGTACCATCTTGTGGGACGAATGTTCATAGTGAAGTTGGCAAGGTCTCTATCCATAGGGATGGAAATCATGTGATAGCATTGCAGCATTCACGGATTCCTGTGTGTTATCACCTTTTTAAAAAGCCACCCTATTATGATGATAGTTGTATTTCTGTCGTATTTTCAAAAGAGTGACCTTAATAAAGTCTTTAATAAACAAGTAATGTGCATATAATTTGGAGCCGATATGAATGAAAGACGATCGACTATAGAAAGCTAAACGATATTTTAATTGATTAAGAGTCATCATTTTAATAGATTATTTCTACTACATTTGCAATGCAATTCTTGAAGTTTTATTTTTATGCTGAAAATCATCATACGGTTTATGATGACAACATCACAAGGCCCTTTTGAAGGCCCCTGTTGCACCAGAATGTTGACAGGACTTACATTGTTATCTAGGCATAGTATGTAAGGTTTCATTTCTTCTATATTTGGGTGAGGCTATCCGAATGAGTACGCATTATAATTTCGGAACAAAAAACTGCCTGTCTGTCTGCGTGTCAGCAGATAGTTCTCAGATAATATGGATACGATATGGCTCAGAATTTAACCCGAGATACAGTGGCCGGATAAACGAGGAATGCTCAACAACTCAAGATTTGATAACATATTGAAGAATTACAAACTTATTCATGTAATTCTTTCTCTAATAATGAATGAGATGTGGTAATTTCATAAAGTGTCAATCTAAATAAATTGAAAACACATTTCGTGGCTTACGGAAATTGTCTTATGTTAAGATATCTATATGGTATACAGATTCCTGCCTTGCGCAGACACATCAATGTATATAATTCGTTGACTAAAATACACTATTTGAAAGGAGGTTATTTTAGTGGAATGTTTTGTTTAGATTAAATGGAAATGAATTTGAAATCCTATTTATACCTAATATAACAAGATAAGCTTACTTTAAGCCTACTTTAATTTTTTGACATTATCGTCATTCTCAACCCTCGTAAGCCACCCCCCCCCCGCCCCCAACTCCCCTCAGGGGAAGAATGCACAAGACGTTTTAAAAAAGAAATGATTATGTAAATTTTGCATAACTATTGTGGCGTAATGTTTTATTCATGAATTCCGTGTCAGGATGCATTAAATAAACAACTAAGACACACGCATGCTCTTGATAGCGGCAAACGAAAAAAGCTGCATGTTTGATGAAATTTGTATTAATATAATTTGCATCTTTTTTCGTTCTCGCACATCTACTGCTTTCAAATATATTTTCAATAAAATAAGCTAAGAAATGGTGTTGACGCCAGCGCATGTTGACTTGTTAGCCATATTAGCTGACCATAGATGATAGGAGAGCAGTGATACTGTGCTAACATTGCCAGAGAATATTAGCACGATAGCCATATTAGAAAGCAAGAATATGAGAGAGAGAGAGAGAGAGAGAGAGAGAGAGAGAGAAAGAGAAAGAGAGAGAGAGAGAGAGAGAGAGAGAGAGAGAGCAAGGGAGAGGGAGAGGGCGAGAAAGAGAGAGAGAGAGGGAGAGAGGGAGAGAGTGGGGGGAGAGAGAGAGAGAGAGAGAGAGAGAGTGGGGGGAGAGAGAAAGAGAGAGAGAGAGAGAGAGAGAGAGGGAGGGAGGGAGGGAGGGAGGGAGGGAGAGAGAGAGAGAGAGAGAGAGAGAGAGAGAGAGAGAGAGAGAGAGAGAGAGAGAGAGAGAGAGAGCGAGCGGAGCATATTAGTGCCGTGACCAAATTAACCAGCAATGATGGGAGAGCACGTTAGCACGCATGCCATATTAGCCAGATCTATTGTGCTAACAAGGCCAGAGCACGTTAGTACGTTAGCCGTAGTAGCCAGTGTAACTGTGCTAACATTTGCAGACCATCTTAGCGCGTTAGCCATATTAGCCAGTGCCACTGTGCTAACATTGCCCGAGCATGTTAGCACGTTAGCCATTTTGGACATTGCTACTGCGCAATCGATGAGAGCATGGTAGCATGTTAGAAATATTAGCCAGCAAGAGATGATGGAAGCGCATGTTAGCGCGTTAGCCATATTAGCCGGTGCTACTGCGCTAATATTGTCAGACCACGTTAGTACGTTAGTCATCTTAGCCAGTGAAACTGTTCTAACATGATCAGACCATGTTAGCACGTTAGCACTGGCTAACGTGGCTACTGTCTTAATATGTACAGATGAGAGGCTGAAAGCATGTTAGTACATTAGCTACGTTAGCCATCAGGCATGCCATAGATGGAAGAAAGAGAACTTGTTCGCACGTTAGCAGGTTTAGCCAGCACGTTAGTCACAGCAGCTAGCATTGGCTGAGAAGAGAGCGTGTTAGAACGTTAGAATATTAGCCACACAAATCTTCGCTAATGTCTCAATTATGCAAGTGCACGCTTTAATTGAAGTACAAGGCAGTCTAATGCTTTCTGAGTGGCCGTGGTTTGAAGACCATGTCCAGACATTGGACATCAGTGATGCTCTAGTCTCACGAATAGTGGAGCCATGTAAAATCCTGAGTTTAAGTTTAAAGGATGTGTCTAGTTATGATTCGTGATGGTTTGCGAGTGGTTGATGTGGCCAGCATCGAGTTTGTTTAAGAAGCCGTTGGAGCCGTTTTGCTGTCATAGGTGTGTACATTGGGACACTTGTAGCATCATATAGCTGTGAATCCGCAGCTTTCAGATGGATTGGAAAGCAATGTTTCCTATTACACAGCTATTTACAATATCAGTTGAATTGTAGATGAATAAACCCAACCCAAATAACGCAGCTTACTTTCAGTATCACCCACCCACGATTTGCCCGTGTTGGGATCAATGGAGCGCTGCACTCGCTGAAACTTCATTTCCCCCTCTGACTTACGCAGCAACAACTTTTCAGTCAAATCATTTCCAAAACAATCTGCAGGTTTCTTATGCCAATGTCTTGAAATCATGTCTGTGGGGATTCAGAATGAAAATGGTTATCGGATAATAAACATGCATTTCAGTAAAGACAGAAAGAAAGCTTTATAACTAACCGTTCGTATATATGCATGGCTGAAATATGTTGTTCTGACTACAGGCATGGGCAGCTTAACTGTTCTGACTGCTAAGATGGTTATTGTTCTTTGTGGGCTGTAGTTGCCAGGAATGGAGGATGTTCCGAGGAACACAGGTGTAGCCCCGTCCATCTTTAGCTAAGCTCCACCCACACTTCGCCGTGCTGGGATCGATCGATCCACGAACTGCCTGACTATCAATTTCCAGAAAACTCTACATGTATGCTGTTAAATATTTTGACACTAATGTGACTGAGTGCTGCTGGTGGCAACAGCGCCCAATCAAATTAGTTTCAAAATATTCAACAACATCTTTATTAAATAGCAAAGCCACACAATTCATATATCAACGCTTAGTCCGTCATCAATTAAACCTTTGTGACGAACTTATCTACATTATTCATGATGTCATATATTATGACATCATCATACACGTCATGTAGTTGATTATAACGTCATATGATTGGTGAATATATTGGAAAGGCCGATTGTCACGCTTGATTTCACACAGTTATGGTAGTTCCAATTAACAGCATTATATGTAAAATACACAAAATCTCCTATACCTGACTATATCAGATATAGCATCCGTGTTAGCTAAACACGGGCGAGGCATAACAGATTAAACAAAACTAAAATGTTATTCATAGCGCAATATATAACGAGTTCCACCCGCAATGCTAAATATTTGAGTCTATCACTTGAATGTATACCCAACGATTGATCACTGTATGGGAGAGCGAAGGTATAAAGGTATCCCTTTAATCTTCCATACGGATATTCTATATTAAGTTTTCGCCCCTTTCTTGGTATTGTATAGATGGCTGAAGAGACGAGTACGGGCGAGTACGCACGTAGTGAAAAGCTCGCTTACACCTGATGCACCTTGTGTTGTGTTTTATACTACGAGAACTAGGGACATATCCTGTCTTTTATGTACTACTCTGGGAATTATTCTTTAGTGATTGCAAGAACCCATTACGCGCCCTTTTTGTAATACCGTCCGAATAGAATATCAACCATTGCGGAAACAGTTTTGTTGCCAAACAGTCGTCAAACAGTTCTAGTTTCAATCATGGGTAAGCGTAATAGTTCAGATCTTTTAACCCGTTAACACTGATATCAGCCAAAAACGGCTTCTGCAGTGGTCTTGGGAAATGTCCATTTGCAGACCAAGCGAAGACTATTTTCGAAAATTCAACACTGGAATTACTGGCTCGATAACCGAGCCAGTCATTCCAGTTGTACATTTTCAAATATAGTCTTCTCTTGGTCTACAAATGAACATTTTCTATGAGAAAATTGAAATATTCTTGAACAAATTCGAGGGTTAAACTTAAAGGGTTAAGGAGCGATGAGTGGAAGTTGATTGTTCAGGATGACGTCATAACCAAGGAAACCTGGCGTAAACGCACAATTAGAAGATATAATTAATGAAAATGGAGGAATCCAGTTTTAGCAATACCATGCCCATTTCTAGCTAAGCGCAAACCACGCTTTGCTCGTGTTGGGATCAATCGATCCCTGTACTCCCTGAATCTCAATCTCCAGAAAACTATACATGTATGCAGGTACTCATCTGTATGGGTGCTATTGATGTCTGTCCCAGCAACATCGCCATTTCAAATTAGTTTTAAAATATTCAACATAATGTTTAGTAAATGGTAAAAACATACAATTCGTACAACTTGACGGACTATTAAGCGTTTATGACAGACGCGTTATTTATGACGTAATTGATTACGACGTCATCATACACGTCACGTAGTTGATTATGACGTCACATGATGAATAGATAAACTGGAAAGGTCAGACCTGTACATATCATGATAGGTTTATTATTTCACGACTGATTGATTGGGGTTTTAAATGATTGATTGAGAAATAAGGATGACTTGGTGACATAGCAGTAGCACATCAAGAGCGATGCATCTTGAGATATGATTGGTTAAAATCCAACCTGCGGTGTGCACGTGCGTAATGAAAATTTGCCACATCAATAAAGCTATCAAGCTGTGTGATTAAAAGGTGTATTTGCATGGATTGGTTAATGGTTCATTGGCCTTCGCCATTGGGTGCCGGGCCAATCCTCACGCGTAGGGTCTGTACAATCAGATTGAATTAACCCTTTCAACCCGGAAAGGCAGAACATCAAAATCATTTCCATTGTACTAAAACCCAACATATGTTGTGTGTTTTAAAACTAATTTGACTGAGGTGTGTTGCAGCAACCGGCTCCTGTCAAAGTAGTTTAAAATATTCAACATATATCAATTATATCATATCATGATTTGTTTTCTTGAAACCGAGATTATGTGAATTCTGTAAATTCAGTGTTCAAAGGGTTAACAATGTGATTTAAGAACACTTCTTCATTTGCGCTCAAGGGGCAACGAAATATCTTATGTATGTCTCTTTTCATTCTGGTCTAACACAACATTTAATTAGCGGAAAGAATCAATGTTAGGTGATTTAAAATTCAAAACTTGATTGATTAGTGTAATTCTACGGTACAACACGTGCACGCGCATTATGTACATATTACGTTGGGCCAGTGATGAAGATTGGCAGGGGCCCTGTTGCCCACGGCTACTAGATTGTAGACTGTGCTACCAAAATTTCGAACTCTCTAGCTCAGGTGATGATCTAAATTTTTCCATCCATATTTTAAGATTGTGAATAGAAAGTCATTTTATATACTGTATCTGACGACTATAGGTCGAACCATTTTCATTAACCCTGTCATTACTTAAAAAGTAAATTTCTTACGGTGTATCTAGTGTATTCTGTTGAATATTTTGAAATTAATATGACTGGAAGCCATTGCTGCCTTAGGCAGCAATGGCTTCTAGTCACATTAATTTCAAAATATTCAACAGATTTTCTGTTTGCGTGCCATGAAATTGAGATGCATCTAATTTATCTGTGAAAGGGTTTAAAACTTAAAGCCACTGTATTTAACGTATTCTACGTTAGTAACGCCTAAATTATTGTATCCGGTGTTTTTAAACCTGGGCTCTTGTGTGAAGATGCGTCTTAATTAAAGATTGGGCCCTTAAAATTGACTGGGCCCCTTAAATTTTGCACTACGGCGGTTATACTGGGTTAAAAAGATAACGGTTTATCACTGCTTTGAGCAAAAAATCGTGGCAGCATTAACGATACAGGATTATAAAGCAGAGTGGCATACTCTGATGACTGGTTGAGTGTCAACTGCGCTACATTCTATTTTCATGTGATTTACTGGCCAACAAACCTTCCTGTCCACATACTTCTATAATTTGGCATGCTAATTGCCGTATTCGTCTGGGCGAAATCTTGTAGCACATTGGCTCCAAGGAGAATAATTTTTATTCGACTGCCAAAACGTGTGGCATGTCTTTTTTAAGTAGGTCACTTGATGACAAATATTAAAACGCGGGACTTAGGGAGCGGAATTCTAGTATTAGTCACCATTCACTATGACTGAAAACAGCCCTGAAAAGGAGGATTTTATTTTCAAGATTGTAAAATATAGGCGATATCGTGTTTCTTCCCCTTCCATACTGATAGGTTTATTTTCATTCGACTTAGTACGTTTGCGTAGAGGACATTTTGGCCACTTCGCAAGTAAATTTACTCTACCGAAAAGTCCCAGTCGAATACAGCCAATGACAGCGCTGGCCTGGAAAATAAAATTTGACAACAGTTGGCGGACATTTTGGAATCTCGCTCACCGTTTCATCTGCTATTCAAATTTCGCCTGATACTATTCTCCATGATTTCATGAATTCCGCAAGCACGAACATGTAAGCTTTGACACCTTATCCGTCCTGGCACAGTAACTGGTACACTAATCGAATACCTATGAATTCCTGCTGCCATATTTGAACACCTCATATTCTACAGTTGTAGCCTGAGAGAATAAAGATTACATGACATGACATGATTTTGTTACCTGGCAGAGTTATCCCACACTTCTGGGAAGGTAGGGCCGCTAATTATTTAGAGTAGCGTTTGGAAATGAGAAAACCACAATTAAACCTTTTTCCTCCGTCACGGATTCGCAGAAATCTGTGTCTATTATTAGTTATGCGTGATTTATTAGTCTGACATATTCCATTATCCAATGGTCTGCTCATATATGATAGCATTAGCTTAACCTCTCTTGTGTCAACTTAACCCTTTAATGGGTAAACTGACCAAAACAACTTTGCAGTGGTCTTCAGACATGGCTTTTTGAAAGGCCTAGAGAAGAGTACTTTTTACAATTTACCTCTGGATTGACGGGCTCGGTAACCTAGCCATTCATTCTAGTGGTAAATTTCCAAAAATACTCTTCTTTCGGCTTGCAGATAGACACTGGCTAAGTAAAACGTGCATTTTATTTACTATTACCAGTTTAATGGTCAAGCCGGCGAAAAATAATTCAGCGGTAAATTGAAAAAAATAGTCTAAAATTAAAATATCTTGAAAAATATTGACTATCAAAATGTTTAATTGATAAATCAAATAGTATTTTGCGCGCTTTGAGGTCCTGTTGACACAAGAGGGTTAAAGAATATATATTGCTCTTATTTCACTTTCTGTTCGATATTATTCCTGAGAATAGCGAGATGTCACAAATGACACAATCGTGTATGCAATCGAGGCTTAATGGCATCGGTTGGGAGGAAAGTGATTACCTTCTCGTTTAGTCATGTGTTCAGCGGGGCGTCAGATTCCAAATGATAAATGGGTAGCACATAATTGATGACTTCCATACTCTGTCATTGTCATTGTTAAAACATTCACTTGTCTTCATATGATATTGATTAGTCTGGCCGTACATAATAAATACACGGGCATGGTGTTACTTGTCAAAGGAGAATACTAACAAAGCAATCACAGCACGTGTCCTCATCGATGCAAGCACCTGCTCGTGTCACCTGAAATATCTGCTTAAACTCGCCCATCTCTATCTATGCACAGTCAATTTTTTAAGCTAAGCCCGCCCATTCCTAGCTAAGCTTTGCCAATTCATACGCATGTTGCAATAGAATTGAAATTTTGAAAGCTTAACCCTTCTCGTGTCAACTTAGCCTGTATTAAGGAATGTCCATTCGCAGGCCTAAAGATGAGTACTTTTGACAAGTTACTGCTGGAATGATGGACTCGAGTCTTCTCTTGGTCTGCCTATGGATATTGACAAAACGAAAATTAACATTTTCTTCAGCATTCAACTTCGTATAATCAAGACTGTCTGAATATGTATGCTATTGCTAATATTAAGCATTGATAGGCCTAGATAATTTGTTCACATTCCAACTATTTTAAATTGTAAGGACCTTATGTTTAGCTGCATTTAGTGCATTGATGTTTTGTATTTAATTCAGGATACACGTTTATAGTACTGCATGCGTGTGTGCGTTCGAGCGCGTATATGCGCGTATATGTGCAGGTTCTTGAGCTGATTTGGGTGCAGTTCGGATATGCGAACATGTACCATTTAAGCAAACGATACACATACTTTAGATACAAATCGGGCATAAAGCTTTCACCATTGTGGTTTCCAATAATGATACAATTAATAGATCACTTTTTGCAAATAATCTTCTTAATTAGTAATTATATCAAACGTACGAAATGTCCGCTCTGTGGTATGGCTAGGTTGAGTTTTGCATTGATGTGGGAAACTTCCACAATACTGTTTACGTGTAGGCGTACCGTAGTTTAAAAGATGTAAAAGTGATGAAAGCTTATATATTACAGTCGTCAATGGTTCCTTTTCCTCGACTATGAGGCTCACACTGAAGCCCACAGATTCTGAGATATTAGTCGGTGTCCCGCAGGAAGATGGTCTATTCTCCGTGCTTTTCACCGGTTAAATATGTGCGGGAAAATTCCGGAAGACCAACTACTCCACCCCCACCCCGACAGCCACGTCCCCAGGAAAATAACCTTGCCTGGATGGACAACAACTACGTCTCCAAGCAAATAACGTTGCCTGAATAAACAGAAAAAATCTCTTCCACAAATAGCTTTGCCTCGATTTACTTCTACCACATTTCCAAACAATTGGTTGACACAGGATATGTACACTGGTAACGACAATTTCTTGCAGCAAACAACTTGGCTGAATTAACGTATGTTGTACATTGCAACAGGTAGTAACACTGTTTACACCAGCCAGTCATTATCAAACATTGATTCGGCATCACCAAGCGACACAGCTGCATCCAAGTTGAGATTGGACAATCAACTCAAGATCACGGCAGAAATGTAATAACATATGCCCTCGACACCTGGAACCAACCAGTCATTTAATCAGCCAGACTTGGAACCAGCTAGACGCGGAACCAGCCAGACATGGAACCAACCAGACTTGTAACTAGCCAGGCTGGAACCAGCCAGGCAGGAACCAGCCAAACAGCGATTCAAAATTCAAGATTCAAAAGTTATTTATTTCATGATTAATAAATAAAATTTACATTTGACTATTTGGGTAGTCCATCGAAAGCCAGGCCTATAATTGATGTACCACCTACATTAAAGGACATCAACAGAGACAACATTATCAGCCGATTACACTAGTGCTGAAAGAGTATACCTTGATACGACAACTTATGATGATGACGTCACAGCCACCGTATATATATATATACGCATTGAGGGTATAATAAGACACTAGACTACATGTACATAAATAACATATACATAGACACATCTATTCGCATGGTAGTTAGTATATTTATTACAATTTATAGGGCGGGGAGGGGGTGGTGGAGGGGCGTCGAGGAGGAAGCTCATCGCTATAATATGTTGTTAAAATAGTCTTCTTCTTAAAGATGTGTTAATGTGATCAGATTAATATCTGTGATTACCGGAATATGTGATCTGATGGTGGTGGCAGTAGTAGAGGCAGTAGTCATGACAGTTGGGTGGGGGACTAATAGTGGTAGCAGTAGTCGAGATGACAGTTGTATTAGAGGTTGTAATAGCAGCAGCAGCAGCAGCAGCAGCAGCAGCAGTAGTAGTAGAGGCGGTAGTAGCGGTAGTAGTAGTAGTAGTAGTAGTAGTAGTAGTAGTAGTAGTGGTAGTAGTAGTAGTAGTAGTAGTAGTAGCAGTAGTAGTAGTAGTAGTAGTAGTAGTAGTAGTAGTAGTAGTAGTAGTAGTAGTAGTAGTAGTAGTAGTAGTAGTAGTAGTGGTAATTATTGTAGTCTTTATTAGTCCATGTTTATTATGTAGTTTTTAAGTAATTTCTTATGTGATTTTAGTGTTCTTATTTCGTATTCTGTACTGTTCCAAAGATTAGTAGCAGTGTGTGATATTCGTTGTCTACCCAATTCTGTTCGTATGCGTTGTGTGTGTAAGTTATGTTTCTCCTTGTGTTGCGTGCGTGGATTTCTGTGCTGTGTTTGAATAACTTTGATAAAGTTGTAGGTAAGTCGTTATTGTGCTGCTACAAATTAAGTTGCAGTGATGTGATGTGTGTTTATATTAGTGTGCAGGAGAGTGTTTTAGCTGTGTCCAGTAGCATATATCGCTTAAGCCGTTGGATGACACCAATACTTCTCGAGACCATGGACGTGATAATTTCAATATGTTTTTCCAACGTACATTTTGGGTCTAAATAGATGGGTAAAAATTTGGTAAAATTAGTTTCTTGAATTTCTTTCTTGTTTAGGTAAATTTCAGGTAAGGATTTATTGCTTAATTTCTGTGAATTGGTAAAAAGCATGATCTAGTCAGACTTGGAAGCAGCCCGACTGGGAAACAGCCAGATGACATAGCGACTTCAGCACACCACACACACACACACCACGCGCATACACGCACGCATTCGCACGCACGCGCACACACAATATACACAGACGCACACGCATAAGCACACACACGCACGCACGCACGCACGCACGCACGCACGCACGCACGCACGTACGCACACACGCACGCATGCATATATAGTGTTAGAATACGATAACTAGGAGTACACGAAATACAAAACTAATGGATAAAATACAAATTCTAGCAAATGTCTGTGTTTTCTGCCACACAGATAATTAACTGGATATAGCTATACACCAAAGTATATGAATTTATATATATATTCTATCGTTCCACTTACCTTACCTATAATAGGCGAGGCATTGATCGGTACTCTCCATAGGTACATACACTTTTACAGGTCGAGACAATCAATTTGGCAGGGGAGGCAGATCGACATGCTGGATAAACCGAAACAGATATCTCAGACTACTTGCCCACGAACGAAGAGCAAATATTCTTCACTTACCTCGAAGATTCGACTAATGGGGCCGAGGGTAATAGGGCTGGAAAGTGTTAAAATGCTCCAGCTCGCGCAAATTGTAGCAAATGATCCCAACATACAATACCAAAAACACTAGGCAATTGGCCGGATCTTAGTGGTCAGGGGGTTGGCTAAATTATCAAGAAACAGCAGCGAAGCCTAACGTAGCCTCGGGATCAGCAGAAGAGACGCGCTAATGAGGCCCTCCTGTCCATATACACCCTTCTCACTTATGTCGAAAACACACGCATGCACCTACAAAACACGTAGAATGAACGATTACGCAACACGTAACGTTTACTCGCTCGTTAAAATAGAAATACAGCTCATGACCATTGCGCGACACGTTGTTATTACGGTGGATCGTTCGTCGATATGGATCATCTTATCAATATTAAAGCGGTAATGTAGGCCTAATGAGCTTGACATGAATCGCCTCTTTTTACTGTAGATTCCATACAAGTCATGAACGAACCGTGTAATTGTTCCAATTCTTTTTCTGCCACATACAATATTGCATCTTTCCATTGGGTCAATATTATTTTACTGCCCACACGCGCGCCTCCTGCCAATAAAGCAGCAAATATCACCCAGCTGTGGATATTGACCAAGACAACATATACCAAATGACACGTCTCTATGGGATTACCCAGGGAAATTTGATGTTATCTTACATAAATTAAACGGGTTGTGCCCGAAATAACACAGAATCACCAAATTCTTGTAGAATATGGTTGACACTAATTTGACTGGGAGCTGTTGCTACCTACGGCAGCAGCAAGTTCTGGTTAAATTGGTTTCAAAATACTCAACAGCTTCTGAGAATTCAGGATTCTAAAGCTTGATCTAGAATTGATGGAACACCCGGACAAGAAGGTCATAGCTTTTAGCCTGAACTATTATTGATTTTATACAAATGTAGATGTCACAGCTCGTGCAAACTGATAATTTTCAAGTCGGTTGATAATAGCAATATTATATGGGACCCCGAAGTTATTGGGATTGTTTGGTTTATATCTAGTCCCTTATTCCAGGTCCCGTTCACGCCATATTTAGCCTGGATTTTAGTTCAGCATGTTATTGGTAATTTCCCCAGATTTTACACCGGTACCTATTTATACTCCTATGTGGGTAGAGGGAAGGAGCGTAGGGGGCTGCCAATATTTTCAACGCTGGGATACTGCACAAGTCAGGAGCGAATCTGGTTCTCCGGTTAAGTAGTCCACTACATCAATTTGTCCTGGAAGACAGTTTGAGTTTCTCTATTTTATATGCGAAATCATGTTTAAAATCAATAACAGTTCGCATTAAAACCTATCACCTTAAAACCCGTATTTCCCATCAATCGTAGGCTGACCGATTGCATCATGAATCCCCAGAATTTATTTATTATCCCGTAATTATCAAATCAACTGAAATTTTGACATATTTTCCGATAATGTCGATTCCTGAAACCTCATATTATACAGTAGCCGCAATAGCAACATCAGCAAACAGCAATCAACGATTGCATTGTAAACAGTTACCATTTTATTATGACCAAAGGAGGTGACTCCTATACGGTGTCGTCATATCGTTTCCCCTACTAGAATTTAAGCCAAAGCAGACCAGCAGTTTTCGAAACTATCCGCAGATTAAAAATTTAGACAGAAAGACAGACAGACACGATCGCAATACCATCTTCCACTTACAGGGCGAGGGGAAAGATGTTCTGATATAGTTTTGTTTGTTAAATTATTGATTTGAATAACATATTGTAAAATTTATCCATAATATTTCATGCTTAGTCGCATATTTGTTTTTACCCTGTAGTCTATATCTGTAGAAACTGACACAGAGTAACGTGGGAAATACATTAGACCCATTTAGGAGAAATCACAGTTGTTACGGCATTTTTGGATAGAATGTGGTTTACAGTGATTTTTATATAATTTGGATCAGCTGATTCCCAATATGCACATGCTTTGGCTTTTTGTGTGTTCCTGACTTTAGCCACATATACGTGCACTCCATTGTTCCATAATGTGCAATGGACAGCAGGAAACATTTATGGCCCAGACCACGGTTGGGTCAGAAGTTCCTTTGAGACAGTGAAGGACAATTCACCGTTCCAGAGTATCCATCCATCATCTGACCTCGCATGACGTCATAATCAGCTCAGCCAACACACAAACACACGCACGCACGCGCGCACGCGCGCACGCGCACGCATTATCTTACAGGCACACAACGCATTCTGTACACACTCTTTTTGATTTAAACATATTTTTTGTAACAATTGCACAATGGGATCGGGCACAAGTTCTTACAACTTAGATTTGCCCTCTCCCTACAGAATTATTATAAGCAGCCAATGATTGAGAACACTAAAACGAGGTGAGAGAGAAACAATAAATTGAGAGAGAGAGAGAGAGAGAGAGAGAGAGAGAGAGAAAGAGAGAGGGAGAGAGAGATGTAGGGGAGAAAAACGATGCAAACAGATTAAAAAAGAATAGGAAAGAAAAGAACAGCTCGTTTAAACACTTTCATTGTCGGATAGCAGTTAGCCATTCATATAATAGATTAAACAATACGAATAATTGAATTAACAGACCATATTCATGGTTATTCCATGCCGTCGTCATTTACCCCCATTTACCCACCCCAACCCTTCCTCTCAACTCCCACCATGCTTTCACCAGGTCTTCTCTTCTCGTTTCTTACACGAAACAAAACGAAACAGAAACGAGAAATGAGACCCAGTCACCACCAAACCCGCCCACCCCACACATTCAAAAATGGCTCCACTCCTGTGTATTTAGGTAAATCTGAACTTTTAACCTCATCATAACTTGGAACGAAAAGTTTGAGGAGATTAACGGTTTAGCGAGCCTTTATTGCATCCCCATCATCCCTCTCTCCTGTCGTCATCATCATCATCGTCGTCGTCGTCATCATCGTCATCGTCGTCTGCGGCATCGCATTATCGTGGATGGCCCGAAAAGCAATTGGAGAGTAATATATTAATTGTGAGTACGGGAAGAACTATATACACACGATTATCTGGGATTTATTGCCCACGCATTATAATATTGTAATGGATATATAACTATATAATGTGTATAATGAATGTGTTTGAAAGGTCACATGACACTGTTTGTCACTAAGGGTCGTGGCGATGGAAATGACGTCACACGTTTGTGAGAGAACCGGGGATGTCAACCAGTAGAAGGTTGGCGTTGGGCACGGCCACTTTGGATAGTGAGTCTGGTGACTCCGGTCCACAACGCGAATATCAGACTGGATTTCAGCCAACTGTGCAAATGGATCATAGCGTCAATGCACCATCATAATTTATATTTCAATAAAGTGATACCAAAACTATTAAGACGCGTATGCGTTATTTCATCAGCCAGACAAAATATCCTGGGGGCACAGACGCATTAACCGGCACGAAAAATACCCCAGCAGCTATGATGATCATCTTTGATGGTGATTTGCTAATTAACTCATCTGATAATTTCTGGCTAAATCAGCTATGTTCTCTTGGTGTGATAGGAAGGCATTCCAGTCTTGTTGTAAGGAAACATCCATCGGCTCTATCTTTCTGCGAATATGTGCCTCTCGTCGCCGCCTAGTTCTAGTTCCTGATTTGATCGAAACCTGGTTATATCTATCAAAGAGTACATCTAAGTGTCGGTATAATTAGAACCAGATTGGTAGACAGATTGCACGAAAACTTTGTACTTGCATCTTGTGGTCTCCACAATAGACCTTTACAGTTTTAGCCATGCCCCGTCCATCTCTAGCTAAGCTCCACCCACACCTCGCTCGTGTTGGGAACAATCGAACAGTAAACTAACTGACTATCAATTTCCAGAAAACTATACAGGTAATTGACTGGGCGCTGTTGCTGCCTATGGCAGTAACAGCGCCCAGTCAAATTAGCTTCAAAATATTCAATAACATCTTTATTAAATAGTAATGACATACAATTCGCACGACAACGCTTAGTCCGTCACCAATTATTCCTTCGTGACGTACTAACAACGTAATTCACGATGTCATTGAACATGACGTCTTCCTACACGCCACGTAGTTGATTAGTCATATTACAGATGGATAAACGGGAAAGTTCCATTCAGCAATCGATGCCTGTCCGTCGGTAATGAGTGTTACACTATCAATGATTCCCATTGTCCGTGGACAATATACATCCTTTGTCAATTCTTCCATGAGCGTAGAGTTTGTTCCTGTACGGAGTCTCCCACCCTTGTCTGCTAATGGGCCAGAGAGGGACTGGAAGACTCTCAAGCTTCCGTATATCTTCTAGTACGTCCACCCTACTGTCGGCCTTATACGCAGTAGGAGGTATTTGGAGAATGAATCTGTCAGTTTGTACTGTCTTCATTTTTGGTCAGCTGATTTTCAGAACACAGATATTTGAAAAGGTCAGTGCTTCGTTTGTTTTGGCTGATAATCTCTGAACGCTTTTCAAAAATATAAATGTTTTTCTTTGGTGGGACTCACAAAACCGCCAACTTTCTTCTGCCCTCGATCTCTAGAATGCATCAGAGAATAGACCAAGTGTCTCTAACTTGCTTGACTTTGTTCTCAGCTTAAGAATCTTTCCGGTTGCAACTCTAAGGCCGTGTTCCCACTAGAGACTGAAGTATGGCGTTATTCCAGATAAACTCTCTAGTGAGAACACGGTCTAAGCCTCTTTCTCATTGCCTAATCATGTTTAACTATTTCGTGTACTATGTAGGTTAAAAATTAGCTGATATATCGGTTTGCATTCACACTGCTGGAAGATAGTGCTGGACTGGACGTTGGTGCTACCTGATGGAGTGCAAGATAAAATGCTGATCGTACCGCTACCTGGCAGACTGGGCGAGAAAATGCTTACTATAACGCTATCGGACACATTTTGAGGGAATAGGCTGCGTTCCCATAGGGAAGCAATAGCGATATATCGGAAGATAAACCGCCGATTTTGTGGGATTAAATTTCGAAATAAATGACGTATTTATTCTGGTACAAGAGCCAGTCCAATGAGAACGCTAGCTGATATAACTGATATTTACAGAAATAGTGGCTGTATGAGAACACGGCCTTTAGTCTTGGGCATAACATTCGCAAATTTTTTTTTAGAAAAATAGATCCCATGCACATAAAATTACCTTCAATGAACCTTTCCAACCACCCACACCACGCTCGTGTTGGAACTGATCGATCTCTGAACTCCATGACTGTCAATTTCCAGAAAACTATGCAGGTAAGCTGTTAAATGTTTTGAAACTAATTTGGCAGCAACAGCGTCCAGTGAAATTAATTTCAAAATGCTGTATCGAGTCATCATGCGGTTATGAGTATGACGTCATCACAAGCGTCACTTAGTCGATTATGATATCATATGATGTCATATGATGGATGGATAAACTTGAAGGTCCATTGATTTCTAGATGCTGAACATGTCTTACATTACCATTCTACCCCAATTGTGTCATTTTGTCTTTTGACATTTTGAGGGTGCAAATCCCAAAATAGAGTTTGGTACGTACAACATATTCTGAATCAGCAAGCCAAGATTGTATAAAAGTTTTAAAAAAACACCACTTGTATAGGCCTAAAACAATATAACCAAAAGTGCCTTAGAAACTATTTCCCTGACTTCTTGGCTTTGGGTCCAGTCTAAAATAAATGCACGTGAAAAAGCGACTAAGCATGTCATAACATCATTTATTTAATATGTTACATTTTAAATTAAATTTACGCTACATTGGTTCCCGTTGGCGCTGAATAACAAAATAACTGATATGACAGAATACTGTTTCATTGCCATAGAAACAGGCCCAACAATAGCTGTCACGCTAAATCCATGTTCTCACTGCAGCGCTAATCCGGAATAACGCCATACCTCAGTAATGCCCTACGCTGGTTAAGTCTCTAGAGAGAACACGGACTAAGCAATCGAGCCATGCTGACCGACGATAGCGGCCGGAGTATAATATGATAGGTCTAGCTACATCGTGCCCGTTAGTTAACCCTTTAACTCTGGAACTCACAGAAGACATAAATTTGCAGACAAAGAAGACTTTTTAAAATTTACCACTGGAATGACTGGCTCGGTTATCGAGCCAGTCATTCCAGTGGAAACATTTTCAAAAATAGTCTTCTCTTGGTCTGCAAATGGACATTTCCCAAGACCATTGCAGAAGCCTTTTGTGGCTGATATGAGTGATAAATGGTTATGGATTCTCAGAGACGCATCAAGTATGATTATGTTATGAGCTTCTTATTATACAAATATTAATGCAATCGAAGCTCTGATTGTCTAATTGTTGTGCAGCCAGAATTGAACTTGGCGGAATTATAACAAATAGTTCTTTATTTAGCAAATTAGATCATGCCGTTTCAAAGGCGGGTTGAAAACTACATCATCGAATGTTTTCTATAGCAGCAACCGGTCGAATTAGTTTCAAAATATTCAACAGCTCTCCTCTACGGTTGTCCTGAAGCTGGGCTAACACGTATCTTAATAACTAGCACTTTAAACAGTGGTAACATGGATATGTATCTCAACTAAAAGCGGTGGACTGGCGGCTTTTAGTGTATGGCGCGACTCAGAAATAACTTAGAGAATATTTCAAAAACAAAATGAAACATAGTGTTGAATATCTTAAACATACTTGAATTGGAAGACACTACCGCCTAAGGCAGCAATGTCTTCCAATCCAATTATGTTCAAAATATTCACCACAACCTTTCATTCATGGTGTTCAAATTTGTATTAATTAATTAAAGGAAGTGAAAAGGGAAATAGCAAATGATATTTATTGATAATTTCATAGAATATTAAATAAACTACCATCGGTAAAAACTGGAAATGAATCGGGATTATCTGAGAAAAAGCATTTACTAAATTTAGGCGCGCTTAACTTTGAGCCAATTAGTGCCCAAGCTGGTGCTTCGTACTCCTCCGTGTGTCAACTGTGTGTGCAGGTTTACCACATACGTCTACCTGAATATAACGAAAGCGCACATAAATATAGTTTTGTAAGCGGTATGAATAGTATTCTGTTTAGGCGCCGATGTAGAGTGATTAATTCACTACTGTTAATTCACCATTGATCCTTTTGAAGACGTTATATTTGAAAGCCACTTTTTCTGGTGGAAACAACAAGTTTTTGTCAAAATGATTTAAAAATACACTGCTGGTTTCCAAGGTCGCATTATGATGCCTACTGAATATTTTGAATTTCGTGTGACTGAATGTAGACACCGTTTCTGGAAACAACGGCTTTCAGTCAAATTGTTTTAAAACTAGACAGTATTTTACCTGCAGGAAGTAGCTTAATGCGAATATAACTGAGCTTATATGACCGGCTATTGCGCCTCAGTCTTCTCGGATGGGACTTTAAATTGAGGTCCCGTCATACAGTGCCCATCACTGTGTGAACGTGAGCTAGGGTTAGGTAGGCAAGAAATTTCGGCATAATCAAAGTAAACCGGATGCTGACTGGAGGGGGGGGGGGGTGGGTGGGTGGGTGGGTGGTTCTTCCGACTTCTTTCCAACTACTTTGTTTATGCATATTTGAATACACAGATACAATTTTACACTTTTCGAAAGTTTTTCTGAAACCCTGCTCTATTTTGCTACCAGCCTGCGCAAGATGCCCTACTGACCCCAAAGTATCATTTTGCTTCAGGACAATGTTTAACCAGATATAAGTTCACATCTATTAACCAGATCTGATTCTTATTTGAAGAGATCAAAGCCATCACAGTATTGTATTGATGCCTTATGTTTAGGTCTCATGATTTTATACAACAAAAGTGAAAAATGAGGTTTTCGTCTATGAAATGTGTGAAAATGGCACATTTTCAACTACGGTTCTTGAAAGATAGGTAATGGAAAGAGCTTGGCATCTGCCGATTGAACGTCCGTACTTTCCACTGTTGGCATTCCCAAAAATAACAGTGGAAGGCCTAATAGCATTGTAGTAATTTGACCATAAAGTACTATTTTGTAAAAGTAGCAAAGTTGACCTCAAAGGTATACATGTTGGAAAAGCTGATTTTGTCTTCAGTTCAAATGCTCGCAATGTACGTGTAACTTTTGATAACTTTTTATCGATTGAGACACCTGTCACCTCTGTTTCTTGTTCTATAGTAATCACCTAAGGTGTTATATGATTAATAAAATCAGAAAGTTGCTGGATGACAACGCAGTATATACGCTAATCCTTGCCACTGCAACATCAAGATTAAATATGGGCATACCATCCTCCCGGCGAGAGAGAGAGAGAGAGAGAGAGAGAGAGAGAGAGAGAGAGTATATGCGTAGCCTTCATCATACTTGTCCCCCAGGAGCTTCCTTGAATGACAGCCATTGCACGTGTTTGCTACAATGTTGCTCGCCGCAAGTTTACACGATCTAGCAGCGCCTTTCTTAAAGGGACGCTAATCCAGTCTCAAATGATGTATTGCACCGATAGATTATGGTTGATAGATTCCATGTTATTCATATTCTGTCATATTCCCTTGTCTGTATCACATTTATCAGCTGTGTAATATCGTGTAAATGTTGACAGCGATCGATGCCATTTTCTCTCCTCAAGCGATGGTGGGTAATGTCATGTAAGTGTCAATGCATTATATTCTTCATTTTGTAATAATCATCCTGTTGAATATTCTGAGACTATTTTGACTGGAAATTGTTGCTGCCTATGACAGCAGCAACTTCCAGCCAAATTAGTTTCAAAATATTCAACAACTTAACTATATGATTTGCTTTTATACCACATTGCCAAACTATGACTGAGTGTATATACCGAGGCAGACACGCTAGGTTTTTTCTGATTGGTAGAAAAGTAAATCATAGCAGCCAGCATATGCCGTAGAAATGTATTAATATTTAGCTACTAAGATTGAATATCTTTCTTTGTCGGCTAAGATGCCATGGATGGATTACGGTTGGCAAATTCTATCGACTGAATGGTTGGTATACGATAAAGTGAGTTTTCCTTTAAGATCATTAAGTGCACAAGGAACAGCGCCTACATCACTTAGATCGTGCACACAATTAATATGTCTCACACCCCTACCCCTCTCGCACATTTTACTGATGTAAATAATGCCCAACCCATAAGCTTCGTACCATTCGTCCATCGAACAATATATATGTTTGATTGATGAATCAAAGTTTCTCAGTCAATCACATGACTTCATAATCAACTACGTTACATGTAGGCTGACGTCATAATTAATCACGTCATGCATGACGTTTAATAGTCCGTCATAAATGCTTAATAGTCCGTCATGTTGTACGAATTGTATGTCTTTAGTATTTAATAAAATTTCTGTTGGATATTTAGAAACTAATTTTACTTAGCACTGTTCCTGCCAAAGGCAGCAACAACATTTCATTCATGGTGTTCAAATTTGTATTAATTAATTAAAGGAAGTGAAAAGGGAAATAGCAAATGATATTTATTGATAATTTCATAGAATATTAAATAAACTACCATCGGTAAAAACTGGAAATGAATCGGGATTATCTGAGAAAAAGCATTTACTAAATTTAGGCGCGCTTAACTTTGAGCCAATTAGTGCCCAAGCTGGTGCTTCGTACTCCTCCGTGTGTCAACTGTGTGTGCAGGTTTACCACATACGTCTACCTGAATATAACGAAAACGCACATAAATATAGTTTTGTAAGCGGTATGAATAGTATTCTGTTTAGGCGCCGATGTAGAGTGATTAATTCACTACTGTTAATTCACCATTGATCCTTTTGAAGACGTTATATTTGAAAGCCACTTTTTCTGGTGGAAACAACAAGTTTTTGTCAAAATGATTTAAAAATACACTGCTGGTTTCCAAGGTCGCATTATGATGCCTACTGAATATTTTGAATTTCGTGTGACTGAATGTAGACACCGTTTCTGGAAACAACGGCTTTCAGTCAAATTGTTTTAAAACTAGACAGTATTTTACCTGCAGGAAGTAGCTTAATGCGAATATAACTGAGCTTATATGACCGGCTATTGCGCCTCAGTCTTCTCGGATGGGACTTTAAATTGAGGTCCCGTCATACAGTGCCCATCACTGTGTGAACGTGAGCTAGGGTTAGGTAGGCAAGAAATTTCGGCATAATCAAAGTAAACCGGATGCTGACTGGAGGGGGGGGGGGGTGGGTGGGTGGGTGGGTGGTTCTTCCGACTTCTTTCCAACTACTTTGTTTATGCATATTTGAATACACAGATACAATTTTACACTTTTCGAAAGTTTTTCTGAAACCCTGCTCTATTTTGCTACCAGCCTGCGCAAGATGCCCTACTGACCCCAAAGTATCATTTTGCTTCAGGACAATGTTTAACCAGATATAAGTTCACATCTATTAACCAGATCTGATTCTTATTTGAAGAGATCAAAGCCATCACAGTATTGTATTGATGCCTTATGTTTAGGTCTCATGATTTTATACAACAAAAGTGAAAAATGAGGTTTTCGTCTATGAAATGTGTGAAAATGGCACATTTTCAACTACGGTTCTTGAAAGATAGGTAATGGAAAGAGCTTGGCATCTGCCGATTGAACGTCCGTACTTTCCACTGTTGGCATTCCCAAAAATAACAGTGGAAGGCCTAATAGCATTGTAGTAATTTGACCATAAAGTACTATTTTGTAAAAGTAGCAAAGTTGACCTCAAAGGTATACATGTTGGAAAAGCTGATTTTGTCTTCAGTTCAAATGCTCGCAATGTACGTGTAACTTTTGATAACTTTTTGTCGATTGAGACACCTGTCACCTCTGTTTCTTGTTCTATAGTAATCACCTAAGGTGTTATATGATTAATAAAATCAGAAAGTTGCTGGATGACAACGCAGTATATACGCTAATCCTTGCCACTGCAACATCAAGATTAAATATGGGCATACCATCCTCCCGGCGAGAGAGAGAGAGAGAGAGAGAGAGAGAGAGAGAGAGAGAGAGTATATGCGTAGCCTTCATCATACTTGTCCCCCAGGAGCTTCCTTGAATGACAGCCATTGCACGTGTTTGCTACAATGTTGCTCGCCGCAAGTTTACACGATCTAGCAGCGCCTTTCTTAAAGGGACGCTAATCCAGTCTCAAATGATGTATTGCACCGATAGATTATGGTTGATAGATTCCATGTTATTCATATTCTGTCATATTCCCTTGTCTGTATCACATTTATCAGCTGTGTAATATCGTGTAAATGTTGACAGCGATCGATGCCATTTTCTCTCCTCAAGCGATGGTGGGTAATGTCATGTAAGTGTCAATGCATTATATTCTTCATTTTGTAATAATCATCCTGTTGAATATTCTGAGACTATTTTGACTGGAAATTGTTGCTGCCTATGACAGCAGCAACTTCCAGCCAAATTAGTTTCAAAATATTCAACAACTTAACTATATGATTTGCTTTTATACCACATTGCCAAACTATGACTGAGTGTATATACCGAGGCAGACACGCTAGGTTTTTTCTGATTGGTAGAAAAGTAAATCATAGCAGCCAGCATATGCCGTAGAAATGTATTAATATTTAGCTACTAAGATTGAATATCTTTCTTTGTCGGCTAAGATGCCATGGATGGATTACGGTTGGCAAATTCTATCGACTGAATGGTTGGTATACGATAAAGTGAGTTTTCCTTTAAGATCATTAAGTGCACAAGGAACAGCGCCTACATCACTTAGATCGTGCACACAATTAATATGTCTCACACCCCTACCCCTCTCGCACATTTTACTGATGTAAATAATGCCCAACCCATAAGCTTCGTACCATTCGTCCATCGAACAATATATATGTTTGATTGATGAATCAAAGTTTCTCAGTCAATCACATGACTTCATAATCAACTACGTTACATGTAGGCTGACGTCATAATTAATCACGTCATGCATGACGTTTAATAGTCCGTCATAAATGCTTAATAGTCCGTCATGTTGTACGAATTGTATGTCTTTAGTATTTAATAAAATTTCTGTTGGATATTTAGAAACTAATTTTACTTAGCACTGTTCCTGCCAAAGGCAGCAACAACATTTCATTCATGGTGTTCAAATTTGTATTAATTAATTAAAGGAAGTGAAAAGGGAAATAGCAAATGATATTTATTGATAATTTCATAGAATATTAAATAAACTACCATCGGTAAAAACTGGAAATGAATCGGGATTATCTGAGAAAAAGCATTTACTAAATTTAGGCGCGCTTAACTTTGAGCCAATTAGTGCCCAAGCTGGTGCTTCGTACTCCTCCGTGTGTCAACTGTGTGTGCAGGTTTACCACATACGTCTACCTGAATATAACGAAAGCGCACATAAATATAGTTTTGTAAGCGGTATGAATAGTATTCTGTTTAGGCGCCGATGTAGAGTGATTAATTCACTACTGTTAATTCACCATTGATCCTTTTGAAGACGTTATATTTGAAAGCCACTTTTTCTGGTGGAAACAACAAGTTTTTGTCAAAATGATTTAAAAATACACTGCTGGTTTCCAAGGTCGCATTATGATGCCTACTGAATATTTTGAATTTCGTGTGACTGAATGTAGACACCGTTTCTGGAAACAACGGCTTTCAGTCAAATTGTTTTAAAACTAGACAGTATTTTACCTGCAGGAAGTAGCTTAATGCGAATATAACTGAGCTTATATGACCGGCTATTGCGCCTCAGTCTTCTCGGATGGGACTTTAAATTGAGGTCCCGTCATACAGTGCCCATCACTGTGTGAACGTGAGCTAGGGTTAGGTAGGCAAGAAATTTCGGCATAATCAAAGTAAACCGGATGCTGACTGGAGGGGGGGGGGGGGGGGGTGGGTGGGTGGGTGGGTGGTTCTTCCGACTTCTTTCCAACTACTTTGTTTATGCATATTTGAATACACAGATACAATTTTACACTTTTCGAAAGTTTTTCTGAAACCCTGCTCTATTTTGCTACCAGCCTGCGCAAGATGCCCTACTGACCCCAAAGTATCATTTTGCTTCAGGACAATGTTTAACCAGATATAAGTTCACATCTATTAACCAGATCTGATTCTTATTTGAAGAGATCAAAGCCATCACAGTATTGTATTGATGCCTTATGTTTAGGTCTCATGATTTTATACAACAAAAGTGAAAAATGAGGTTTTCGTCTATGAAATGTGTGAAAATGGCACATTTTCAACTACGGTTCTTGAAAGATAGGTAATGGAAAGAGCTTGGCATCTGCCGATTGAACGTCCGTACTTTCCACTGTTGGCATTCCCAAAAATAACAGTGGAAGGCCTAATAGCATTGTAGTAATTTGACCATAAAGTACTATTTTGTAAAAGTAGCAAAGTTGACCTCAAAGGTATACATGTTGGAAAAGCTGATTTTGTCTTCAGTTCAAATGCTCGCAATGTACGTGTAACTTTTGATAACTTTTTGTCGATTGAGACACCTGTCACCTCTGTTTCTTGTTCTATAGTAATCACCTAAGGTGTTATATGATTAATAAAATCAGAAAGTTGCTGGATGACAACGCAGTATATACGCTAATCCTTGCCACTGCAACATCAAGATTAAATATGGGCATACCATCCTCCCGGCGAGAGAGAGAGAGAGAGAGAGAGAGAGAGAGAGAGAGAGAGAGAGAGTATATGCGTAGCCTTCATCATACTTGTCCCCCAGGAGCTTCCTTGAATGACAGCCATTGCACGTGTTTGCTACAATGTTGCTCGCCGCAAGTTTACACGATCTAGCAGCGCCTTTCTTAAAGGGACGCTAATCCAGTCTCAAATGATGTATTGCACCGATAGATTATGGTTGATAGATTCCATGTTATTCATATTCTGTCATATTCCCTTGTCTGTATCACATTTATCAGCTGTGTAATATCGTGTAAATGTTGACAGCGATCGATGCCATTTTCTCTCCTCAAGCGATGGTGGGTAATGTCATGTAAGTGTCAATGCATTATATTCTTCATTTTGTAATAATCATCCTGTTGAATATTCTGAGACTATTTTGACTGGAAATTGTTGCTGCCTATGACAGCAGCAACTTCCAGCCAAATTAGTTTCAAAATATTCAACAACTTAACTATATGATTTGCTTTTATACCACATTGCCAAACTATGACTGAGTGTATATACCGAGGCAGACACGCTAGGTTTTTTCTGATTGGTAGAAAAGTAAATCATAGCAGCCAGCATATGCCGTAGAAATGTATTAATATTTAGCTACTAAGATTGAATATCTTTCTTTGTCGGCTAAGATGCCATGGATGGATTACGGTTGGCAAATTCTATCGACTGAATGGTTGGTATACGATAAAGTGAGTTTTCCTTTAAGATCATTAAGTGCACAAGGAACAGCGCCTACATCACTTAGATCGTGCACACAATTAATATGTCTCACACCCCTACCCCTCTCGCACATTTTACTGATGTAAATAATGCCCAACCCATAAGCTTCGTACCAATCGTCCATCGAACAATATATATGTTTGATTGATGAATCAAAGTTTCTCAGTCAATCACATGACTTCATAATCAACTACGTTACATGTAGGCTGACGTCATAATTAATCACGTCATGCATGACGTTTAATAGTCCGTCATAAATGCTTAATAGTCCGTCATGTTGTACGAATTGTATGTCTTTAGTATTTAATAAAATTTCTGTTGGATATTTAGAAACTAATTTTACTTAGCACTGTTCCTGCCAAAGGCAGCAACAACATTTCATTCATGGTGTTCAAATTTGTATTAATTAATTAAAGGAAATGAAAAGGGAAATAGCAAATGATATTTATTGATAATTTCATAGAATATTAAATAAACTACCATCGGTAAAAACTGGAAATGAATCGGGATTATCTGAGAAAAAGCATTTACTAAATTTAGGCGCGCTTAACTTTGAGCCAATTAGTGCCCAAGCTGGTGCTTCGTACTCCTCCGTGTGTCAACTGTGTGTGCAGGTTTACCACATACGTCTACCTGAATATAACGAAAGCGCACATAAATATAGTTTTGTAAGCGGTATGAATAGTATTCTGTTTAGGCGCCGATATAGAGTGATTAATTCACTACTGTTAATTCACCATTGATCCTTTTGAAGACGTTATATTTGAAAGCCACTTTTTCTGGTGGAAACAACAAGTTTTGGTCAAAATGATTTAAAAATACACTGCTGGTTTCCAAGGTCGCATTATGATGCCTACTGAATATTTTGAATTTCGTGTGACTGAATGTAGACACCGTTTCTGGAAACAACGGCTTTCAGTCAAATTGTTTTAAAACTAGACAGTATTTTACCTGCAGGAAGTAGCTTAATGCGAATATAACTGAGCTTATATGACCGGCTATTGCGCCTCAGTCTTCTCGGATGGGACTTTAAATTGAGGTCCCGTCATACAGTGCCCATCACTGTGTGAACGTGAGCTAGGGTTAGGTAGGCAAGAAATTTCGGCATAATCAAAGTAAACCGGATGCTGACTGGAGGGGGGGGGGGGGGTGGGTGGGTGGGTGGGTGGTTCTTCCGACTTCTTTCCAACTACTTTGTTTATGCATATTTGAATACACAGATACAATTTTACACTTTTCGAAAGTTTTTCTGAAACCCTGCTCTATTTTGCTACCAGCCTGCGCAAGATGCCCTACTGACCCCAAAGTATCATTTTGCTTCAGGACAATGTTTAACCAGATATAAGTTCACATCTATTAACCAGATCTGATTCTTATTTGAAGAGATCAAAGCCATCACAGTATTGTATTGATGCCTTATGTTTAGGTCTCATGATTTTATACAACAAAAGTGAAAAATGAGGTTTTCGTCTATGAAATGTGTGAAAATGGCACATTTTCAACTACGGTTCTTGAAAGATAGGTAATGGAAAGAGCTTGGCATCTGCCGATTGAACGTCCGTACTTTCCACTGTTGGCATTCCCAAAAATAACAGTGGAAGGCCTAATAGCATTGTAGTAATTTGACCATAAAGTACTATTTTGTAAAAGTAGCAAAGTTGACCTCAAAGGTATACATGTTGGAAAAGCTGATTTTGTCTTCAGTTCAAATGCTCGCAATGTACGTGTAACTTTTGATAACTTTTTGTCGATTGAGACACCTGTCACCTCTGTTTCTTGTTCTATAGTAATCACCTAAGGTGTTATATGATTAATAAAATCAGAAAGTTGCTGGATGACAACGCAGTATATACGCTAATCCTTGCCACTGCAACATCAAGATTAAATATGGGCATACCATCCTCCCGGCGAGAGAGAGAGAGAGAGAGAGAGAGAGAGAGAGAGAGAGAGAGAGAGAGAGTATATGCGTAGCCTTCATCATACTTGTCCCCCAGGAGCTTCCTTGAATGACAGCCATTGCACGTGTTTGCTACAATGTTGCTCGCCGCAAGTTTACACGATCTAGCAGCGCCTTTCTTAAAGGGACGCTAATCCAGTCTCAAATGATGTATTGCACCGATAGATTATGGTTGATAGATTCCATGTTATTCATATTCTGTCATATTCCCTTGTCTGTATCACATTTATCAGCTGTGTAATATCGTGTAAATGTTGACAGCGATCGATGCCATTTTCTCTCCTCAAGCGATGGTGGGTAATGTCATGTAAGTGTCAATGCATTATATTCTTCATTTTGTAATAATCATCCTGTTGAATATTCTGAGACTATTTTGACTGGAAATTGTTGCTGCCTATGACAGCAGCAACTTCCAGCCAAATTAGTTTCAAAATATTCAACAACTTAACTATATGATTTGCTTTTATACCACATTGCCAAACTATGACTGAGTGTATATACCGAGGCAGACACGCTAGGTTTTTTCTGATTGGTAGAAAAGTAAATCATAGCAGCCAGCATATGCCGTAGAAATGTATTAATATTTAGCTACTAAGATTGAATATCTTTCTTTGTCGGCTAAGATGCCATGGATGGATTACGGTTGGCAAATTCTATCGACTGAATGGTTGGTATACGATAAAGTGAGTTTTCCTTTAAGATCATTAAGTGCACAAGGAACAGCGCCTACATCACTTAGATCGTGCACACAATTAATATGTCTCACACCCCTACCCCTCTCGCACATTTTACTGATGTAAATAATGCCCAACCCATAAGCTTCGTACCAATCGTCCATCGAACAATATATATGTTTGATTGATGAATCAAAGTTTCTCAGTCAATCACATGACTTCATAATCAACTACGTTACATGTAGGCTGACGTCATAATTAATCACGTCATGCATGACGTTTAATAGTCCGTCATAAATGCTTAATAGTCCGTCATGTTGTACGAATTGTATGTCTTTAGTATTTAATAAAATTTCTGTTGGATATTTAGAAACTAATTTTACTTAGCACTGTTCCTGCCAAAGGCAGCAACAACATCCAATCAAATTAGTGTCAAAATATTCAACAGCTTTCCTGTATAGTTTTCTGGGAATTGGGATTCAGAGATGGTAGGGATCGATCAATCCCAATACGGGCAAAGCGTGGGTGGAGCTTAGCTAGAGATGGGCGGGACATAGCTAAAAACCGGATTACTCCATTAGTTTGTGCTATGTAAATCTGTAATACAATCTGCACTTACATACATATATTCACCATTCATTTATTATCATGTTTCTGATAAGAGTTATCTCTCTTCATTACTTAAAGACCCGTGTTCACACTAGAAATCTTGTAAGCTTTCTTTACGGCCGACGGTCTTCGATATGATCCTTGAGATGGTCGTTAAAAGCACTCGCCTGAATATCACAATTATTTTGCAAGCGAAGAGGGTAATGCGGTATGACACCACCACAATGAGAGAGCACGCACTGATACATTTTCCGATTATAAAAGCTTCTCAGTTTAATACCCGTCTCAACAACGCCTGACAGTGCTCAATAGGCTACTATTAACCATCTTTTCATGAAAATTCACCGTTCCAGTTTATCCATCCATCATATGACGTCATAATCAGCTAAGTGACGTGTAGGCTGACGTCATAATTATGACGTCATGAATGATTCGATATAGTCCGTCTTTAAAGTTTAATAGTCCGACACGTTGTACGAAATGATTGTCTTTGCTATTTAATAAACATGCTGTTGAATATTTTGAAACTAATTTTACTGGGAGCTGTTGCTGCCATAGGCAGCAACAGCACCTAGTCGAATTAGTTTCAAAATATTAAAAAGCTTACCTGCATAGCTTTCTGGAAATTGATAGTCGGGGTGTTCAGGGATCGATCGATCCCAACACGAGCGATGTGTGGGAGGAGCTTAGCTAGAGATAGCCGGGGGTTAGCTAAAACTGGAAAGGTCTAATGAATGTCCATGTGCAAGCAAAGAGAAACTATTTTCTTGTAAATTAACCACTGGACCATACAACACAATACGGTTCTGTTGTCCTGCAAATGAGTATTCATTGCGTGCAGAGTCCGCTTTGTCGCGGACTTTGGCATTACTGAAAATGGACATTCCTCAAGATTTCATAGAAAAAATGGCTAAGTTGACACAAAATGTGTTAAAGGTATACATTCACACCAGAATGCATGAAAAAAAATAGTGTAAGATTATATATTTTAGAGGGTTAATTTGTGTACCTCATTTTAATGAAGCGAAATAAATCATAACATATACTGAACCAAAAAAGTTTAGCAACACTGAGGATATTACTGTATAAATGTTATTTAACAAAAACAATAAATTGATTCAAATATATTATTTAATTGATAGGTCATTTTCCAATTTGAACAACAGTCTCTTGTTACTGTAATGCTAGCATCGCGCCTTTAACACGGCATCATTCAACGGAAGGGTCCAGTTTAAATAATGACACTGAGCTGTCAATACCGGTTGTGACCTCCGCGCTCATTAACCACCGCCATACATCGCTTTCTCATGCTTCGAATTAAGCACCTGATGTCACGAAGAGGAATCGCATCCCATTCCTGGAGAAGTGCAGCTTCCATCTCCCGCACTTTGTGAAGATGTGGATGGTTCTCGCGCACCATACGGCCAAGAATGTCCCACACATGTTCGATAGGAGACAGGTCCGGTAATCGCGCTGGCCAGTCCAACACCGGAACGTTGTTAGTCTCAAGGAAATCACTGGTGACCATAGCTGAATGAGGACGGGCGTTGTCTTGCTGGAACATAAAGTCTGCATGATGCTGCGTAAAACGGATGACAACAGGGGCGACAACTTCTTCACAGTAACGTTGAGCCGTTAAATTTCAGCGAATCACAATAAGATCTGTTTTGCCATTTTCATGGATTCCAGCCCACACCATGACACTGCCGCCACCGACTCTGTCGTGCTGAATGATGTTGGCTGCATCATACCGTTCTCCTAAACGTCACCAAACCCGTTGCCTACCATCCGCCACATCCACACAAAACATCGACTTATCACTGCACAAAACGTGGCTCCATTGTTGAGCACGCCATCGCTGATGAGTTCTTGCCCATGCGAGTCTTCCCATTGCTTCATGGTGCTGATTTTCGGGTAGCCCTGGGCGGCGGCCCATGTTCGGTAGCGTAAACTTTTAAGTGTTTCTGTTAACGTTCGTTATCTGCTTTTGCAATATGGTGAATTTTTGCCTTCGCTACCTGCCAATGTGGGCCAGTGCATGAAAAATGCATTTTAACATGCAGTAAGCGTGCGGCCGAGAAATGCAAGAAATGATTTGTATTTCTTCATGCTCAGCGAGACATTACATTGAGGAAACATGCCTGCAAATTTGGTTATAAATGGACGCATAGTTTTACTACAACAAACCAAACTTCACTGTTGCTAAACTTTTTTGGCTCAGTATATGATGATTTCATTCCGTACACATTATTATAATTTTCTTAATTGCGAAGTTGAATTAGTGACTCGTGGCTCTAATTCAATTTCACAACTTAAAAAATTATATTAATTTACACGTAATAAAATCATCATATCTTAAGCTTTATTTCGTTTAACTACATCTAGGCCAGGAGAGGACGTCATTGCATAAATCTGATAAGTGTGCTACGAGGTGACCTCAAGATAGCAGGACTCGGTACACTCAAATCAACTGGACCTGAGGAAACTAATGATTTCGACTGAGAACAAGATACAGTGGGCAAAAGTGAAGAAGAACTGATTGCAGCTGTAGGATGTTTCTACTACTACAGCCGCAGAATACAGTAATCATACATACATCTAGGCCCACAATTTAAGCCTCTAAAAGTATAAAATTTTGGGGAATTTTATTTTCAAGCATTCTGCTGTGAATAAGCTAAATGATTAAAACTGAGCTCTACTTTAGACCGGCACTGCTTTCAATAACACAATAACACCGTTCTCCAACAAAGTTCTTCATTAAAATGTGTATTGTACGTATCATATGTGAGCTACCCATATCCGTGTGGACGTATGATCACATTTACCTTTGACTCCGCCCCAGTGGTGGCGGCAGTGTGGGATGGGGTCAAATGTTCAAGAAATTGAGCGTAATGCAACGCCTTCAAAACTGTTTTGCCGATTTAAACCAAATTTAATATGTAAATTACGCATGTGATTGCGGAGTGCAAGAGGCCATTTACATTTGGCTCTGCCTCGTTGGGCTGAGCGAGTGTGTGTGCGTGTGCGTGCGTGCGTGCGTGCGTGCGTGCGTGCGTGCGTGTGTGCGTATGTGTGTCATAAGGTGGAGATTTGCGATGCCGTGTCATCGACCTAGCAATCTTGTTATTATTATTATTATTATTATTATCTTCTTCTTCTTCTTCTTTTCGTTCGCTGATCATACCGCTAGTCCTATTATTATTATTATTATTATTATTATTATTATTATTATTATTATTATTATTATTATTATTCGCATTGCTTACTTATGTATTTGCAGGTAAAGGTACTTACCGCGGATTTGTACAGTTACGGATTAGCTGTGATACAGAAATAAGAACGACAATTAAGTCAGCGTCCAGTCTGGCAAACAGCAAGGAGCCCATTTGGCGTATGAGGACGGCCCTGGCACGACGACCCGTGCTTATTATCCCTTTACTCACTACATAACAGAGACAACAAATCCCGGACGCAATGCATATTCTGTTGAATATTTTAAAACTAATTTGACTGGGAATTATTGCTAATTAGTTTTAAAATGTTCAAAGGCTTAATGGACATTTCCAGTTTTAGCTATGCCCCGCCCATCTCTAGCTAAGCTCCACCCACACCACGCTTGTGTTGGGATCGACCAATACCTGAACTCCCTGATCATCAATCTCCAGAAAACTATACAGGTAAGCTGTTGAATATTTTGAAACTAATTTGACTGAGCGCTGTTGCAGCCTATGGCAGCAACAGCAACCAGTCAAATTAATTTCAAAATATTGAACACCATCTTTGTTAAATAGTAAAGACATACAATTCGTACAACACCGCTTAGTCCGTCTTCAATTAGGCGCTCGTGACGTATATATCTACGTCATTCATGACGTCATTGATTATGACGTCATCCTACACGTCATGTAGTTGATTACGATGTCATATGATGGATGGGTAAACTGTAAAGGCCCAGTGTATCTTGAACCTGACACTGAGATTACAAGCGTTCAATATATCTGTGTTTACGAAAGTGTACATATTTCTTGCACATATCTGTACATAAATAATATTTAGTAGACGTTGATGTTTAGCTGTGATATGAACATACGAAAGGAGTACCTCTCGAATCTTGACTAAACTTTATGGTAGCTGAGCTGGTTGTGTACTAACAACAGAAGTGATCTGAGATTGTAAACATTCATCCTCGGATTTATCTTATGTCGGAATCTCCCGCCGGATGAAGACAAATATTATGGGTTCCATGTTTATTGGAATATTCGTCGGACCATGTACTAAAGTTTGTGTAAAATCAATTGAGTGGTTTCCAAGGTACTGGATAACAATTAGTGGAATCAGCAAATCATCATATACGGAGCAACTGGACGGACGGACGGACAGGCAACTTCATCTCTTACATACAGGGATATTGCGGTAACATGACTCGAAGGTGATATGTATAAGTCTAACGTTTTACTGATCCTCGACGTATATTCACACATACACACGGACCCGACGAAACACATTTATGTGCGAACGTTCCTCTGGTCGAAAATCAATGAATGCATTATTTGTAAAATGACACGCTTTTGCATCCTGTTTTTCTGTAACCCATACAGATTAGTAATGGAAAATCATTCTGATATAGGGAATATTCTATTGAATATTTTAAAATTATTTCAAATGAGAGAAACTGGTTCCGATCATATTAGTTTCAAAATGACCTAGAGCTTTCTCTATGATTGTCTTGAAATTGAGACACTGACATTTTAAGAAGTTAATTCATGAACCATGAATTTCTGACCGAAACGAATGGATTGTGCGGGCATTTATGACCCACACACGTGGGACTAGAATGTATGAGTTTATTAAAAAGCCGAAATCTATCTTAGGAATGCATTTAAAAAAAACTAACATGTGAATAACCATGTTTATGGACGATCTTTCTTGCTTAAATTGAACTTATATTGTCAGGTTGAATCGGCTTATCATCTATGTCCAAATAATTCTTTTTCAACACATTGCGTAATACTTTCCATTATCAACATTCAGAGAATATATTCTAAATAGATCAACTCTTTTTGTTGACATTAATTTGAAAGAAGCCATATTTTCTTCAGAGGCGTTACAACTCCATCTATGCAGATTGATTGCGGCGAGTTTCTTCTCAACCCGTTTCCCAAAGCCCTCTAACAGAATGATCGAGTTGAAATCATGAGACAGGGAGGGATGATAGCTATGTTTCACTTGTTTGAACCTTGGTTTAGTGTGTCATCATACGTTTGGCTTGCAATCAATATCCTTTGAAACAATGTAAGTCACCATGTCGGGATGTTGGCAACTAGGTTTTCGGAGAACTGTACCTTTGGTATATGCATCGATAAACAACGCTATCCCGTTTCTGTTGCTCGGATCCAACACCACGTTCTGAGCGGAACACACACCATCTGTAATATACTTGTTATACTCCCATTGGACGAACACTCCCATACAAACTGTTTTTATAATGGCACGAGGTGTAACGTTTTGGTGTCCAGTGCCAGAATGACAGCCCTATATTCTCATCAATGGAGGATTCTAGTTTCTCAGTAAATCTTATGACGTCACAATCAACTACATGACGTGTGGGCTGACGTCATAATCAATTACGTCATGAATAACGTACACAAGTTCAACACAAACGCTTAATTGACGACGGACGAAGTGTCTTTACTATTTAATATACATGCTGATGGATATTTTGAAACTAATTTGACTGAGCGCTGTTGCTGCCCTAGGCAGCAACAGCACCCAGTCAAATTAGTTTCAAAATATTTAACAGCTCACCTGTAGAGTTTTCTGGAAATTGACAGTCAGAGAGTTCAGGGATCGATCGATCCCAACAAGGCCGAAGTGTGGGTGGAGCTAAAACTGAATTCCTCCATTAGGGCACTAATTTCCACAACTCTTCTAGCAAAAAATTTGACGCGATCTACTATCTACTCATCCTGAAGTTGAGCCTGACCCATCTATGGTCGTAGACACTGTTTAAATCTTTATATTGCACATAATCACATGTGAATTCTGATTCATCTTCTATCCAGCATTTAAATGTATACATAATTCTAACAACTACTGTCTTATTTCCGAAAATGTTGTTCCCGATCACAGGAAAATTCATAATAAAGAAATATTAGTTAACTCTCTGGGATGTAGAAATTGTTTGAGTGTAACTTTCGTGACCATCTCGGTCACTATTTTCAGCACTAACTGATGCTCGCTGGCAGTTCTTGTGGAGTCACGTGACAGCATGGACTGATACAATGCTGGCTGGCATACGGTAGCCCTCGTCTCGGTTCACGGTTGGTTGATGTTTGTTGATTTCTATGGCCTCAAGAACTGACCAGAGTGACGTTGCCAGCGACCGTCAGTTGGTGCTGTGAAAGTGACCGAGATGGTCACGAAAGCTACACTCAAACAATTTCTACATCCCGGAGAGGTAACTAATATTTCTTTATTATAACTGCTGTCTTGATTTGGCAATATATGTATCGATACAGTTTACAGAAAGGAGATAATTAGTGCTGAGCACCACACATTTGCCATTCACGAATTGGTGATTCGTATTGGGAAGCTGATGTTCTACTGCCGATATCGCATGTGTGTGAACTGACAACCATTATGCGGAGCGAGTGCCATCTATATCGAACAACTGTGCAAACGAGAGAGGAAAGGTTTGCTCCTCTAAGAGATCGCGTAATCACCGGGATCAGAAGCGCAATCCTCGTGCCACATAATGTTGACACAGGTATGGATACGTGAACTTGGTTATTTGAGTAGGCATCGATAGCTGGCTTACTGAAGTTAGGCAATGATTGTAATTCAGTGTGCATTTCCGTATATCACGTGAAGCGGCTAAGCAGGAAGCTGCCATTTCTGCTGACCACACGCTTGCTTGTGTAAATGCATTCATCTAACCACTGGCACATAGCTACAATGCTTCCCAGATACAGCGGTGTACCATCTCTCTACACTAGAGACATTGAATGCCGACTCGCAACAACATACACGAGGAGTGACAGATGTGAAGTATAGCCATGGATGCGCAGCTTTGTTGTTTTAAACTCGTTTGGATACTTACAAGGATATTAGCTCTGCACCATTTCACCATTTAAAGATGCCCTTGATAAAAAGGCCACGTTTATACAATGCAACCTGCGTACCCTTGATGCTGTATGACTGTAACAGCTGGTCATCTCCAAAGGCAGCTCTAGACAAACTCGATGCCTGCCACCGCAAACACCTACGCACAATCACTGGACACCGATGGTCAGACAGCATAATTTTCAACGGTGCACTATGCAGGATGTGTAATACGCCGCCGCTGTCTGTAAAAGTCTCCCAGCAAAGACGGTCAGGTCCACCTTTGGCCATGTGATAAGGATACCAGAAGAGACACAAGCACAGAGAGCCTTGGAATTCGCCCTACTCGGAGCCAGCAAATACAAAGCCAGGAGAGGACGTCATTGCATAAAGTGTGTTACGAGGTGGCCTCAAGAAAGCAGGACTCGGTACACTCACGTCAAGAATGGATCTGAGGAAGATAAGGATTTCGGCCGAGGACAAGACACAGTGGCCAAAAGCGATAAAGGAACTGACTGCAGCTGTAGGACGTTTCTACTACTACAGCCGTAGACTATAGCAATCATACATACATTCCACCACTTCGCATAAGATGCCGAACGTTCTCCCGGCATTAAATTTGTCGATTGAGTATAAGAGCATTACCACGCATCGATTTGATATTTAGATGTCGTTGCATTAGTTTCTGCTAAGGTCCTAACAGAAGTGCAGCCTTACCACGGTCGAATTAATCAGAACATGCTGTTCGTTGTTTGGGAAAGGAAAAGTTCTATTGCAGTGGTTCTCTCTGTGGTATGTGTGGTTCTGATCGCAATTATGAGCCTATCCATGATCATAACTATAGCCGCTAGCGCTACCACCAATATGTGAACCAATTTTACCGATTGGTCCATCAAATGTCGGATCCATGCCCGACGACTCGCAACGTTTGACGACGTATTATTATATTGCATAATTAAAGTTAATTAAACTAGCAGCTGGAAATGCATGACCAGCGTACTCATGGAAACAAAACAGACCATAAAGCTCCTGTTTAATAGCTGGAAGACCCATTATCGCGCTCACTTGCCAAGCGAATGCTTTAATTGCATTTAGTGAATTAGAGAACGTAAATTTACTACTGACGTTCACTGACAGAGTGAAAATAGAAATGTGGAAAGGTTGTCTGTCTTAAACAAGTGTTAAAAAAATTGTTTCTCATTTGGGTTTTTGGATGCATTGTATACTACCAAAAGCTGAGACAAATGGTAGTTAACGTCTTGTCACTACCAAGCCATTGTCACTGAGTTTGGAACTTATTTTCTGATCTTATAGTTCTCGTGGACGAGCAAAATAAGGAATACTCCCAGTTGTTGCATCAGGAAGACGGGAGATTATACAGCATTCAGATCTCCAATATTGTTACAATAGACACACTCATAGCATGATGTCTGGTATATAAACCATTTTCAGCCCCATTGACACCCCATGTGCTTGCTCGTCCTCTGGTTAAGTGGCTTTTAGAACACATTAACCAGCAGGATGTTCGTCATGCCACCTAATTTGTGAAAAGTGGTATGGATCTCATCGCCGTCATCAAGTCACTCTATTTTCACAGACACTAGCCGATTTAACTGTCTCGCTGCTGCAAGCCACCAGACCATAAATTCAATGAGCAACAATTCTTAATTTACTTGATATTTTGAAAACGATTTGACTGAAAATTGTTGGTGGCTTAGCCATTAACAACTTTCAGTCAACTGGTTTTCAAAATATTTGGCCGGTCCAGCGATATAACCCTTGGAATATGTCCCCTACAAATACTCAACAATCATGGAGTTAAAATCTCCAGAAAGTTGTGCACGTTTTCTGGATTCTGATATATCTGAATCATCTCGACATTTGGTGCATTTATTTAAATCGATGCTCAAAGATGGAGAGGGGCTGCACATGGGGGTTGGAAGGCAGGCCAGATGCTATTAGAATAGGCAATGACGACCCTTTTATTTGCAGACGTGCTTCTTACTACAAAGGTGTCAGCTCACTAAAATTTGTAAAAAGCACACTTATTTGACTTTGAACACTAGATTCCTTCCCCCGAATGTCATTTTCCAGCTAATTTTGTATGCAAGCTACTGAAATAAGGAATCGCTATTCTCCGAATATTGAAATTAATTTAACACGAATCTGCTTCTTTCTGCTGCATTGGGCAACGTTTAATGAGTTTCAATATTTTATTCAACGCAGTATTTATGACATTTTAAATAAATGTTACAATTCGGCCTTTCTTATTCACAGTGTTAAATGCATTCACACTCTAAATGTCATTATTGGAAACTGAATCAGGATAGTTTTTCACTATTTTGAGAACTAGATAGTTCTTCACTATTTTGAAAGCAGTTTTACTGATAGCTATCCTATTCAGGTAACTGAAATACCAAATATTTAGCAAACTAGTTTACATCTAGAGAATCTGGTAGATAACGTTAATAAGTGAAGGGATAGCTGCGATCTGCCACTTAACTATATGATGTCACAATCAATGGACCTTTCCACTTTTAGCTATGCCCCCGCCCATCTCAATCTATGCTCCACCCACACCTCGTCCGTGTTGGGATCGATCGATCTCTGAACTCCCTGACTATCAATTTCTAGAAATCTATACAGGTAAGCTATTAAATATTTTGAAACAAATTTGACATGGCAACAACGTCCAGTCAAATTAGTTTCAAAATATTCAACATAATATTTATTAAATGATAAAGACATACAATTCGTACAAGGAGTCGGACTATTAAGCGTTAACGACGGACGATATCGAATCACTCATGACGTCATGATTATGACGTCATCCTACATGTCACGTAGTTGATTTTGACGTCATATGATCGATGGATAAACTTGGAAAGGTCCATTACGTCACATGTAGGCTGTGGCACCAAGAGCACCCAATCAAATTAGTTTCAAAAATATTCGGCAGGTTACCTGTATAGTTACTTTAAAATTGGTATTTTGGGAATTCACGAATCAAAGTATATAAATCGATCCCAAGACGCACATCGCATGACCGGAACTTGGCTAGAAGTGGGCGCGTTATAGCAAAGAATACAAAGTGACAATTAGGAGATATGCAGATCTTTCACGGAAACAAATACAAACCAAACTAAGGTCTTCACACAAACATGACACTAAATCCTTTTGGAAAACAATCAACAGCCAAAATAAATGCCAGGATGACGTTGAAAAACAACTCAACTTGGCGGAACTAGACACTGCAGAATCTCCCGAGATCGACATCAAAATATATAAAGATGAAATAAAGAAATTTATACAAAAAAATAAAAAAACGACAAGACTAGAGGGATAGATAATATAATAAATGAGTATATAAAATCTACAAGCGATATATGTGAACAATTATTTAATTCAGTTTTCGATACAGGAAATTACACATGAAACATGACTTATTGGCAAAATAATTCCAATATATAAAAACAACCGACCCATCCATTAAGCTGTATTGAAAAGTTGTTCACACTCAATATTGAGTGACAGATTAAAAGGATAAATATATATTATTTAACTCAATGGTTCAACCTGTGCTACTGTATGCATCAGATGTTTGGGATTATGAAAATGTAGATCTACTCGAAAACTGTCAAATAAGATTTTATAAAGTGCTACTAAAGTTGAAGCAAAGTACGCTAAACTCTGTGGTTTATGGCGAGTTAGGCAAATTCATCCTAAAATATCGTCCATTGCAATATGATCCGATATTGGACAAGCCTAGTCAATGCTGGATACAGTAAACTTTCATCACATGCAAACAAATAATATACAGATCAAATAGATAAATAATATTAAAATGATTCTTGACTCGACGGGACAAGGCAACATGTTTAATTTAGAAGATATTAACCAAAAAGCGCAAACCAGATAATGCCTAGAGAATAAATATATGGACAAGTGGCAATATGATATTAGCGTATCTAACAGGGTACATTTTACGCATTAAAAACAGGAATTTAAATTGATGACAAAATCAAGGGGCTATTCCAATTTTGCAACAAACCTATTTTAAATAGATTATATAACTACTACTACTACTACTACTACTACTACTACTACTACTACTACTACTACTACTACTACTACTACTACTACTACTACTACTACTACTACTACTACTACTACGACTACTACTACTACTACTACTACTACTACTACTACTACTACTACTACTACTACTACTACTACTACTACTACTACTACTACCACCACTACTACTACTTCTACTACTACTACTACTACTACTACTACTACTACTACTACTACTACTACTACTACTACTACTACTACTACTACCACCACTACTACTACTTCTACTACTACTACTACTACTACTACTACTACTACTACTACTACTACTACTACTATTACTACTACTACTACTACTACTACTACTACTACTACTACTACTACTACTACTACTACCACCACTACTACTACTACTACTACTACTACTCCTACTATAGACCCAAACAACCCACCATGTTGGAGAGAAACATTTTTTGGAAATTTCGTCATGAAATCGAAAACAAAATTGACTGGCGACTACCTGTTCTCACGAACAAAGTACTCATCTTTGGAGCTTCGAACCTGAGTCGCATTAATGTTGAGCCCCACCCTGAAACGCAAGTTTCCTGCTACCCAGGAGCTAAATTGTGTCATGCTAGAGGACTAATTCAAAAGTACACTGGATCATTTAAACCAGAGAAAATAGTGATTAACATTGGCATTAATGATATGAATGAACCCATCTCTAGTCGGTTGACAGCTCAGCAGAAGTTGGCGATTCAGTCCATCAATTCGACGGCTGAATCATCAACATCTGTGACTGTCATTCCTGCACTTAGACTCTCCGAATTTAATGTTGTTAAGGATAACATTCATTGGACTGAGAAGACAGCTAACTCGATGTATTCTGCCTGACTTAAATTCCTAAATTTAAACTAGACAAGGGCCAGGGTAACATCCGCCCGGTAACAGGACTGGGCAGTAATATTGTCAATCTAACTGGCTCCCCATTAGGTGAAGCAGAGCAGTCACTGCTCAATTTTGGTCTTACATTTGTCCCAACACCAAAACCTAAAACAGGTTTGAATGCTCTTTTAGATAATGGCTGTATGGAAACATCTGAATTTAGTCACCGTATTAAGTTAGCAGACTTCTTTCGTAACTCTAATAGTAACATTTCACCATTCATTGAAAAAACTGGCTGGGCACCAAACGTAAAAATCCTGGACACAGCGATCGGTGAAAGCATAGAACTCTTTCAGAACGTGTTAAAAATTCTACATTCCCTAATGATCAACCAAATTTACCCTATGCGGAACGCCAGGCCTTAATTGAATTGTCTAAAAACAGCGAAATTGTCATCAAACCTGCAGATAAAGGGCCGGCGACTGTAATAATGCTTAAAGATAACTATAAACGTGAAGCACAACGCCAACTTAGTAACCCAAAGCATTACCAGAAACTAAGCAAACCACTTTGGCAAAATAATTGCAGCAAATTTAATGAGATTCTTCAAAAATTGCTAAATAGGAAGAAGATCACCGAAAAGCAACATAAGTATCTCTTTGCTAAACTTGAGTCAAAACCACGGACTTTCTATCTTTTGCCAAAAATTCATAAACCCATAGATTCGTGGTTGGACCCAATGTCACCGCTCAGGCCACCTATAATCTCTGATTGTGGCTCAGAATCCTACAGAATCAGTGAATACATCGATTACCATCTACAGCCAATAGCAAATAGACACCCCAGCTTCTTGAAAAACACAGAAGACTTCTTATCACAGGTCTCTGAGACCTGGATACCTCCAAATTCATTCTTGGTCACGCTTGACATCGATGCTATGTATACAAACATTGACATCGAGAAGGGTATAAATTCTATCCGTAGAGCATTCGTGAACTACCCAGACACCAACAGGCCAGACAGAGAAGTAATAGCTCTATTAGAGCTGAGTCTGAAAGGCAATGATTTTGAATTCGATGGCGAAATTTACCAACAAATTTGCGGCTGCGCGATGGGCAAGCGCTTTAGCCCATGTTTTGCCAATATTTACGTAGCAGAGTGGGAGGAGGAAGCGTTAGAAAAGTGTCCAAAACAGCCCCTCGTTTATCGCAGGTACCTTGATGACATGTTCATGATTTGGCAACACACAAAGGCAGAGTTTGATGAATTTTTCGAAATTCTGAACAATCACGATCCGAATATTAAATTAAAAGCAACCATTGACGAGATGTCCGTAGATTTCCTGGATATAACTGTATATAAAGGTCTAAAGTATGAAACAACTGGCTACTTAGACTACAAAGTGTATTTCAAACCAACCGATTCGCATCAGCTATTGCACAAAAAATCTTTCCATCCACCGCATACGTTTAAAGGAATAGTAAAATCACAAATAATCCGTTTTAACAGGAATTCGAGTGATAGGAAAAACTTTGAAGAAGCGTGCTCTACCCTATTCAAAGCCCTCAAACCACGAGGTTACTCCTCACGATTCTTGCGCAAAATCAAATCTGAAACATTGGACGGCTTGGAAACCATTCCAGATAATGCCTCAAATCGTCGGCCTACCAAAATTTCTCACAATCGTCCTATTATAGGTGTAGGCGAATCTCGCAAATGTGGAAAGAAAAGGTGCAAGTTAGATGAATTTCTCCCAAACCTGAATACTTTCACGAGCTTTCAGAACAAAAGCAAGTTCCAACTTCAGTCTAATCTAGATTGTGACTCTGAAAATGTTATTTATCTAATTTCATGCAAATTGTGCCAAAAACAGTATGTCGGCGAAACCAAATGTCCATTAAGATGGCGGGCAACTCGACACCTCTCAGATATTAGGCTAGAGGAAGACACACATGTTTCCGAACATTTTAATCTTCCTGACCATTTAGTCCTTCGTGACTTTGAAATTATGCCGATTGAACAGCCACCCCTTTCAGATACGGCAGAAGAAACTGATAAACAAAGAAAACTTCGAGAATCGTTTTGGATTAAAGAACTCGAAACACAGTGGCCAAGGGGAATAAACTCGGACCCAGGCTTATCTGATCAACGTGACAAAATTCCATTCATTCTGACCTATAATCGGAAAAACGTTGAAATTTCCAAAATCTTGAAAGATGAGTATCAAAACCTACAGGAGAAACTGAAACAACCCTTTGACAAGCGTCCAGTAATTGCGTTTAAGAAAAATCCGAATCTACGTGACATCTTGGTAAAAGCAAAACTCAAATAGCTATCCATAATATCCATCTCAATCATTCAACATTAACCCTTGCATGATGGCCAGCCAAAAACGATCAATTTAGTGATCTTGGGCAATGTCCATTTGCCGGCGGGGATTGGAGTATTTTTGAAAATTTACCGCTGTAATGACTGGCTCGGGAACCGAGACAGTCGTTCCAGTGGTATATTCTCGGGAATGACCTTGTCTGTGCCTGCAAATGTACATTAAATAAGTAAGCGCATATTTGGATTTTACTGAACAAATTTAACCAGTAAAGGGTTAACATTAATGCCATATGGCTTTCCTCAAACAAAATGACAAATCTCAGGCAGTAAGATAAACCAAAATATCTTTGAATTTTTTCAATTATTGAAGATTCTGAGCCAGTGCGTTGACAATATTGACTACTACTATTACTATTACTACTACTACTACTACTACTACTACTACTACTACTACTACTACTACTACTACTACTACTACTACTACTACTACTACTACTACTACTACTACTACTACTACTACCACCACCACCACCACTACTACTACTACTACTACTACTACTACTACTACTTCTACTACTACTACTACTACTACTACTACTACTACTACTACTACTACTACTACTACTACTACTACTACTACTACTACTACTACTACCACTACTACTACTACTACTACTACTACTACTACTACTACTACTACTACTACTACTTCTACTACTACTACTACTACTACTACTACTACTACTACTACTACTACTACTGCTACTGCTACTGCTACTGGTACTGCTGCTGCTGCTGCTGCTACTACTACTATGTTGCGTGTTTTAGATTATTGTCAATTTTGTCGCAACTAGCTGATGATGATGATGACGATGATGATGATGACGATGATATATTGTTGATAAAATACTGGTTATACAACTTATTGTGTATATTTATATCAAGTATAATAATGCACATGTGTCTCTACCGTCAAATGTATAAATTTATAGCACACCTCATATGTCACAGTTGTAGCTAGAAATGGACCCGGTGTGGAACATTTTATCAGAAACATATGGCACTAGGACTATAACGAACATGCCCGGGGACTGGTGCTGTTAGAATAATATGTATTTATTCATTGAATACATAGCATAAGAAACGGAAGTCATGTTGATCCTGGAATGGGCAAAATATGAATATTCTTGACACATAATGAATATAAACATTACTTACGCATCACAAATTGACAGTACTGACATTGGCCACATCAGATAAAAAAAAAATACATACATATTTTATGATTTCGCAACGTGCTTGTATGCCCATAGGAGCGTCAAGAGGGAGATTTTACAATTCTTCAAATGATTTAGTATACATTTTTCGTGAATTCGCCAATTTATATTGTTTTTCTTCAATTTGCACAGTTCAAACACGTATCTGCTCCCAGCACGCATATGTGTTGATGTAAGGTTATTGAAGAATGAAAGATGCGCCCATTTACATGCAAATCTGTCCACAAATACCATGTACTATTTGAGACAAGATATGGTGCCCTTTTGTAACACATTATAGATCGAGCCCCTCTCATAGTGAACAATCATAAGGCGAGACAAAGCAATGGATGAATCCGATGTGTTGCACAAATATCTGACGTCATAATCAAGCACGTCACGTGTTAAAATAACAGTTCAATTCTATTTGGGTCATCGGTATAGATAATGCACAATGAAATGGAGTGTGCTGTGAAAATTGAACCCCCCCACCCCCACTAAAAGCCCCAAAACTATGGTCAAACCTGCTAAATCAAAGCGTTTCTGATACATACAATGTCAAATCGCTTGCACTTTGTAATGAAGAGATCCGAACTCGGCGAACTTTCACTCAGGTATGTAACGATGCCACTCAGAACGCCATATGTTAGTAGTCGTCACAATCAAAATGACGTAGCTTCGTCGCGTCAATCGAAATGTCCGTCACGAACTGTACGAATCTTGTTGTTTCTTTAAAATAAAATTATAATTTAACCGTCTGACTGCAGGGTTTTGGCAGACGACATATTCCAGGGGTAATATCTCATGATCTGCTAAATATTTTGAAAACAATTTGACTGAAAGTTGTTGGTGGCTAAGCCACCAACAACTCTCAGTCAAATTGTTTTCAGAATATTCAGCACGTCAAGAGTTTTTTCCCATTGAAAATATTGTCTGGTGACTTGCAGCAGCGAAACAGTTAATACACATTCTGTCGAATATTTTGAAGCTAATATGACTGAGAGCTCTGGCTTCCACGGATAACAACAGCACACCCCCCCCCCACCTACCAATCAAGTTAGCTTCAAAATATTCAAAATATTAACAGCTTACTTTTATAGCTAGACCTACCGTGAAATTTAAATCCTGTTAATTCAGGTTTCAAAGCTTCAGATCGATTCCAACACGCGTAAGAGTGGGCAGAGCTTAGCTAGAAATGGGCGGGGCATATGTAGAAATATATGTCTCGGTTAGGTTTGATGTTTTATCGATGAACACAACTAAACGTATCATGCGCCTTAGCGACCAAATATCATTTTTACCATAGACAATAGTTTTTATTACGCCAAGAGCGGGCGCCCCAACACCAATTCGCCTGAGTGTTCCGCTGTTATGGTACGATTGTACTACGCTCATTTTTAAGTCCAGGTGATTTCCGCGATTACGTGATATTGTACATACGTACGCCAGTTCACTAGAACTCTTCTATGCATTGGGCATATACAAATGTAGGACATAGATCTTATGTTATGTTTTGCGTGTAGGATACGCATGCATGAGTCTTACAGCTTCATTTGTCGCTAAGTCAGTCAGACACGCAGTCAATTGGTCGGTCGGTCAATGGGTTGGTCAGTTTGTGGATAGGCGATTCTGTCTGTCCGCCTGTCCGTCAGGCCTGCAGTCATCCGATTTGTCACTCATGCGGTCATCCGACCTGTCGGTCGGTCGGACAGACAGCCACAAATGGCAACGACATCCCTCTCCACAAGATACATATGCAGAAATTATTTTATTTGATCTGGTCGGTCAAAAGAGCAGCAGCAGCAGCAACAGCAACAGCAACAGCAACAGCAACAGCAACAACAACAGCAACAGCAACAGCAGCAACAGTAACAACAACAACATCATCATCAGCAGCAGCAGCCACAACAGCAGCAGCAGCAGCCGCAACCCTGGACCCCAAATAATATCGATAGGTAGATAGAGCGATGCAATGCCTTGAAATCGTCTTTACACTAGGATAACTAATCTGAACTCTTGATAGCTATTCAGGTGATATAATATGCTACTCATAAAGGATGCAGGTAATGTTAAGCTTTTCAGCATGCCGCTATAGAAAGGTTCTATAATATTCAGTATTCAGTATTCAGGTTTTCGTAGCTGAATGTTGCTACATTTCTACAACCTATGATGGCTGTCATGATTTACTTTTCAACCAATCAGAAAAGTCCTAGCTTGCCTGCCTTGGAATATAGCTCAGTCGTAGAGTGTATAGTTTGGCAGTGTGGTATAAAAGCAATCATACAGGTAAGGGGTTGAATATTTTGAAACTAATTTGACTGGAAGTTGTTGCTGCCCCTAGGTTGAATATTTTGAAACTAATTTGACTGGAAGTTGTTGCTGCCATAGGCAGCAACAACTTCCAGTCAAATTAGTTTCAAAATATTCAACGAGATGAATATTACATAATAAAAAATGTAATGCATTGGCACTTACATGACATCACACACTATCGCCCGAGGAGACAAAATGGCGGCAATCACTGTTCAACATTTAGGAGATATTACAAAGCAGATAATTGTGATACAGAAACGGGAATGTGACAGGATATTAATGATCTGGAATCTATAAACCATAATCTATCGGTGCAGTATAACATTTGAGATGAGATTGGCATCGCTTTAAAGCGTCACGGCAAAGCTCGTATTAGACAGGTATGTCGATGTGGCTATGGTAAGGTGGAAATGGTATTGCATTCGGGTCTGCGTTTGTTCGTGTGTGCGTTCTTGCGTAGGTACGAGGTGCGTGCGTGTGTGCGTGCGCGTGTGCGAGCGTGCATGCGTATGTGTGTATATGCGCGTATGTGGGTGCGTGTGTGTTTTTGCATTCATCGAATAACAATAGCTGATTGAAACCTGTCTAAAGCGAAAGCGAAACAATAAAATATGTAACGTGATAAACGGATTTCCTTTCATGAATATATATAAGATGTCAAATGAATACAATTTAAACTAGATTGATAATATCAGTAGGCTCAATGGTTATAAAAATTCGTTATTTGACATTGCACCTTTAAGCGTCCATGACGAACTTAGAAACGTCATTGATTACACATTTTGATTGTGAGTTGTGACGTCAACCTACATGCGACGTAATTAATTATGCCGCCATATACTTGGGTGACAGATTGGATTCATCCATTGGGATGATGGCTAACTTTAATTATAGAAACAACTTTGCTGTAGGCTGCCAACGCAACGGCATCGTTATTGAAGCGGACGCGCATGTCTCATAAAAAAGTTAATACCAACTGTTGCAATTTGCTTGATATAAAAAAAAAGGAAAATAAATGCATTTCCTGGAAATGGCTGTAATAAACGAAACCTTTTTGATAAGTCTGAGAAAATGAGTTTGCAAAATGGCATCCGGAATTTCATGCAATAATGCGGATTATTATACCGCGGGAGATCGAATTCATATCCGATATCCAAATGTTCATTTCGTTTGGTGCGGGGTATGGAGTCACTGGTCTGGCGCTCGCTGTACGCGCAACTTTATTACCGGAAGCGTGACATTTGAGTGACGTGTAATTGGACCCCATGCTCCAATTCGGGCACGCAGTTTTAGCCTTCAGGCCGAACATTTGAGTGACAAGCATCGATATATGGTGACGAGTTATTAGATCCCATGCTCCATTTCGCGTACACGGTTATCATTCAGGCTGAAGGCAAACGAAAAACAGCATTGCAAGTATTTTGTCATACTTTCTCATGTCACCGTTTTACGACATAACGACCAGGGTGACCATCTCTCCGGATTTATCCGAAAAATGCGGATCTTTAACAGGCCTCCAGATTTCCGGACATCCTGTCAAATATCTGGATTTTTTTTACAATTGGCAATATGTATGAAATTATTAATCTGTTACCAGTTTTCGTTATATATAGGGCAATTTCGACCTTATTTAAATCGACCCCATTAGTCTGAATAGCCGTATGATTTATTTCTGTAGATTTATAATAATATTCAATGACAAGTTATAGTTTTAAATGATGATTTATATGCATTTCTGCATGCTCACATATGCAAACACTGGAAGAGACAAATTGTGCGCTTGCGCACTATGTCCGAAAAGGGCAAACGGTGCGTTCCCGTGGTGGCCCACACTTATTTAGTTGGCACAGAGGCCGAGTCGGTTAAGCGGCTGGCTAAGCCACGCATGCTCGGAATTCCAGTCCAACGAGCCGGTTTCAAGCCAACGTTAAAGGACAATTCCGGGATGGGTAAAAGTATACTTTATTTGAAAGACTATTATATGACTAACATATTGGATCTTAAATAAATACAATAGGCAAATAATACGAACATTTAGACCATACTAGATATTTTCTCGCAACGACAGCGAGATTTCAAGCGATCTTGATGTCATCGCCGCAACAATGCGATCTTTGTCGACCACGAGGGCTGTACAGTAAATATGCATATGCATGGCGAGCTAACATGTGCACAATTTGTAATTGTTGGGACATTGTACAGTTAAGCTAGTAAGTTTTTCAAATAAGAATATCTGATACAATGATACACCCTGCAAGCTGATAACGGTTTTATTTGCCAGCATAACTGTTTCTGGATACAGTGAAACCTGTCCATAACGGACAATATATGGCCTCTTAAATGGGGCTCACTAGAGACTAATAGTCTCCTCATATAACTTATCTGCTATGAGAAATATGATTTGGAGCCACCTGATGAGTGCTCATATGGCAACCCGTTAAAACACCAGCGTGTGGCGCTAAGCACAAGCCCCGTACTAGACAGGCTTGGCCGAAGGAAAATGTCGTTGTCAAGCTTGCAATACGACAGCGGAAAACAATTAAAATGAAAGCTTTGATTTGCCAATCATATGCGTCGTTAAAAATAAGATTGGTCTGCTAAAAATAAGTTTACATGCCAATTATGGGTATTAAAAGGTGACAGGGTAAGAAGATGCTAAGATGTATACGAAGACCGGGTGTTAAAGGAAATGATCAGGGAACTAACACATGCTCTTGAATGATAGCTTTATATAATACCCACCAGTGAAAAACAGAAATAAATCAGAATAATTAGAAAAAAGCGGCTAAATACCATTTATGGCATTCTGGCGGGAAGCAATTAGTGACGAAGTTGGACCCACGCGCTCTGGGTGTATGCTGAGCGAATAAATAATACCCGTTATAGCTGGTCATTATCAGTTATATTCGCACCAAGCTGACCCCGTGTTCCTTGCTAGAGATATCGTTACACATATTGCTTTAGTATGGTCTAACGATATCGCTAGCATAACGAGAGCTTCGGGAACATGGTCCCTGATTAGGGTTCAATTATTCAATGTTGTGTTAAATTCTGAAAAAATTACCGCAAGATTGGGTAGAGGGAATGATTATACCTATCTATAAAAATAAAGGAGATACAAAATCTGCAGAAAACTGTAGCGGCATTACGCTCCTGTCATGGAATTTGTTCACCAGCATTCTAAACAACAGGTTGACAAAATTCGCAGATAATTATGGTCTTATAAAAGAAAATCAGGCTGGTTTCCGGAAAGAGCATTCTACTACCGATCATCTGTTTGTCTTAAATTGCCTAATCAATATCTATAAATTCAGTAGACAATCATTATTCTGTGCATTCGTTGACTATGGAAACTATTTTAACAAGGTTTGGCGTACTGGCTTATGGTACAAAATAGTGAACTACAAAATTGAAGGCAAATTTCTTTAACGTGATTGTAAATATCTATAAAAGTGCCAAATCATGCGTATCTACTAACAATTACAAATCCGAATTCTTTCAAACATCAGTTGGAGTTAGGCAGGAGAAAATATGTCCCCCTTGCTTTTTACTTTATTTGTCAATGACTTGGAAGACTCCCTTGCCCATGCAGGCTGTAATTATTTATCTATGGCAAACAACGACGTGATTAAAACTATGCTTAAACTAATGGTCATTCTATATGAAGACGACACTGTTATGCTTGCAGACACAGAAACAGATTTGCAGAAATTATTAAACGGGCTACATGAGTACTGCCGTACTTGGAAACTAAGCGTTAACAGTGATAAAACCAAAATTGTTATATTTGGACCAAAACCTAAAATTCAGGATCAATTTACATTCAATGGACAACTCATTGAACACGTAAAACTCTATAAATACCTGGGAATTCAGCTTTCTAAAAATGGCAGTTTTTAAAATGCCGAACAAAGCGTGTGAAGCAAGCAAACAAAGCCAGGTTCTCTTTATTAAAGAAAAGCAGGTCCTTAAACCTCCCGGTTGATTTGCAACTTGATGTTTTTGATAAAATAGTTATGCCACTTATGCTCTCTGGTTGCGAAGTATGGGGATACGAAAACGTAAAGGAATTAGAAAAGATGAAGTAAAAATTTTGTAAATATATTTTGAATGTAAGAATGACAACAGCAACTAGCATGATATATGGGGAACTTGGTACATTTCCCGTTATACTTAAATGCGAATGTTAACATCTGTCTAAGCCTGTTACTGGGCAATGGTAAGAAATATTCGTCGATCTTATTTAGTTTACAAAATTAAAAAGAAATTTCAAATGGTTTTCCTTTATAAATGGAATACTTGAATCCTGTGGATTTTCCCACGGCTGGACATATTTTCCAATAGACAAAACTGGCAGTAATGCACTGTATACTCTTAAAGAACAGATACTCCAAGACCAATTTGTGCAGACGTGGAATAGGTTATTAAGAGATTCCGCTAAATGCGAAACGTATCTGAAGTTCAAAACCGGTTTCATACTTGAAAAATACCTAATTACATTTTCTGTAAATCTACGAATCAGTATTTGTAAATTCAGAATGAACAACCATAACTTGCCAATAGAAAGGGGCAGATTTTTGGGCATTAGTAGGAGGGAAAGGCACATTATGTCATACTGGGAATGTAGGGGATGAATACCATTTCCTTATAGAATGTCCATCTCTTAAGCAACTCCGAGATAAGTACATTCCAGAATATTTTCGAAAACGCGCAAGTGAATACATCTTTACATGCCTAATGAGTACAGAATATGCCAGACACGGACTAAATGTTGCAAAATTTATAAAAGAAGGCATGAAACTATACAAATAATCTAACACGCCGAAATGGAGGGATGGGGATTAGGTGTGGCGGGGGATAGTGCTTTTATTCCATTTCATTTCATCTCATTTCATTTCATCTCATCTCAATTGTATTCATTCCATTTCACCCCGCTGCATTCCATCTCATTTCTGCAACAGTTCCCGGCAGCATTGCCGAAGTCTCGAATGCTAACAGCCACCGCATATGGTGGCCGGACCCATAGCTAAGCCTCATCGCTCCTTCTATTTCACCTTTCGTATATAGAAAAGTTATATTGGAAATTGGGACGGGTGGGGGTGGGTATGTCTGTCTCCTTGTTTCGCTTTCGACCTTTACAGGAACAAGTGAATAAATGGGTAATAATATAATGATACTAATAATGATGATGACAATAACGATAATAAGGATGATATTAATAATAATAATAATAATAATAATAATAATAATAATAAAAATAATAATAATAATAATAATAATAACAATAACAATAACAATAATAATAATACTATGGCATCTGTAACTACACTACTGTACCGCTCATGTAACTATGTAGAGTTGGAATATAAAGTCATTCATTCAGCAACTACGTCCTACAGGTAAAATACTGTCTAGATTTAAAACAATTAGGCTTCTTTCTCATTGCCTAATCCTGTTTAACTATTTCGTGTACTATGTAGGTTAATAATTAGCCGATGTATCGGTTTGCATTCCCACTGCTGGGAGATAGTCCCGGACTGGACGGTGGTGCTACCTGGTGGACACCTAGATAACATGATGACCGTAGCGCTACCTGGCAGACAGTGCGAGTAAATGCTGATGTTAACGCTACCTGGCAGATTTTGACGAAATAGGCTGCGTTCACATAGGGAAACGTAAGCTGCCGATTTTACAAGAGCCAGTTCATTGAGAACGCTAGCCGATATACCTGCTATTTACCGAAATAGTGGCTGTATGAGAACACTGCGTTAGACCGTGTTCTCATTGGAGAGTTAATCGGGAATGACGCCATACCTCAGTAGCCGGTTAAGTCTCAAGTGAGTACACGGCCTTAGACTGAAAGCCGTTGTTTCAAGAGACAGGATCTACATTCAGGCACACGAATGTCAAAATATGCAGTTATTGCAGTAGGCATCATATTTCGACCATGGAAACCAGCAATGTATTTTGAAATAATTTTAACTGAAACTTGTTGCTTCCACCAGAAAAAGTGACTTTCAAATATAACGTTTTCAAAAGGATCAATAGTGAATTAGCAGTAGCGAGTTAATCGCTCTACATCGGCGCCTATAGAGAATACTATTCATATCGCTTACAAAAATATATTTCCAGAGGTAGGTCTACCCGATATACCTGCACACACAGTTGACACACGGCGGAGTGAGATTCATCAGCTTGGCCAATAATTGGCTCCAAGTTAAGGCTCCAAGATTTAGTAAATGCTTTTTCGCAAATAATCCCGATTCATTTCCATTTTTACCGACGGTAGTTTATTTAGTATTGTATGAGATTACCAATAACATCTTTTGTTATTTCCATTTTCCGTTCCTTTAACCAATAGACCGCTGTCTTAAAATCTATGCCATAGATTTAATTTTCTCTAGCCTATCAGTACATGCTCGTTTTGGTAACAACGCTGCTGTAAGCCATTGCTGCGCAAGACAGCAACACGTTTCAGCAACATTTATTTTCAAGATGTACGCCGACACTATCTCTGTATGTAGGCTATTATGCATTTGACACCACCACGATAAGTGGTAAACGAAGTGGCACGCTTGACACATGCCTATTGTCAAATTATTCAGCCGGCTTGAGATACCTTTATATTGCTGGTCGCAGGGAGTGTAAATAAATATTCTGAGAAAACATATGATAATATTACTGGAACCACTGAACCGATTGTAATACTTCTGGTACCTACATGTATCTGCAACTTCGAAGATATATGCGATGCTAGGGATATCAGAATCGCCCTAGTGGTTCAAAAGACAACGTACACTCTGCGGGACAACTAAGCCAGCAACATTTCAAAGACAAATTTCAGGATGCTCTCTATCTATCATCCCATATCAACATACGTCTTAGAGCCACAATAACAGAATTTGCTATGCTGATGCTGTATAATGTTATCCCATAACTCAAACAGTTTCATCAAAATATCTTAATTATTGTAATGATTACAGCTTGCGGGGAAATTTCCTAGATTTTATGTCAAAACGTCATTCATTTGATTATATCTCCGGCAATATTCATGCGAGCAAAATTATAATTAGCCAAGCAAATATCCATTTCAGTCAGCTTTAAGCACACTCCAATCTTATGCCAAGCATAAGTATTTCCAAAGCTTGAGTCTGCGAGACAAAACCATCCCATGTTGAATTTTTGCCCCCAAAAAATTTCTCAGATCGTACGTTAGATGACCAATATTTATATATTCCAAACATTTGAACGCCTTGTCCAATTTTAACATCCATTATATCTTTTGAACCCGAGGTCAGCACATATTTGGAGGTTCAAGAATCATTAAACTCGCTTCAGCGGTTCCGTTGCTATTATCATTTACATATACTTCCATAAAATATGTACCCGCTTCTATTGGCCACGCGCCTCCTGTCATCCATATAGTGGTGGTGTAGCACTGATGCCACTAGACTCAATAAAATGCCAGAGCCCCGATGTGCGAAAAATGGTCAATTTTACCGATTTTATCTAGCGATATTTGGTTACGCTATTTCTACCTGGCTATTATTCTGGCGTAATTTCATTAAAAATGTAATAATCTTTAAAATAAAGCACACTTTTTATCTATCCGGAATTGCCCTTTAAAACGATCAAGGTATAAAAAAAATTGCACTGCTCTATCTTCTTTGGGAATGACGCAATGTAATAACATAAATGACACGGTCAGTTACATTTAACATTCCCTGTGTAATGCCGCCATAATAGTTGGCTCTGGAGAATACCACTATATTAGATCAGTCCTATTTAAAATTAGAACAATTTAAAATGACGACATGATGACGATGACGATGACATTAATGAATATTCAAATACGAAATGACGTCACAAAATTTAGGGTCAAATCCAGCCAGATCGAGGGGTTAATGTCAGGTCATCGGCGAGAGTAGCTAATCCTGAAGTCCCATCATGCCCCATATTTACAATATGATTGATTTATTCAACATTCTGATGCATTGTTATGATAACTAACATATTTAGTGTTTATAAATACATCTGTTGAATTACCTTTGCAATTCGTTGGTGAATTGTATGCATTTCTGCATATTCACATCACACTGGAAGAGAAGAATATATATAAGATTTACGATTTACGATTAAATGAATATCTTTGATAGATAAGAGCAATCAAAGATTGCAGACCCACGCCATTCCGTTTTGTCACATTGTAAAATGTTTTCAGATTTTTCGGATTTCTTTTCGGATTTTCAGGATGTTTCGGATATTCCAGATTTAAAAAATTTCTCGATCACGCCCCACGTTGTGGAATCCTAGTATATGGTTTCACCCTTTCTTGTGTTAATAGTTGAGCCGAAATCGGGGAAGTACAAGCCCAGAATTTGATCCAATCTGGATCCATGTTCTTTAATCGGCATCACGGGAAAAATCTGGAAATCCACTTTCACGGCAAGTTCATTTTTTGTGTTAAAATCTGAGTCACCTCAAGACAGACAGGCATACAGACAGACAGACAGACAGACAGACAGGCAGGCAGGCAGGCAGGTAGGCAGGCAGGCAGGCAGGCAGGCAGGCAGGCAGTGAGGCAGGCCCGTCGCAATACCATCGTCCCCTTACAGGCCGCGGGTAACACCTATCTCAAATAAATCCGTGCCACCACTTTCGACGACACTGACATTTGACGTTTTGACCGCCCAAAACAAGCGCTTCAGGATTCTAAGGATAATTGATCAAGACATTCGGTTGAATCATCTCCAGTAGAACTGTTGTTATCCAGCCGGACACACAGTTTACCAGACGCACATACATGCACACAATTATATAGACACACAGAGACAAACAGTCAGGACATATAATCTCAAACAAATACTAGATACATCCATAACAGAGGCTATATGCCAGACTTCTGGGATGCAAAAGGGTTATCTTGAGATTCGTATTCGGCCTAGCGTTTATACGGAAAGGCAAGGGTCTACAGAAATGCATTAAGTATATAGGTTTTGACGGTTTGATAATATAATAAGTCCATTATCAGCGACTTCAATATATAGAAGTACTTTTACGATTTAAAAGCTGTTGTATAATAGTCATAGTTGTTGCAATTTCATAATCTGATATAAAGATAAGCACAAGTATATATGTTGGTGTTCCAATTTAGAGTTACGACTGGGGCTAAGCCTCTAGCACGTGAGCTGTCAAATCTATGTACATAGCTAGAATCGCCTAGAAGGTACACTAATTCTGCTGTTTATCACACATTATGTGGGAGATAGATTCGCAGATGACAATTCACTCGCTGTTTAGCAGGTCCTGTAAGTGAAAATTAAAAAAATCATGTGCCAGCTCCTACAATGTGCGTACATTATTTCGACTCGAATACATTATTGATGTCAGTAAGTCAAAAACGATACTTGGACAATCTCATACAGGAGTGCGATGTACTGTGCAGCTGTCCACTTGCACCTCAGCATCCTAAGCCTACCACTATGCCATAAGGAAGTATGAAAAAACAACAACAGTGACAGGTGTGAGTAGTAATGGGGGTGTTCTGTTCGTTAGTGTTCTTCACCGCAGGAGGTCTTCGAGAACAAAGGTTTTTTTGGAGAACAATGGCGAACAGCCCGCACACAAAGGGAATGGAATGTGAGAACAATGGCGAACAGTGCCCTACGTTTTCGAGCTTTTGATAACAATGGCGAACAGCCGCGCACACACATGTTAGATTCTCAAACACTGTCGAATCGTTTGAATGAATATTGTTGTTGCTGTATTTTGTAAATGTTAACCCTTGAAAGTTGTGTATATTACATTTTAAGGTATCGACGGCGAGCCCCCCCCTCCATGGTCCCTCCGTGGTAGTGTGGTATGTAAGGTAAAAATAATAGATTTAAAGAGGATGTTTGATAATGTAAAAAAATAGAGCTTAAGAGGTGGTCTGATAAAGGATGTCGTAGGATGAGGAGGGAGGAGGCTGAGGAGGAATGCTATGGCGGCCGGCCTCTGCCTGGTGCTGTTCTCTGCGTGTATTTAAGTGTGCATGTTTAGTTCGCTATCGCTATTTGTTCTTTTTAAAAGAAATGTATTGAGTGTAGATTTTAAGAGAATATTTTTTATAAAAATATTAAGCATGTATTAAAGCCATAACAAAATGGCAGATAATTTAAGCACCGATATTAAAGAATGTGAAGATGCTGTTAATGTGATTTTGCAGCAGATGCGTGACTCTAATACATCAAGATTAAACGTGGATCAACCCTATTCACCTGATGAACATGTGGATAATCTTTTATATCTGGGTTCTATGTTATATGAACCCAACTTTTCAATTCCGCACGTATCTGATGAGCATAATGACGTTACATTACGTGATGTAAATGCTAGCGATGTCAACTCTGTTCCTGATTACTGCGAAGTCATTCCTGAACTGCATGTCTATTACCGATGCTGATGTTTTCAATTATTTGGATGATTTATATGATCATGATAAACTAGACAAGGCCAGAGAAGATGCAGAAACTTCTGTTATGAAAACCACTTCACGCTACAACAAACTAAAGCCAGGTATCTAAAGACCAAGCTGGAGGCCAAAAGAAGAAGCTGGAGGGAAAAGACGGCAGGGTTTAATTTAGAGAGAGACACCACAAAGCTATGGAGACTGACTAAAGCACTGAATGATGAGGGTGTCGGGGGAGAGAAGATTACTCTTGAAGAAGATGGACAACCACTGACAGGAAAGATGGCTGCAGATGCCTTTGTGAAAGCATGTGCAAAAGAAAGCAACATTTCTATACCACGGATGCGTAAAAATGAGGTTAGAAAAGAGCAAAAGGAAGGAACCGACACCAACACTCACGATGCAATACAAGTTACATTAGTTTAGCAGAACTGAAGAAGGCTATCCATCAATTAAAGAAGAAGAAATCTCCCGGGCCAGATGGCATTATGAATGAAATGATCCAACACCTTGGTAATGCATCTCTCCGCAAGTTGCTAGACATCTTTAATCTCAGTTGGACCAATGGAGAGGTTCCTCAGTGCTGGAAGGAAGCCAGAATGACTCCTATTCTGAAAAAGGGAAGAACAAGACGAAAGTGCTGAGCTACCGTCCTATCAGTCTTACAAGCTGCATATGCAAGACCATGGAGCGCATCATCAACCAGCAGTTGCAGTGGTACCTGGAGTCGGAGAACATTATAGTTTCAGAGCAGGCCGGCTTCAGAAGATACAGGAGCACAGAAGATCAAACAATACATCTTGCACAGGTCATAGAGGACACTTTTCAAGCCAAGAAGGTGATGCTAGCTGCCTTTATCGATCTGCAGAAGGCATTTGACAAGGTGTGGAAGGATGGCCTCCTCATGAAGCTTCGGCACACAGGCATCGGTGGCAACATGTTCCGATGGACCAAGTCATACCTACACAATCGCAGAGCTATGGTGCTGGTGGATGGACAATCTGGACAGAATGTATTGCTGAGACAAGGGGTGCCACAAGGTGGAGTATTATCACCAACTCTGTTCATACTTTTCATTAATGACATTGTAGCAGAGCTGCCCAATGGGATCCAAGCAGCCCTCTATGCAGATGACCTCGTAATCTGGTGCACCGAGGAGTACACAACGACTGCCACGTACAGAATGCAGCTCGCATTGGACAGAATTACAGCTTGGGCCAATCGCTGGTGTGTTACCATCAACAAAGAAAAATCATCCATGCTATTCTCACTGTCCACCAAAACCAAGGTTGGCAATATGACTCTGGGCGGTACTCCACTCGAGTACGACGACCAGCAGACATACCTGGGAGTCACCTACGACAGAAGATTAACATAGAAGGAGCACATACAGAATGCGGAGGCAAAGGCCAGAAGAAAGCTAAACATCATAAGGAAGCTGGCAGGAACAAAGTGGGGTGCCCATGAAAGGATCCTCAAGACCATCTACCTAGGTGCCGTACGACCACACCTTGAGTATGGATCCAGCTCATGGATGACAGCAGCTAAATCTCATCAACAGATCCTCGAGAGGGTACAAAACCAGGCACTGCGCATCATCACTGGTGGAATGAGATCAACACAAATAGAAAAAATGGAACAGACAGCAGGCATCCCCCCACTTAGCAAAGGAAGGGAATGCAAAGCACTGATCCAAGCTGCAAAGTTCAAATCGTTCAAGAACCACCCGATGAAGATCAGGCAAGCACAACTGTCATCAGGAAGACTTAAAAGATCAAATTTTGTGAAGGAGACAATAGCACTTCAAAGGAAACACCAAGAAATGTTGCCAGCACAAATAGAATACCCAAACCACAACGTTGATCCTCCACCCTGGGAAAACAAACTAGAGAGCATAGCTATTCGCACCACAGTACCTCATCTCACAACCAAAGATGAACACAGTGATGTGAGCAAGAAGGCCCTGACCCTAGCCATGCTGGAAGAAATGTACCCTCAGGAGACATGGATAAGGATCTACACAGATGGATCAGCCAAAGATGCAATTAGGAGCGGAGGTGCCGGACTGCACATACAGTATCCAAACGGAGTCAGCTGCAATACCGACAGGCAAACACTGCACAAACTACAGAGCTGAAGTGAAGCACTGGTTCATGCCGCTAATACCATCAGCAGAACAGCAGACCCTAATGCACAGATTGTCTTTTGTCTGATGCCCGCTCCATACTTGAGGCTATCACCAAAGGTAAGCTGCCACAACCTGAAGAAGCACTACAAACCATCAAATGCTTTCGGATAGCATTACAGTGGATCCCCTCACACTGTGGAGTCCAAGAAAATGAGGAAGCAGACAAGATGGCAAAGCTGAGTGCAGAAGAGAATCAGACAGAAAACATGGTTACCCATACAGAGATGAAGACTATCATCAAGTCACTCTATAGAACACCTCAATCAGTAGATGCCTACCATCATCTCTCGAGGCCAGAGCAAGTGACCATTTTTCGTCTCAGAACTGGACACAACAGACTAAACCAACACATGTACAGGCGGTTCCACCTTATGACATCGCCCGCTTGTCCTTGTGGAGAAGCAGAACAGACCACAGAGCACATACTTCAATGTTGCAGTACGTATCAGCTGCTGAGAAAAGAGATCTGGCCTTTGTCAACCTCTTTTCTTCAAAAGCTGTATGGGCCTGTGGAAGAACTCCAGAAAACCACAGATTTCATCTTGAGAACAGCTCTCCAAGTGTGATACCAGCGATCGAAAAGAAGAAGAAGAAGAAGACGTAATCATACCTACACAACCTGCTTCTAACCATTGATGATCTAACTGCTCATACCAGAACTGAACTATCTATTCCAGATCTGAGTACCGTACCATCATCATTTTTTAATTATCCTCATAACGATTGTGACGTAATTGATCCTAATTATTCGACAGATGTACGTGATGGACACGATCTAAATTTAATTGACATTGTGCCTTTTGCTAATGACCTATCTTAGGATTTAGCATACCTTCCTAACGATTCCGACCTAAATTTATTTGATGCAGCACCAGGATATCTCTGGATTTAGCATGCCTTCCTAATGATTCCGACCTAAATTTATTTGATGATACACCAGTTCCTGTATGTATTGCGCCTTCTGCTAATGACATATCACCGGATTTAGCATGCCTTCCTAATGATACGATTTATCGCATCGATGTTTGTACTCCTCAAACGCTTACTGACACGCATGCAAATCATTCGGCAGATGGAATTACTCTCAACACTGATGAAATCAGTCGATGTATATCAGAGAATGTAGTGCTTACAGATGATCTACTTAATCGGTATTTGCAACACTATGAGTACGCTCAAATCGGATGGTCAGTAGTTGATTATACTGACTATATATCTGTGGAGACTGCTCGCAAATACTGCAGTAGAAAGTTTCATCTCGAAGGTACTGAATATAATGTATCTTTTAAAAGTTATCCTATAGCCGATACACCACTTTCTCATTCTGAGTTCGTGTCAGGCGTCTTTCAATCTTTGCTTGATACGTATAGCGAATATAGCAACGTTCAGCCGAATGATCACATGAGAATCGAGTTGATTCACCATTCTTTGGAAATGCCGATAGCGATGGATTTTAGGCTATGGAATGAAATTATGCCTGACATAATTTTAGAATCAGTGGAAAAAATCATTCACTCAAATACTGATTGTAGGTATCAGAGGGTTTTGAATTTCACGTTTTTCGTGTGGAGGACTACAACTCAGGTGGGCGAAATGATACTCTTCTAGGTGCGATCTATTCTAGACAATTAAATTTATTAAATTTACATTCAACTGATTTAGATGCAATACATGCATATAAAAAATGTATTATACCCGTATGCATCGAATATCCATTCTGTTTCGCGGCAGGATTATTTTTAGGAATAAAATTTATTGAGAAAATGAACAAATTAATCTCTACACGTGAATGGAATAATTTGATACGTAATAAAACATATTTGACGAATATGGCTCGTGAATATCATAGAGCTTATAGTATTCCTGAACGTGAAATTAATAGTACTGATTGGAACACATTTCAGGAACATTTTCGCAATCAATTTTCTATTCAAGTCTACTCAGAGTCAACGCATGAATGCCTATTCGGTAGTGTTTCCCCGAGTTTACCGTGCATAAATCTTATGCATTCATAACGTGATAATCATATATCCTTAATCACGTCTATGGCCGCATTTCTTTTGGTACATAATTACTGTACGTGGTGTAATGTGTCATACTCTAATGATCACTCATGCACGGCACGCTGTCGTAGTCAGACACCTTATTCTGATAAAGGATCTTGTACTTCTACAGACGCTACGCATAAGATAATGTGTACTGATTGTCATCGTAAGTTTTATAACCGTCAATGTATAGCGAACCACCTCTCTAATGGGACCTGCATAATGGTAAAGGCATGCCCCCACTGTTTCAGTCGCATACGTAAAGATGACGATGAACCCGTATGCTGTATGACAAAATGTCATGCGTGTAAAGAAAAGTATGTTATTACTGGAAATCATACATGTTATCATAAAGTAATTGAAGAACCTATTATGTTATCATCCCATGCACGCTCTATGGATAAGAATGCCGACATTTGTAGTTACGAATGTTTTAAAAAATACATCATTTACGATACAGAAACATATTTATAGCCTATTGACCGTAGCAATACTAATATTCTAGCTGAGCATAAAGTCAATCTCGTGGTTGCCAACATATGTTGTGATGCACGCTTTGAGCAACCGCTCGAAGACGATTGCTGTACATGTCACCGAGGCATGAATTATGGATATGTTCGCTTTCATGGGTTAGATGCGGTGGATCAGTTCATTAGCTGGTTGACACGTGTTAAGGCTGTACGTGTCGGTAAAAAAATCAAGAGAAAATATGTTTTCTGTGACTACTTGGTGATCGCACACAACGCGCGTGCCTATGATTCTCTTTTACTCCTTCAATGCATTTGCAAAACCGCTAACCTGCATCGTAAACCTGCAAATATTATCATGCGTGGTCATTCAGTTCTCTAATTGGATGTAGGTACTATTCGGTTTATCGATTCCATTAACTTTTTTCTCCTTTCATTACGTAAGGTGGGCGATGCTTTTAATCTTCCTGTTCGTAAGGGGACATTTCTCCATCAGCTCAACATGCATCAATATTGGGGTAAGGTAATACCCTTTCCCGAGAGGGAGATATTCTGTCCACAAAATATGAATGCAAATGAATTAATCGAATTTGATCGCTGGTACAACTAGCAGATATCTAAACACGAGCACTACTTCTTCTTCTTCTACTTCTTCTTCTTCTTCTTTTCGTTCGCTGATCATACTGCCAGTCATGTAAGTGACTATCGCCATGATCATAAGCGCTACAATGTTGATAAAATTCTCATCGAATATTGTAATGATGATGTAACTGTCTTACGTTTAGCAATGTCTAGATTTAAGACTTTATTTTCTGAATCGACGGATGGCCAACACCCAGTTGTGACAGGGATAATGCTAGTGGGAGCGTGTAATGCGGCCTATCGCACTTTATGGCTTCGACCTGAGAGTATACAGACTTTACCTGATTTCTCACAAAGAACCAAACGTGCTTATAGCGTTATGGGTGTAGAATGGATGGAATGGGTCAGTCAATGCGAGGGTCACCAAATCGCGCATGCGTTACATGGCGGTGAACAGAAAATATGCGGACATTATGTGGATGGAATTGATGTATTTGAAAATATTATTTTCGAGTTCTTAGGTTGTAAATTCCACGGACATGAGTCTGCTTTTTGCGGTGATAAGTGTGATATGACATATACACCATATGACGATCAGACATATGAAGAATCACATTCTGCGATTCAATGTCGCATTTCTTTATTTGAATTGCGTGGATATACAGTGAGAATTATGTGGGAATGCGACTTTAAGAAACAAGTCGCTGACTCCTCCGTGCTAAATGATTTTATCACTGAATTGGACTTAGCCCACCCAATATCACCACGTGATGCACTATTCGGCGGATGTACATCCGCGATTCGTTTATTTATGGAAGCGGATGAGCATACCACGCTCGAATATTTAGACTGTGTTTCCATGTATCCTTCAGTGATGAAACAATGTTGTTTTCCAGAAGGGTCATATACGGTACTAAGAGGCGATGACTTGAGTGATAAGACAGGGCATGACTTCTTTGGTCTTATTAAATGCAAAGTCCTTCCACCTCGTGATTTATACTACCTGCTAGAATAAATTCGCACCTCATGTTTGTACTATGCGACGAATGCGCAAAAAATTAACAATCTTCTGTATGCGAACATAAGGAAGAACAGCGCAGTTTATGCGGACCATGGACTACTCCAGAGTTACAGCTAACTATATGCAATGGTTATGTCATTAAAAAAATGTATGAAGTATGACATTATTACGTGTCATCGCAATATGAGCCGCATGGCGACGATGGGTTATTTTCAGAATACATTAACCGTTTTTTGAAAATTAAACAGGAAAGTAGCGGTTATCCTGATTGTGTCGGTAGTGAGAGTGAAAAGGCGAATTACGTGGCTGACTATTATAAACATGAAGGAATACAGCTCGACCCTGCCAAAATATCGAATAACCCAGGTTTGCGATTTGTTGCTAAATCGTGTTTGAATATTTTGTGGGGACGATTTTCTCTTCGTGATCATAAAAAGAATAGCATTATATCAACACATAAAGGTCTACTCTCCCTTCTGAATGACAAAAGTAAAACTGTGGGCTCCATTACATTCTTGAACGATAGTCTTCTAATGGTCTCCTATTCAGTCAATGAGAAGTACGTTCAGTCATCATTAAATACCAACTGTATTCTTGCATCTTTCGTGACAGCTTATGGCCGAATAAAACTGTACGAAGTCTTGTCCTTACTCGGACGCCGTGTAGCCTATCACGATACGGATTCGGTGGTATTTAGTACCCGTGAAGGTGAGCCGACCATTCAAGAACGAAGTGGGTATCTAGGTTCTTGGACGAGCGAAATCCCCTCCGATTACGAATTAACAAGTTTTTGTGCACTCGGTCCAAAAAACTAGAGTTATGAAAAGAAGCGTCACGATGATCCATTGATCATTAAACAGGTGATGAAGGTTAAAGGTTTAACGCTGGATACCATACAATCAAAACAAGTTAATTTTGATACAATGAAAAAGTCCATTGAACAAATTATAAGCGATGGTGGAATTATGGATAGTAATAGCGTACTATTAAGCTACCCATCAAAGATCATGCGCACTGATCATTTTAGAATTCTTTCAGTAAATAGCCGTAACATTTTCAGACCCGTCTTTAAAAAACGAATTTTGAAACTGGGAGATTTATCATCAGTACCATATGGTTACACTAGCATAATATAAATAGTAACATTGCACCTTTTTCAGTCAGTACGTAAACAATGTCAGTGTCATCCATGTCCGCCGACGCCGCACTAGCTGCTCATGCTATGATAACAAATATTGCTAGTCTGTGTAACGCTGATAAGGATAAGATGCGTGCATTGATTATGAGGAGCATGCGGTTCGCTTTAAGAGATGACAAAATTAATGCTGGAAGAATTATACTCATGTCTGAAATTAGCAAGGGTTTATTAACCGAATATGGGATAGACATAGTGCATTGGGTTCGCGTATTATTGTTGCGAAGCTACATTAATCATTGTCTTTCTCATTCATAACTTATGCTTAGTTATCGCACGCATTACAAGTCTTATATTACTGCAAAAATATTATGACTGAAAGTTGTTGTCATCCACCAAGAACTTGGAGTCAGATAGTTTTCAAAATATTTTGCGCATCCAGCGATAATACTTTAAAAACAAGACTAGTGTACCGAGTCTCTCAGTCACGTAATGGTTAAAAGTTGGTTGTGCGCATTATTGCTCATAAAGTGTGCGATGGATGGTAGAAGACAGTGTCCGTACCACGTGAATATGTATGTTATTGATCGAACAAATGCACGCCATATATTCAAATTATGTACATCATTGTAACACATGTGTTCCTCTGTACGCCATTGTGTGCATGGTATTTTCACCAGATGGTGTTCAATGCGTGCGTAGCTGTTCGTTATTGTTACTAATGATATATAAAGACCATAGTTTCGCTCTATGATTATTCATTCTCCACGATGTCATCTGATCCTTTCTTTAAATATTTAAATTTCTCGGCGTTTTGGTGTGATCTTGGTAATTCGCGTAAAGCGTGAACAATATGTTTTGGCGAAAAGTGGTGTATCGATCTACGGCAGTTTCATCCTGATGGTTATCCTACTAAATGTGGTTTATATCTCAGTGTAGTAGCGTTTAAACAGCTGTTACAGATCATACCCGATCTTGAAGACGTGGTAAAACGTGCACGCAAAAAGAAGGCATATTTTACATATTCTTTGGATAATTCTGTTCGTATTTCTATCTGTGACGAATTTCCGTGTATTGACATATGCTATTTTTCTGCTCTGATGCAGAACCACGTGCCACACGTTGCGGATTATACCTGCAAGACAACGAGTAGGAATTATTGAAACAGAATGCGAGTAATTTGCTGGCAGTATTACCTAACCTTTACGTGCCTTTTACGTGTAAAACTATGAGGCATCCACACCATTATTGTCCTATGGATCATGTGCAAAAGCTTAGTCAGAAATTATTCGCATTCATGCTGTGTGAAAAGATACATTCATTGGTTGTGCGTGCTTGTTATGGCTATCTAGTAACTCATCCGAGTCGACGTGAACATTCCTGTTTAGGGATTGATGTTGACCTTAACCTAATTGACAATTTTGAACTTTATAATGAGGCAGCATTATTAGAAATGTACGAAGCCGAATATTGTGCTCAGCTAGCCTGCCATTACGATATATATGAACATTGTACTGAACTGTACCGCATGTGTATGACGGAATGGTATAGGTACATTGTGGATGTAATACATGAAAAACAGATGTTGTCGCCATAACTATAATTAATATTTTCTCTATGCGCGTATTAATTTATTTAGTTTTATTTAAAATTAACCGTATGTTTTTAAGCATTAAATAAAACACATGGATAATTTTTTATAAAATCATATACGAATTAATTTTTATTTTTTTTAAAATAACATAATTAATTGTTTTGTTTTGTCATTCGTAGCTTTGGAAAATATGTTGTAGTTGTTTATCGTATCTTTGTAATGATATGTATTATTGTTGTCTGTATTAATAAAAAAGTTTTAAAATCAGATTTCACTTGTTCAGTTTGAGCACCTTGCTCTCTCTCTCTCTCTCTCTCTCTCTCTCTCTCTCTCTTTATCTGTCGCTAGCAACTCACTATTCACTCCCCAGCCTCCTCCACACGTGCTGGTATGTCCGCTTTTCACTTGACAGAGGTACTTGGCAACGCGTGTCATTGCTATTCTTTAGAGAAGAATGGTCCAGGTGAATGATTGATAGAGTGAGATGAATAGCGCATTTTATTATGTGCATACTTAAATAAAATGCCGTTATATGGTTTTGTTCAATTTCATGGTAAAATATTCACTGAATATGGTGTTTATTTTTGTAACTATTTAAAGATGTCATGGATTCCTCGCGCAAGTATCTTATGTCATAATCATACACTTAAATGTTCATAGCATTTCTCCTACGTCTCGTGTATCTGACGACACAATTCTTAAACGTTCATAGCATTTCTCCTACGTCTTGAGTATCTGATGTCATAATCAGTGCATTTCTCCTAATTTTATGACGCATTCATAGCATTCACCTACATCACGAGTATCTGAGGTCACAATCGTAGCATTTCTCCTAATTTTATGACGCATTTACCTACATCACAAGTATCTGGGGTCACAATCATATCATCTCTCCTAATTTTTCGTAACAATTCTTAAATGATCATATAATTTCACCTATGTCATGAGTATCTGACGGTGCAATCATAGCATTTCTCCTAATTTTACGTCACAACTCTTAAATGGTAATAGTATTGCTCCTACATCTCGATTATCTGACATCACAATCATAGTATTTCTCTTACGTCACAATTATATTCTTAATGCTCGCTAACCAGTAAGCATTGATAAAGTATTGGCAGAAGAGTAACTACATATTACATTATAGTGATGGTTCACACACCTCCATGTATGACTAAGGTATATACACATACACATGAGCTTATGCCTCCTTAGTCGTATATGGCCGTACATGTGGTGACGCAATGGCAACATCGCTTGACTGCAATACAGCATTGCGCCACCCATTTACTATGATTGTCTGTGGACCAACGCAGTGCAGTAAAACTGAGATGATAAAGCACTAACAAGAGACCCATACACCATTACTCCCCCTCCGCAGAGGATTGTGTACTGCTACGGTGCATGGCAAGACGGGTATAACGATTTGGCGAAAGAAGTTGAATTTAAAGAGGGTGTGAATGTTGAACTAGACAGAAGTTGCAGAACATTGGTGGTACTCGACGATTTGATGAATAAATGCGACGAGAACGTGACTGACCTATTTACAAAACATTCTCACCATGAGAATTGTAGCGTAATATTTGTCACACAAAATCTGTTTCACAAGTCGCGCAATCAACATGACTTATCAGTTAACTGTCACTACATGGTATCATTTAAGAATCCACGTGATGCATCATCTATTCGTTCTTTATCGAATCAGATGTACCCAGGCAATACAAAGTATTTGATCGAATCATATAAGGATGCTACATGCGAACCTCACTCATATCTACTCCTAGATTTGAAACAGATGACACCTGACAATATCAGACTACGTTCATCTGTTAATCCGAAGGAGGGCTGCTACGTTTACATACCTAAGTAAAATGGCTTCACGTAAAATGGAACGGCATTTACCTATGCTGCAATATTTGGCTAAAGTAAAGCCTTCAATCAGAAATGATGTAATCAAACAGTGTTCGAACGAATTGGTGGATGTGCTATGCGAATCATGCCTATACGTATTACGTGGGAATGTTCATCTCACTAAAACACGCTACAAACAGCTGAGTAAATATAGAGGGAAAATGCGTACACTGACTAGTCGCGGTGTGCCATATGCACGTAAAAGAAAATTGCTACAAACAGGCAGATTTTTATGAGCCTTATTACCAGCGGTGATCGGTACGCTAGCGCCATTAATTGGTAAACTGTTCACGTGAAAAGATGGAACATACACGTAAAATGGCACTAGTTCCTCACGAATTGCTAGGTAATTTAAATGAATGGAGTAAAATATCATTGCTACAGACAGATCCATCGATACGTAAAGCTATTAGTCTCGACAACGAGATATCCAATATATTAGGCAGACACGATCTGACTGAGAATGAAAAAGCAAAGTCGTATTCACAAGTATTGGATAAGTATAGATATTACTATCAGCAAATGCAAGGACAACATTAATATCAACCGATACCTCTACAGCCCATAACTAACTACGACGCACTGCCCGCACAAATACTTGAATGTACGATGAGGGGAATACCAAAAACGACAAAAGCCAGTGGAGTAATTGATATCTTACGTTCGGTTCCTGAACGTTTTCACGTTAATGACTTGGGTGAAGTGACAATAGAGGGTACGTTTTTCCCAAAAAGTAATGTACTCGACCTGCTTACAAACGTAGTAGCGCATGGGCGTAAACCTCTTATGGCTGGTATGCATGATCAAGTGGAGGGAAAGTTTCTTAATCTGTTACCCGACCTAAACATACCCCATAGATTTGTAGGGCAAGAGAAAACGATGAGACAGATATATAATGGTGCAGAAAAGGATGTTAGCGCCAGTGAGTACACGCCTACGCCCTTGAGCAAAAGAATACGTAGAAAGAGTTCTCTAGTGGGCAACAGGAAGAAAAAGAGGCATTTAATTATGGTGTGGGTAAATTTAGATAAGTCATGAATGATGCCAAATTGGCGAAAGTATATTTTGATCCGAAACATTACGCATCTTTTGGTGGGAAAGAAAAGCTATATAATGCGTTCAAAGGTAAAATACCATGCAACTACATCGACAAATGGTTAAAACACCAAGAAGTATATACCCTACACAGACCACAGAGAACAAAGTTTGACAGGCGAAAAATAAGAGTTTCATCCGTCGATGAACTATGGCAGGCGATCTATGCTCGATGGGTATGCTGGCGAAAGAGAACAACAACATGTTATATTTGCTATGCGTAGTTGATGCCCTTTCAAAATATGCATGGGTGGAATGCCTGTTTAGTAAAACGTCGTAAGCAGTCAAGAAAGGGTTAGAACAATATTGGAGCATACTGTGCGTCGCCCACACGCTATTCAAACAGACAAAGGGGGCGACATCGTAAACCGTGTAATGAAAAACTAGTGAAAGATAATTGAATACATTTCTACACTTCTCAAAATGAAACGAAAGCGGCAATGGTAGAGCGTTTTTAATGCACACTGAAGGGACGAATCTACAGATACATGACGCATAAAAATACACGAAAGTATATCGATGTATTACCTAGTTTAGTCGTGGCGTACAATAACACCACACATTCCAGTACATGCATGTCTCCTTCCGAAACAGACCGTAGTACTGAGTTAATCGCGTGGAGAAATATATATGGAAAGAAGACGAAGAAACGTTCCAAATCTAAAAACAGCCCTACTCAAGGTGACCATGTTAGAATATCACAAGCAAAAATGCCATTTGAAAAAGCATATCACGGGCAATGGAGTCGCGAATTGTTTAAGGTGCGTGAGGTGCTTACAGACAAATATCCATACTTATATAAATTAGAAGACTATGGAGGCGACCCGATTATTGGTACTTGCTATCATGATGAGATACAGCATGTTATAGAAGAAAATGATAAAGAGTACGCCATGGAAAAATACTTAAAAGTAGAAAAAATAAAAAGGGACAACGCGAGTATCTGGTAAAGTGACTTGGTTACCCGGCTAAGTTTAACACATGGGTTAATGAACTAAGTACTATACATCATTAACAATGGATGAATATATGGAGAGAAGATCGGATCAGAGCATGTGGCGAATGATGGGTTTGTGAGTACCGAAAGAAGAAATAGTATACCTTGCTCAAATTATAATGATTTATATCGTAATCATTACATGTATCGTGAATCTGAGTATACAAAATGGGCAATCAGGCATATGGATATCGCTTTTGAGTGGATGTCTAGGGTATATGTTGCCTAGTCTGCGCATAAAGACGTCCATACATCATTCCACTCAGAATGAACGAGGATCAGTTTTACACAACGCTTCTGAGCGATAGTAGTACCCAGTTCTTTCCAGACAATAAGATATCAGAGTTTCGAACACATCTGCAAACTCCATTAACATTAGAGTGTGTTATATCCGAGGAGTTGGCTTACTATTGCAGAGGAAAGTTTTGTCCAAATATATGCATTTACTAAGAAGAAGATAAAGAAGAAGAAGAAAGGTAGTGATGCGACAGAAGAAATGAGCAAATATGTCGCAAGCACGTCAGAAATAGAAAAGACAAAGGCTTTTCCGCTAGTTTTAAAAGATGGTTTCGGTAATTAACGTCCTGCCGATTGGGGAAAACGGTCACGAAATGATCAGGGAAAAGATGTGCGAAATGATCAAACAAATAATGTTGGTGAAAAACGTATACGTAGAAGCGAACATTATTATTATGTGCAAACAGAAGCTCCATTTATCAATGTGCTGAAAGGGTACTATGCCGTAAAATATGGTAGACTATCTAAATGGACAGATAGAGAGCAAGACAAGATTTAGACACAAAAATTAAGATAATTACGCTATACGCTTAGGTGGAGAAGTAGCTAATTTAATCGGATTCGAAGGGGGAAAAATACATATGGGACCTATAGACTTTAAAGAATCATTTCGTTCAAATCGTGAGGGTGGTCCTTCGACCGCGTATATATACTGCGACGTAGTCTCACACAGTGTGGTAGGCGATGCTTCCGCACCGCTACTCAGAGTGATACCGGTTTCTAGTACAGATGGAGGAAAAGATATATGTCAGTGGACGTTTCCTGATATTCAATACCGTACTGTGTCAAAGAACTACATCGATGCTATTGGAATACTTATAATGGATAGAACTGGTGCCAATGTCCCATTCAAGGACGGAGCATTACCGAGTGTACTCTGTTTGCATTTCAGACGCCGACGACAATGATAATGAGAGGGATGATGAGAGGAAGAATGAATGCTCCAGTTCTGGCGCGTTACTACACGAGTCAAGCGGGTCATGGACATATTCCAGTTTTTGTAGGCGCACGATACCAATCAGGACATGGACTCGGTAATATCTTAAGCGGGCTATTACGTTCAGCAATACCTTTCACAAAAAATGTGGCTAAATCCGTAGGTAAACAAGCTCTTAGTGCTGGAATCGGACTAGCTGAGGACGTAATGGCTGGAAAAAATGTTAAAACAGCATTAAAATCGAGAGCGTGTGGTGTTGCCAGGTCTTTGATATCGGAAGCTGTAACAGCGGTGCGAGGTGGTTTAAGACCACCTCAACCTAAAATGCAGGTAATGCTCAGTCAATGCGTGCGATACCGAAGAGGAAGGGTCGCAATAGACGGCAGAGAAAACAAGCTGATATCTCTAATTAACAAACAACATGGAACTTAATCAGATCAGCGAGTGCTCGAAGAGCGAATTAGACATTTTTCAGACGCGTCCCATAGTGACGACATTGGAGTCTGCAAAATGGGAACAGTTTCAGCCTGTATCTAGTTTATCAGATAGTGGACTGATCGAGTTTTACGTCAGTGGCTCTGCTGATAGATATTTAGATCTTACGCAATCTTATCTTTCGATTAAAGTTAAGCTAGTAAAGCTAAATCGAAATGGTGATGAGAAGAGACTCGAGGCGAATGACCTATATAATAATCTTTTGCATACGATGTTCTCACAAGTGGATTTTTTTTGAATGGAAAGCGTGTCAGTGACTTGAACGAAAATTATGCTTTCCGCTCGTACATCAAGACGTTACTAAATTATGGCAGCGATGCCGCATCCTCACATCTACAACTTGCTGGATGGAAAATAGATGATGCCGGTGAATTTGATAATATCGCCGAAACTAACTTAGGATTTCAAGCACGTAGAAGAATGATGGAGTAGAGTAAAATGGTGCAATTAATAGGCCACATACACAGCGATATGTTTCTGCAGGACCGATTCCTGCTCGGTTCCATTGATTTAAGAGTACGCCTACTGAGGAGTAAAGATGCGTTCGCCATTATGGCCGCAGAAGGTGTGAGGCTTAAGTTGAAAATAATGTCGGCTAACTTATTTGTACGCAAAGTTATCCCATCAGCAGATCTGCTAGTGGCGCACGCTGACTCTGAGACAGACAAGCACGAAATATCCTATGCGCAGGGTAGTGTGTAAGACTTTTACAGCACCTAGCGGTGTTATGAGCATCGATAGAGATAATATATTTATTGGTCAGCTACCTACTAGAGTATTATTCGCTTTTGTACCTAATGATGCCTATAATGGTGTAGTACATAAAAATCCGTTCAAGTTTGATAACAATAACACTACCTACGCTACATATTATATAAATGGAGAAGAGGTTACAACATCGCCAATACGACCTTCGTTTAGAGACGACATTTACTCGGACGCTTATTTCTCACTATTCAGCAGTACTGGGGCGTTATTCAAAGACCGTGGCTACCTGATAAATAAGTCACAGTTCAGACATGGAACCACATTGTTCGCATGGGATGTTACGCCAGATCTAGCTGATTCAGAGCATCGCTACCCTACACGCACTGGTTCGTTAAGAGTGGTCTTCCATTTTGCTCAAGCACTTACCGCTACAACCAATGTAATTTTCTATGCTGAATTTGATAATATGATAGAAATTGGATCAGAATTTAACGTATTAACAGATTATTAACAAATATGTTGAATACATTTGAAATAGAGGATCTATTATTCGGCGACAATCGGCATTTTTCCAATTGACAATGTACCCACACATATTAAATATCTCCCGGCCTCATTAATAATAAACACGCATCCCAGTAATAAATCAGGCCAGCATTGGGTGGCAGTTTATTACACTAGAAATCGAAATGCTGAATACTTTGATCCTTATGGAAGACGTCTGCGCATGTTTATTACTACAACAATGTACTTGTTCAACCAGCCGTGACTACAACTTGCGGATATTATTGTGTATATTTCTTATACCATCGTTCGAGAGGTGTACAAATGAAACACATATTATGGGCTCTAAGAAACAGAGACAAAAATGATAGTGAAACGTCTGATGCGCAGGATTATGAATAAACAGAAAAAATGATCATAATTAATGTATACTTATTTATGTACTATGTTTTCTTTTTAATTATCGTGAATAAATATCGCTAATATTTATCATAAGAAAAATGCACGTGTCAATAAAAAATACATTTATTTTGTAAAAATATGTTATTATTTCTTCGTGTTCCCTTCTCACCCCTCAGCCACCATCCCCAATTATCGCCATTTTGATACGCCGCGATGGATGAATGCCGATAATGGCTAAAAAATTAATGGTACACTAGGCGCGCGAGGCGTACCACAATGATCCAATGATCCAAAATTAATCGTATTCACATCGTGACAATGACAAAAAATGCGGACATATTTGAATACAGAGAAAACCATATGACGTGCTCTGTAATTGAACCCTGCAAATCAATTCCAGTTTCACTATTTTCAGTATCGGCACATTATCAGCCCAGCATCGGCCCAGTAAGCTGCGTTATCAGGGCTAAATGACGACAATAACTTCACTATGCGTAGCCGCATCTTTGTTAGCACTGCGCCGTGACCTCAACACACTATATATGATGTATACAGAAACAAATGCCATCAGGTAATGGAAAACCTAACTCAAAGCATAGCCATATGAATACATTCAATTACAATTTTAAGCAATGCTAATATTTACCAAGTTATTCCTGATATATCCTGGTTGTTAGTTGTGGCATGTTTGCACGGCGCTATTAAACAGGAACAGAATCAATTGAGGAATCCAGTTTCTAAGTCAATCATATGACGTCACAATCAACGTAACGTGTAAGCTGACGTCATAATATCAATTACGTTATGAATGACGCAACTTAAAGTCCATCATATATGCTTAATATTCTGTCAGGTTGTACGAATTGTATGTCTTTACTATTTAATACATATTCTGTTGAATATTTTGAAACTAATTTGACTGTTACTGCCTATGGCAGCAATAGCGCTCAGTCAAATTAGTTTCAAAAAATTCAATTACTTACCTGTATATTTTTCTGGAAATTGAGATTCAGTGAATGCAGGGATTGATCGATTTCAACACTGGCAAAGCGTGGGTGGAGCTTAGCTAGAGATGGGCGGGTCATAGCTAAAACTGGATTCATCCATTATAATGTTATGCGTAACGTTGACAAGAATAGAATGAGATAAGCATACGAGGGCCAAAATAAGTGACGTGCAAATTTCAAATTTTAGAGCATATGTACTTTTACTTTGACGATTCTCCAAATAATGTCGGCAAAAATATAATAATTTTGTAGCAGATTGAAGTTCCATATGTGTAGACTCCTCACTGCATCGATACTTTCACAGATAGATACTTTCACATATGTCAGCGGCAGGACTGCAAGGTTCACCCCAACTTAGATCTGGGGAGCCTGGATTTGACCCAAATATTCTTGACGTCATTTCGTATATGAATATTCATTAATGTCATCATCATCATGTTGTCATTATCACTTGTATATATTATAAGTTTAAATAGTACTGAACTAATGTAGTGGTATTCCCCAGAGCCAATTATTATGGCCGCATTAGACAGTGACGGTTAAATGTCACTGACTGAGTCATCAAATTGTGCCATTCCTGAAGCAACTAGAGCCGCGCAGGTTTTAACACATTGATGGCTTTAACGCGGGATGGAAACCGGCTCCTTGTATTGGAATTCCAAGCATGCACGGCTCAGCCAACTCGGCCACCGCGACAGCTAAATAAGTTTGGCCCATAGAAATCTACATATAGAAGCCTCATTTTACCCCTTTTTTTCATTCACTGGGCGACCTCTTGGTGTTTCCAAGAAAATCTTTTTTCACTATAGTAACCAATAGGAAAAACCCGTATCACCAATTCAAACCCGTGCGGCATAAGAACTACTTGATATTTTAAAAACAAATCTAAATGACCCATGGGCCAATGTGTTTGTCACATGATACTAAACTTTTAGCAAAAAATGTTTTTACTTTAAATACAATGACGGACAGAAGGTGACAAATGCAAGAAAACCACAGGTTTTGTCTGTATGTTATCATTAACGGACCATTCTATTTTTAGCTATGCCCCGCCCATCACTAGCTAAGCTTCACCCACACCTCGCTCGTGTTCGGATCGATCGATCTCTGAACACCTTGACTATCTATTTCAAGAAAACTATACAGGTAAGCTGTTGAATATTTTGACACTAATTTGACTGGGTGCCCAGTCAAATTAGTTTCAAAGTATTCAGCAGCATGTTTATTAAATAGCAAAGAATTACAAAGACATACAATTCATACAACGTGTCGGAGTATTTGAGATTTGGTGACGGTCGATATGGAACCCTTTATGACGTAATGATTGTGACGTCCTCATACACGCACTGAGATGATTATGACGTCATACGAGGTCAGATGATGGGTGGATACTCTGGAAAGGTGAATTCTGTTGGGAGAGCTTGTATCCGATCCCATTGTACATTTCCGTGCAATAAAATATGTTTAAATTAGATATCATTAATTAGCCAATAAACAACGCACTCTGTCCGCAGTATGACAGATGGCTCAAGGCTTAATGACTCATTTCATTGTACGTATATACGAGTGATTAATTTCTAACCCTCTGTGAGACTCGTGTTAACTTCTGCAAAACCAATTTGATAGAAAATTGTTTTCACTAAAGCTAAGAAGAGACTTAGTCAAAATATTTTCAAAATAAAAATGATTTTTCAAATCTATCTCTCTTGAAAATAGGGTTTCAGTGAATTTAGAATGAAATGTCTGTTTTGTATTATGCTTGGCAAATTGACATATAGATTTATGGCTTTTATGGTTTTAGCGTAAATAATGCGACTTATTAAAATAATTCTATTAACTGTCTGAGTGTTGCTAGCCAGCAGAGAATAATTTCAATGGGCAATAACCCTTAACATGCTGAATATTCTGAAAACAATTTGACTAAAAGTTGCTGGTGACCTAGTCACCAACAACTTTCAGTCAAATCCTTTTTCAAAATTATCAACATATCCAGAGTTAATGCCATGGAAATTTTGTTTACAGATATTCAGCAGGCAGACAGTTAAAGGAAATGATCGGGTGAACTAACATATGCTCTTGAATGAAAGATTTATATAATAATCAACCTATACCCACCAGTGGAAAAACAGAAATAAATCAGAGTATTTAGAAAAAAGCAGCTAAATACCATTTATGTCACTCTGGCGGGAACCGATTAGTGACGCAGCTGGACCCATGCGCTCTGATGTATGCGGGGCGAATAAATAATACCCTCTAGAGCCGGTCATATAAGCTCAGTTATTTACTATATTTCCGTAAATAAATTTATTAACTCCTAACCATAAAATTAAGATATTGTCTCGATAGATAGAGATTTACTTTCGCTCACTCAGTACTGCTATATCAATTCATTCGTTAGATAAACACGCCATTACAGGGTGTGCGGGTGGGAGTGTGGCTTACAGAATACAACTTTGAGAGAATTTAAATTATACACACAGCTGAGCGGAACATTAATCTCTTATGTCCGCTCTTAGCTGGATACATTTCCTATACCCGTATAGCAAGCAGAAGCTGCAGAGCTCTGACCAATCACGTGTCTTACAGATAGGACCATCTGTAAGCCACACACCCACCCCACCATGTACCGGAGTTAATATCATTTATTTACTATATTTCCGTAAATAAATTTATTAACTCCTAACCATAAAATTAAGATATTGTCTTGACTACAAAGCACTACCTTTGGGATTGAGGTCTAAATATGTTGAAACTATATACATTATATGTTTAAATGTTGTGTAACTGTTAATAAATTGTCTTGTGCCGCGCTTGAAGAATGCATCACCATGGAATCAGATTTCCACCTGCCGTGTCGCTTAATAAGATAACTGTCTACCTTATTGTTTTCAGCCGCTGTGGTACCTCCATGATGAAGCGAATGTAGTGTTAATCCGTGATTTACCTGACCTACAGCAGCCAACACACGAAGAAACTCGTCACGAAATAAGGAATAATTCATTGCTTTATTTTCTTCGCATAAAGTGTTCATGGTCACTATGTTTTTAAAAATGTACTCGTCAGATTTAATGTTAATTTTTTGAAGATAATTTCTTAAAACAGTTACAGGGCATAATTTTGTGTCTAGCACTGCGATGACAATCTCTGATCCCCGGTGGTATTGATCAGTTTTTGAGAAACTAAATTTCGGCTGGTCTGAGAAATCCAACATAGCCTATCAGCATCATTGTACGTATACGTTTGTCTCGCAGCGACCCATGCAGAAAAGCAGATAACACAGTTTTTAAAATCGACACGGGTAGAGGAATCTTTTTTGTTGTGGACTTTCCGACATTTCGTCTGGCACCTTCTATGACTGTTGCAATAAATTTGTTGTCACAGGGATTGGGGGAAACGTTGTTTTGGTCGAAATAAGCTTTGATACCGTAAAAAGCCGAATTTACTAAAGATATGCTGTTGTGGACTGAAGCTGCCATGAACAGTGATATTGTCTTTGAATCATCGATTTGGAGGTGATGGTTTCCCGCCCATTGCTTATATCGATACCATGCTGACGAGTATGCCTTAGATGCACTCGACGCATGGGAATAGGTGACGAAACTGTGCAGCCGTTCTATAACACTACCTGGAAATTGCGCAGACGCTGCCTTACGACGTAGCTCACGCCACGTGATAGAGTCAAGCGGTAAACCTGAAATCAGAAAAGGCAGGCAGTCATGTTCTAAAACAAAACTCCATTAACACAACAATCTTTATAAATAACATCACACGTGACCCACTGTGAGTCAACGTCATGCTTCCTGGAAGCATTATTGCACATGACTGCAAATACTGTATAGATTTTATGATGTATGCATATTTAAACTTCTGCTTACGTGTAATAAGCCCTCAGTGAGCTTAGAATTCTCTAGCCTCCTGGAGGCCTGTTTCTGAAACACTGTGTTTCAACATTTCAGGTAAAGTATGCTGTTCGAGACAACATTATGCAAGGTGCACACTACCTACAGAAGAGGTCAGCCATACCTGCTACTAATATGCAACGCGAAAACAGCATATGGGTGCTCATGCAATTCACTGAATGTAATAGATTGCTGAGATCCTTGAACAAACACGTCACGTGAATCAGGAAATCGTTCTAAGATCTTTATGACAATCTTAGAACCTAGAGAATTGCTAAAGAGAAGAGGTCACCAAGCTTGAGACGGCCAGTCAGGTACAATCAGAATAGCCGACGCTACACATTCATCAATACGACGTAAGCACCTCGGAATCAAGTACAGAGGTGAAACCGGCCAATTTAAGTGGCCGTGCCAACTCTGACAAAAAGCATCTATGCCAGAAGTGTTAGGACAAAAATAGCGCGAATTAAATAATACAGCTTTGGCATTTAATTTTGAAGCAAATCGGTCATAAGTTATTGGCCCATATTTTCTGTTTAACTGATTAAATACATTGTCATGGACCATCCAATCATCCTCTTCTACAATTTCCTTTGAATAACATTAGATTCCCTAGGGATCCACTCGAAAGTCACTAATAAATTATTTTTAATGCATAGTTTAAACATGCTGGTGGCAATTTTCTGCAGATCTGATTTCCCACTGCCTTTCCGCAAAATTGAAACACAGTTCTGTAAGCCACATACCCACCCCACCATGTACCGGAGTTAATATCATTTATATTCGCGTTAAGCTGGTTAGCCACTCCTTCCCGCATGTAAAATACTTTCTAGTTTTAAATTAACTTTACTGAAAGCCGTTGTTTCCTGAGACGTGGGTCTACGTTCAGTCACACGAATTTCAAAATATTCAGTGGGCATCATATTGCGACCTAGGAAACCAGCAGTGTATTTTGATGCCATGACGCCATGATCAACTACGTCTCGTGTAGGATGACGTCAGAATCAATATCGTCATGAATGACGTAGATAAGTACACAACGAACGCTTAATTGAAGACGGGCTAAGCGTTATTGTACAAATTCTATGTATTTACTATTTAAGAAACATTTTGTTGAATATTTTGAAACTAATTTGACTGGGCGCTGTTGCTGCCATAGGCAGAAACAGGCCAGTCAAATATTCAACAGCTAATTACCTGTATAATTTTCTGGAAATCGATAGTTAGGGCTCAGGGATCGATCGATCCCAACACGAGGGAGGTGTGGGTGGAGCTCAGATGGGAACGTTCCATTGGCCCGGTATTAGCCCAGTAACGCGCGCTATCATAGAAACCAGTAGGACTCTTAGACAGTTTCGATTGAAATCAAATTGGACAATAATATCATTGAATTTGATGCATAGTGGTTAATTAACCTTGACATATATAAGAGGCGGTTTCTTTAATTTGGAAGCGTAGCTTAAAATAATACACATGACAAAGATCCAGTAACTTTCTTCATTTTCTTGCCATATATTTGCGATTTTGTGCATATACATAGACAAATCCGAATTCTAGCACAATGATACATGATTGAACACTCTATCTATGCTATATTACTTTCTCAGACACATGGCTACCAAAAACGCATTATTAAGTGTAATGCCCCGTAATGGTCCTAATCTGCCATTTTGTGCACTTAGCTCCAAGACAGTTATGTATCAAAATTATACCACATGGCATTTCTGAATGATTATCGGAACAATGATACTACGCAATCTCAACATCAGTATCGTACTTCCAAGGATGATAGCCGTTTACATTAAAATGTTTCCGCCTGCACAAAATGGCATATCAGTTGATGAAATATAAAAGTGTACACATTCCCGCTGGATGGATACATCCATTTTTATCTATGCCCAGCCCATCTCTAGCTAAGCTCCACCCACGCTTTGCCCCATGTTGGGATCGATTCAATCCTGAACTCCCTGCATCTCAATTTCCCGAAAATTATACAGGCAAGCTGTTGAATATTTTGAAACTAACTTAACTGGGTGATGTTTCTGCTGGCAGCAATAGCAACCAGTCAAATTAGTGCCAAAAATATTCAACATAATGGTTATTAAGTAGTAAAGACATGCAATTCGTACATATGACGGACTCCTGATGGGCTTATATACGCCATTCATGACATATTTTAATTGTGATATCAGTGTGACTGACCTGTGACGTGTTTGATCATGACGTCATATACTTGACTGCCAGGTGGGATTACTCTTTTGGTACATGCACCACGATTCCTTCACTAAATCAATTCAAATCGTCATTGACGGTTATATTACGTTGTGTATTTTCAATACTGCGTTGTTGCAAGCTGTTGCTGACAATGTCACAACCGGTTGTATCGACGCCGGTTTCGAGATGACCACTAATCCACATCTTACCATGCTGGTCTATGCCAAGAGCAGTGCGTAGTTACTTTTGACAAGCTTCTTTATATTATTCCTAATGGATATTCTCCGCTAATAAAAGGACGAACCGTGTACAATTGGAATTGGCGCTCCGGGATTGTGTACGGATAATGGTGATTTAATTTTCGCGTTGAGGTTAATGAGCCTATTCCGCAATAACGGTCAGAGATATACGGCAACCATCCATAGTAAGCCATTACAGAGGTCATAAAATATCGCCGAGTCAATAGCAGTTGGCGAGAGCCTTTTCCGGGCTACAGAAAACTGTCACACACATTTAGCCAGTTTTCTAACCCTGTAGGCTATAAAAGTGTCATCGTTTTGAGCCTCAAATTATAACAAAAATACGTTTCTTGCAAAAATATATTATACCGCTTTTACAGCATTATGATAAACACATAGGGTTATTTAGCAACGGCGGCCCTTTTATCGTACACCGCGTGCCATACAACACGCGTAGGCGACTGCGTGTTAATGCGAAGGTGCGTTCCTAATACACGTAGTGGAATATATACCCGAGCTACCCAATCCACTCCTCACACAAACACCGCCAACACCATCCAACATCCATCCGCGACAACAACTCCGTCACCACCTCCAATTGACCCCTTCCCACCCACATCTATTGCAACACTCTATCTCACCTTTCCTCACCTTACATCAGACAACATCATCTCACCTCTTCCTATCTCACCTCATTATCATAAATCATCTATTGTAATCCCATCTCGTATCATTTCACCCCACCTCCTGCAATCTGACGTTATCCGACCTCACTATCCCATCACCTCATCTTACGTCATCTAATTTGCCATCACACCATATCCACATTATACATTAGCCCTTCTCATCCGGCCTCAATACATCCTATGCCAGTCACACCATCCCACTCCAGCTCACCTCAAATTTATATCCCAGCTCATTTCAAACTATTCCATATCACCCAATCCCATCTCATTGTCTCTATTCATCTGCTCGCATCTCACCCCATTTCTTTTCATTTCAAGTCATCCTACCACATCTCATTCCACATCACTTCCTATCATACCCTGTTTAAACCAAACTCATCTGATCTCATCCACATCCTGTCTCATGCATCCCTTACTATCTCAACTCGGCACCCTTTCTCTTATCACCTAGCCACCACCACCTCACATCACCACAGTCTCTCCGCTCCTTTCTCGTCACCCAACTTCACCTCACTGGTGTTGGCATGGGAGATATGTATTCTAATCACACCAGCATATCATTCCATCATCACATTACCATACCTTACTCTCATTCCATTACTCTCCATTATCCACTTCACATCACCTCATCTGCCACACAGCTCAAACAGCACTCACTCACATATCCCAGCCCATAATGTACCATTCTATATTACTCATCCATCTCATCATGTGTCATCTCTTTGCATCTGATCTCGTCTGATCCCGTCCAATTTCAAATCATCTCATTCTACCACATCCCACATCATCTCATTCCACATCACGTCACCTTATCCCATCCAGTACCATCCCGTCTTTTCCTATCTAATTTCTTTACAGCTTATCTCATCCGCCTCCATATTGCATTTCATTCACACTCATCTCATCTATCCTACCTCATCTCCACCAATCAATTACTCCTTTCAACATATCACCATAGCTCACATTTCCATCTTTGACGCCACACCCCATTATCTCAGATTGTATTATCTTACCTCCTCCCACCAACTGTTCACCTATCCCCCCTCACCATCACCTCATATCACCTCACACCACCTCACACCACCACAGTACCGTACCTCCTTCCTTAATCTGGATGATGATGACGACAGGGATCTTGAAATCGGAGATCTATATCACCGTGCTATGGTCATGTGACCAGCAAAGGGCTTTTTCCTGGAGTTGTCACAGGTGTCTGTGGACAAACCTAATTATCTAAAGGAATACAGATACTACATTAAAGGAACCTCTACTGAGAACTACAACAAGAATACTAATATAAACATGCCAGGGAAAGGACATATCCATTGCAATATCATCATCTGATCTGGTAATCGTGTAATTTCAGCATTCTGCGCGGAGCCAAATGAGAACATAATACATATCTTCGTAAGAAATTGCTTCTGTCCATTTAGAATCACGTGCCTTCCACGAATCACAAGCCTTCATTTGAAAGGCATATTGATAGTGTTAGCGATAAAATTGGCAATTTTGCATAGATGAAATAGGTGGACGATGCACATTATAACGTGAAGCATTAAAATCCATGTTTTCTCGAAACGCCTAAAGACGCTTGAGTGGCAGCCGGTGGATTTGTGACGAGTACACCACAGAGATACAGAAACAACAGGAAAACTTTGTATACACTCCGAAACAACATTAGGCCAAAATGCTCACATTGTTTCCAGACTATGGGTTAAATCAGTGAACCATGTTTCTCTACATGAAAGTGAAATTGAGATTAATAATATAGAGAATAGCCTCTTGAATATAGCGCGTTGACTAAATGTGTAAGATTGTATCATTACTTCTTCTGTATATCTATAGGTTCACCCGTTCATCCACCCGTTCATCAACCTATTTAGTTTGTTCCATGTGAGTGTGCATGTGTGCGTGAGTGCGTGCATGCATGCGGTAGGGCGTGTGTATGTGCCCGCCTGACTGCCTGCCTGCCTGGCTGTCCGTATGTCTTTCTACCTGCCTGGCTGCCTGCTTGCCTACTCGTCTACCTGCCTGCCTGCTCATCCATCAGTCCGTCCATCTGTTCGTCTCTCCGTCTGTCCGGCGCTGTATCTATATAATTACTGATGCGATTTGGCTCAGAAACATGTTGTGCAGCAGATTTTCCACACCTTGGTCGTGATCTGGATAAGAGAACCGGGATACAGATCGGATCAAATTTTGGATCTCTGGATATCTCGGAAATCTCGGATTTGGCTCACATTTTAACACAGGACACGGTGTGAATGTACACTGGAATTCCACAACTTGGGCCGTGAGCCAGAAAATCCGCATAATTCGCAAAATACAAACCGAATAGTTTTTACATAGTGACAAATCGGGATCAGCAATCTCTGCTGTACCACGAATCATTACACCGCTATGGTCAATAGTTAAGCAGAGCTAAGATAATGATTGATTCTGCTCAGAACATGAACCAATAAGTGGCTATCCTTGATTCCAGTTCCTGCACCTTTATCTGGAAATGGTTTCCTACTAAGAGCTTAAGTCACTTTGTTTCCGAACCTATTTATTGACTGGAGAAGTGGGACATCTAGAGTTAAATTCACTGGAATAAGGAACAAGCATCTCCGTTTGAAATGGAAGCAAGGTTAGTGTCCGCTCCTTACTTATAGGTAGAATAGGTCCCCTCATGTAGTGTAGTTGAATAATGGATAGTCCCGCTCTGTCACTCAAGTAGATGATGTCATAATCAATTGCGTCACATATAGGCTGGCGTTATAATCAAAATGTGCAATGAATGACTTATATAGCTCCGTCATGAACATTAAATAGACGGTCTAGTGTATGATAATGGTATGTCTTCACTATTTAATCAACGTTCTGCTGAATATTTTGAAACGAATTTGCCAAGGTGCTGTTGCTGCAAGAGGCAGCTTACCTATGTAATTACCTTGCTATTGGGATTCTCGGAATTCAGGTTTCGATCGATCCCAACATGGTCAACCATTATAACTCGTCGTGTTTCTTTTCATTACTCGGTCTGTCTGCGTCCCTGCTTTCCTGCCTGCCTGCCTGCCTGCCTGCCTGCCTGCCTGCCTGCCTGCCTGCCTGCCTGCCTGCCTGCCTGCCTGCCTGCCTGCCTGCCTGTCTGCCTGCATGTCTGTATGTCTGTCTGCCTGCGTGCCTGCCTGCCTGCTGCCCGCCTGCTTGCTTGCCTGCCTGCCTGCCTGCCTGCCTGTTGGTCGGTCGGTCGGTCGGTCGGTCGGTCGGTCGGTCGGTCGGTCGGTCGGTCGGTCGGTCAATCTTTAATTAATATCAAGCATTGGTTTTACGAACTCTGTTACTGACGCTGCACTGTCTCTAGAATATAGCTCGGTCATCCATCTGGAATGTAATTTTTACCGCTTTTAGCTTCGACCCGAGCGGGTTTTGAACCCAGGTATTTCAGCGAGACCATCACTCTGGCGATTAGGACAAGTGGTCTAGTGATGGAGGACAAATATCCTCGTTCGCCAGAACAGCTCTTAACTACCTATTTCACAACCACACTAATTTAATGGAACTAATGGCGTACACTCCAGATATGTTGCTGCGCTCTTTGTGATCCATCCTTCTACATCCTTCTTTGTCACTACGAATTCACATACATGTGTTCAGTGGCGTAGCTTGACGTGTTCCAGTGGGGGCAAGAAGCAAAAATGCAGAGAAAATGACCGTCATCGTCAATAGGCAAACTGGGGGTGTGTGGGTCTTCCCCTAGAAAATCCTTTTTATGCTCTCTGGTGGCATCTCGTGCAATTCCAGACATAAATATAGACGCTCGGTTGGTTGTTAAATTATTCCATCTATTTTCCGTAATATTTTGGTTGGTTGATGAGTGATGATGAGCCTTTCCATTGAAGCATCACAAGAATGGACATAATGAAACAGCATTCCGAATTTGAGAACAGCTTCAAACAGACAGAATATTCTTTAGACTAACAGGACAGAAAGTAGGTGCTGCATCATGCTGGAAGCTATTGCTGTATGACTAAAGTAGCAATATATTCCAACACAAAGCAGCAAGAATGTTCACTCCATGTAGTCTAAAAATATGCTTAACAGCTTTCAGTTCAACAATTAATGATACAATATATGAGCTATGAATGCGCCCTGGCTTTAAACTGTTCTGTTCATATAATGTGTCTGATAAAAAATTACAAAGTTTGTTTAAACAGTACTGTTCATTTGTATAAACAAAGTTATAGTCGTATACTTATATATGCAAACAGTTCAGCTGAGAAATAACGTAACATATTTCCAAAAACCGATAGTCTGAAGTCTGATGTCTGAATTTGATGTCTGAAAGCGAATCTGACGATTCTTCAGATTTGTCGAATTCGATAAAATCTGACTATAAATGAAAAATTTTAAGTGTAATTTAAAGTCAAATCTGAAGAGTTGGGCAATTTCAATTTCTTCGGATTTTGTTAGAAGGTGCCGCCAATCAGAATTGCATGCTTTAAATACGGCATCATGTTTATGTCATCTTCCAGCAGACAAATGGACGCAACCATGGGTGATGTTGATGAAAGATTCATTACTGAGTGGCAGCGGGAGGTTGCGTCTACGTCTTAGTACTTCCAAAAATACATATCCTTGATTGAACAATACGCCACCACACCCACCCCACGCTTGTTATCACTGCTTGAAATTATTGAGAAAAAACCGTTGTGTACAACTCATGATCAATGAGATCAACTATATTGTTTTCGTGATAAATAGTTAAAAATAGAATAAATTCATAGACAATTATTGAAGGTTATATTTACCTCCAGAAATGCAGGAGATGCCTCAGGGAGAATCGAGATCGCAAAACGTTTCGGCGCGTTCGTGCGAAACTGTATCTGTGGCTAGTAAGAGCATAGTGACCGACAATCTTTATGCTGACTACAATATAGTGATCCCCAACCTCCACCCGCTATCGGGGACGCCCCATTAGTTCAACAATCCAATAGTCAGACAACCCAATAGTCCGACAATTTTACCCACTAGTCCGACAACCCAATAGTCCGACAGCCCAATAGTCCGGCAATTTTACCCACTAGTCCAACAGCCCAATAGTCCGACAGCCCAATACTCCGACAATTATATCCAGTACTCCGACAGCCCACCAGCAGAAAATTTACAAACCCAGTAGTCCGACAACCCAATAGTCCGACAATAGTAATTTTATTATGAGGTGCAATTGCTTCAAAACTGCGCAGATGTTAAGATGGATACGTCGTCATCGGAAATACCTAATGGTATCTTTTTTATTATAGGCCTATTATATTACTGTACCCTATATCAGACAAATCAGTCTTGGGCACTATATCAAGGCGTGAAGGGCATGCACACAACAACAATAACAGCAATAGAGCCATAATTTGATCTGGTTTTTTTTTTTATCGGGATCAAGGGCAAAAGTCTGGATATCCCAGTTCAAAATCAAATTGGGCCAGCAGTTTTTGTCATTTTTTTAAATACAGCTCGGGACACACATATTCTCACACGTATGTGACGTTTGCAATTTGTGTTCTACTGAAAACATCGTGCATTTGTTTTACATATTTTATTGTCAATTAATAACTATGGGATTTAGTCACGAGTGAAACTGACTAAGATTCGGTTCTTTCCCTACAAGACTAAAAGGTGAGATGTTGCAATTTTACAGAATAATTTTACAATAAAATGCAATTTTGTATCTACATATGTATATTAACATTATTTGTCTACGATTTTTCATCAATTGCCCTGCCTCCATTACAAAAGCAGTAATTATTATAGTTAATGATGGTAATACTACTAACAATAGTGAGACTAATAATAACAAGCATTCTGTTAGTATATCTTTGCAATACATGCCCAAAACATGGTATTGGCTGGTAGCATAACTTCTCATAGATTGGCAACTCGAGGTCTTATTCCCAGCTGCCTATTATAAGTTCATCATGCCCATATCTCACAAAGCAGGATGTGATAGGTGGTACTGATTGATCGATCGACCGATCGATCCATCAATCGATCGATCGATTTGCTCTTTGGATTGATGGATTGATGGATGGATGGCTGGATGTCTTATATTTGCGAGTAAGTCCTAAGTGAAATTTATGATTTGAAAAACCAGGTGAGCTAGTGGACCGGTTGACGTTATACTTACTATTTAACTTATTATTATTTAGCCGATGCTGATGATATACAGTTTCTGCGAAATGGATGGTGTGGGAATGTAGCACACTCAGGATTGTTGGATAAAGTTTTATCATCAAATTAAAATAGTCGAATTGATCGGAATGAGTCCCACGGTTCTGAGTTGATGTGTATCTGATTAATCAATCCAACATCGTGGTTCACTTAACACGTCGCTGGTGTTACGTTCGCTGTAGACGTAGCATAGCTTAGGATTTACTTGATTCATACCAGCGAGGTACTAGTTGTAATTGAGCAATTTTATGCTCCAGTTTAAATATCTTTATCAGTGTTGTACAGTTAGAATATCGTCAATAAAAATTATCCTCTTACATATAGTAAGACAAAAGTTTGGTTAGTGTGTTCAAGTTAAAATCATCATTAGAGTCTGATCCTAGAGTTGGAAGAAACATCCAATCCGTACCGCTAGATCTTCATAGTCAGATAGGCCCGACAGTCTTTCAAATAAATATCGTCATACCCATCTTCACGACGAGGCGAGCCAGACTGTCAAGTAACCTTCTCCGCCATCGGTAAGAGGTTGTCGCAGCAACCTTATCATCATAGTCTTACGGGTAGCTGGGCGGGATCGTCGAGTAAATAAGTCGCAAGTCATACCCGAAGAACCAAAATTCTTCAATATGATGATTTCACTCCATACAAATTATTATAATTATTTTAATTGCTATGTTGAATTAGGGACTCGTGTCTCTAATTCAATTTCATAACATTATTATATCAATTTATGCGTATTAAAATTATCATATGTTATGGCTTATTTCGTTTCATTACATGTAGGCCGATTATTTAAGATTCTAAAAGTATACAATTTTGAAAATTCTTTTTTCACGCATACTGCTGTGAATATGCGCCTGTAATTTTGAGATTTTGAAAGTGGGAAATACCATCCTAAAGTAGTTAATTTCCCGCACTTATCGTTGCATCCTTCCAACCATCATCGCCATCATCATCATCACCATCATCGTCTTCACTACCACCACCACCACCACCACCACCACCAGCGCCTCTTCCCCTTCCTTTTATTCTTCCTTATCATCAACATCACCATAATCATCAATAGTATCATCATCATCGCCATCACACCCACCATCACCACGACCACAACTACCGCCGCCGCCGCCGACGACGACCAGTGGCGTAGCGTGGGTGTGGCCTGTATACGAATACAAATGGTAGTAATTATATGAACCAGTCGGAAATCTGAGATCATTTGTAAAATATTTATTAGCTTCCTATTATTTTCTGGTCTGTTGAATTACCGACTTTATGATTCAGAAAATTCCGACTCACAAGCGATGAATAGACAAATTTCAGCTATGTAACTATATACGTCTTACCAAATCCGAAATTTTATTATAAAAAGCACAAGATATTTCTATATTTACGAGCTGATTATCATCTAGACTAATTCAGTAGTTTGTAGACCTATGCCTACATGGCAAAACCTTGGCAGAGATGTGTAACTTGTTTCCATCTTTCATGTTGCTAAATTTAAGCTTAATCTGATCACACTGATAAAGTTCAATCACGCTAAGGAAAGTGATGTCTGGATAAGAATTTATAGTAGATAGTTAAGTTCTTACAGTAGTCTGTTTTATGATTCATATTTTCCTTATATGACCATGATGAGCAATCAGAGATTGCAGGCCCCTCGTCAACACCCCACCACCACCATTGGAATCCATCAGTCTTGAAGATGTCGTCACGAATGATTTTAGCAGTCTTTGCAAGAATCGCGACATCCCGCCCATAATCACACTTTAATGCTTGTTTTGTCATTTGATGCATTCCCTGTTCGAAAACAAGAACCACATTCTTTCCATCACTTTGCTTCTGAGCTGTCGGAAAATGTTCAAGGACCTGTTCCTTGAAACGAGCCTTATTACATTCTTTCTTGATGCCAAGATCACGAAGACGGTTTTCGCATAGCTGACGGAGCTCTGCAAATCGAAAGTTGAAGATTCCATCATCAACTGAGTTTTCTATGGATGTTGTCAGCTCTATAAATGCTCTTGCCTGGATCTTCATTTCATCTGTTCGGGTTTCAAAAGATTCATGACTCTGTCTTATGAGTGAACGGTGACGATTTCTTAATCCAGTAAGGCAAGCTATATGATATTTCGCTCCAAGAGCAATAAGGTCCCCACCCGCAATCCGTGCTAATAGTGTGGTGTCTTGTAGGTCTGTAGCCATCCGTTTCACATTCTCATCTGCATCTAGCGTCCTGTATTCATGAAGATGACCTCCTTCCTTTGTGCAGAATATAATGCGGTATTTGACAGTGATTGACGGCCTTTGCTTCGTTTCTTATCAACGGAAGCATTGGCTGTCACTCTATCATCTATATTTCTCTCGTTCTGCCCTTTCAACCTTACTCCTGCTGAATTTTCCATAGCAAGATTTATGCCAATGAGCCTCATGATTTAGAAAATCATTAACAGCTATAGTATCTTCAAAAGGCAGACTCACTGGTAGCTTTTTCAATTTTCTAAATGCTGAGACATTGTTCAGGAAAGTTCTGTATGGCTCAGACTTATCTCCTGATCTTGGGGCATTTAAAGGGCACCCCAGCACTTCATACTTGTGATATTTTGACATATCACACATGCTGCCCAATCCGTTTTGTGTCTTCAATTAACAATTTAAACTTATATAATGTGTATAACCAGTAACACGTGTATTACTTTTATTTTGTTTTGAAGAAAGCGTTTTCACTTTACTTTGATTGAGCATTTCTAAAATTACCCCAGGCTGATTACTATCATAAAAACTAAGCAAATTAATAACCTCTGGAAGAATTAATTATTTATTTACTTTATGTAATTAACATGCAACTACTGGATTAGATATAATAGAAACTATTTGTTCAGAGTCTACATTATCACCGTAGGCAGTTTTCTGGGTTAATTCTTTCGTTTTATGGCATTACATTCCCTCTTCTTTTCAAATAATTTTATGAAATCTTTTTTTCTAAACATATAAATTGTGCTATGTAGCCCACACATGCCCGTATTCATACATGTATAGTATGTAAATATAAAGCTTATTTATTGAGAGGTTAAGCGCCCTTTTGCCAAAACATGACATTTTAGCCATTTCAGAGCACAGGAAAAAATAGACATCGTAATTTTGCTTATAAAAACTGATATATTGATTTAAAAAATGTGAAGTATTTGACATAGGCAAAGCGTGGTAAAATCTTTTTGCCTTTGTCCGCTCTGTCCCCATTTCATCAAAATCCAGTCATACACTGCCTGCCTATCAGCTTCATCTACGTATCTTGGGTATGGGATTTCGAACAAAGCTATTATTTCTTTAGTCAGTCCGCCCATCCATTAACATAACATAACGTACTATGCCATCCATAGTCTACTATTACAAAACGTACTATAACATTATGCCTACATCTATCGTGTGCACGCGTGCGTGCGTTTATGAGTGTGCGTGTATGCGTACTTGTGCGAGCGTGCGTGCGTGCATACGTATACATTTGTGCGTGTGTGAGCATTCCTACATGACTATGCTGCTTTGCATACCCTATTATAGTAATAGTCCGGATCAGTAGAGTCACTTTATCGACTATTACATTATTGTCGGACTATTGGGTTGTCGGACCTGTCGGATTTCTGGGTTGTCGGACTACTTGGCTATCGGACTACTGGGTTGTCGGACTACTGGGTTGTCGGACTGCTGGGCTGTTGGACTACTGGCGTTACCCCTTTCTATCCTTCCCCACGGCCATGTATTTAAAAATTATAATTAGCTTGAAACAATTTTAGAAAATTATAAAAAATACTGCCCCCCTCCCGCCCCAGCTACTACTACTACTACTACTACTACTACTACTACTACTACTACTACTACTACTACTACTACTACTACTACTACTACTACTACTACTACTACTACTACTACTACTACTACTACTACTATTACCGTGCTTAGCAACACAATTACTTGTTCCAATTTAAACTATTTGAGTGGCCACATAGAAAAGATGGATAAAAAGTAATTTAAAGTTGCTTCCAACAAGTTGCTATTGGTGATTGTTTGCGTGACCTTGACACATGAGCCAGCTTGTTGAAACCACCATTAAACAATAATATATTACTATTAGATATTTGGAGTTACCTGGAATGGATTTGCAGTAGCCCCGGGAACTTGGTAACGAATCTGTTTTCGCGCATTTATTAAATCACTGTGATAGTGTTGATTATGTTTATTTGCATAGTCACTATCTACCACCTTTCCGCAAACACGACATTCAAGTGTCTGTCTCTTCAGTTTGGAGGGCGGTATGATCGGACTAATTATTAACTAATTAGTATCATTTATTACTATTAATTAGAGAGTTGCAGTTAGATCAACTATATGATTTCCATAATGGTCTCATTGGTGACTCCTCTCTTCCAAGCGGTGCATAATACCTCAGAAAAGTTTTTATATGTCTAGACAGTTCACCGGCCTCAGACAAAACACTAGCAACACGACGATCGACTCTCGAAAATATCAAAGCCTTATACTCTGGGAGGATAGGACGGAAACTGCTGAAAATTATTTCACGAGATCAAATACATAAGTTGCATAATACTATTTTTGTTTATACAAGACTAGTGATGACTCACAACCTACCACCACTAGACAGCAAAAATACTGTTAGATTTGCGTTTGCGTTTTAACATTTGGTGAATTTCTAATTTGCATCTTCTTGGGTATCGAGTGGTCGTATGTATAAGACTAATATGAATTGGTGCTCAAGTCTTGACAAACGTGAAGTGTTGTATGGAAACACTCAACACAATTTCTTATGTTAAATTTCTAGATCCATCAGCTATAGCCGCTTTAATAATACTATATAATATAAAATACTTGCAGGCGTAAGACGGCGACATTGAGGGGTAAAGGACCATGGCGCAAGACACCAGGGTAGGTGGCTGTGGCAATAGGCATACACAAAACAATATTATTATATCTAAAAGCATTGTATGTTCTTCCAACTTGCAGCGATGCAGGCCACAGAAGCCAAAACTAGTCACATTTCGTGTTTTTAATACACTTAGGTCTCCGAGTTTTTTTACCCTTTTTGGCAGGTGGGGTGGGGGGGGGGGTGCATTCCCAAACCCCCTTCCAGCTACGCCACTGTATGTGTTCTATTCACGTAAGCCATTATCATTGGGTATCCTGCCATTGACGACGCGCTGGCATTAGGATATAGCACAGCCAGTCATCGGCCACGTAATTTTTACCTCTTTTCATTTCGTCCCGACCGTAGGGGGTTGGTGGGGATGGAGGTGGGGTGGGTGAGTGGGGTTGGGTGGGGTTGGGGTGGGGTTGTTGGGGGTTGGGATGTTGTTCAAAATCAGGCGCTTCTGCGAGACCATCTCAATAGTTTTTGGGAGGCGGTTAAGCCTCCACTTCAAATAATCCACCATCCAGAGGACAAAGACCCTCTTTCAGCAGAACAGCTTTCAACAATGTATCTTACAACCACACGAATTGACTGGAACGGCTGGTGTACCATCCAAATACTTTACCTCTCCGTGATCCATCTTTGCTATCACTAGGCACTCGCCTGGATGTCGTCTATTAATGCCATGCATTAGTTCTATGAACCTTAGCTGTCATTGATGTCGCCATGGCACTACCATAATAGCTCAGTCATTCATCGAGAAGGTAATCATTACTTATTTCACTATTGATCCGGGCACGGTTCGAACCAACCCAGGCAGTTCTGTAAGACCACACTTCTAGAGTTTGGGAGGAAGGTGCTCTACCACTCATATGGAATGTAATTTTTACCTTTTTCAATTTCAACCCATGGTGGGTTCGAAAACATACAGTGTTACGAAACTATCCCTCTAGCGTTTGGCAGATACTCTCCACTAGTCCACCATTCGGAGGCCATTGAACCAGCTTTCAACTGCGCGTCTCTCAACCACACGAATTACCTTGAACACTGTCTGTCCATCCGTCCGTCCGCTCTGTTGTGGTTGGTCGATTCGGTTTCATATCAGCTGCTTCTAAGGTGGTGAGATTAATCCTGCAGTTGGATCGCAGCATTGCTTCTAGAGACAGTTTTAATTGCCAATCTTATGTGTTTTGAACGAATTATTTAAAAATTTTAGACGCTACTTCAGTATTAGTATATATGTGTCTGCGTGTCTGTCGGCCTGAAAATTTGTTTAAATATTACTGACAAATCCACCTCTGTAGACAAACGGATCTTCTGTTCACTCATCAGCAGCGCAATTTTTCATCCCTCTTAAATTGGACATCCAATTTGATTCATGTAAAATCAATATGGCTGTCAACACATCGCCTATATTTCATAAATCCATCATCGCACCAGCTGTTTCCTCGTCTGCTATTGACCGCATCTTTTAGCTATATTATCAGCGGGTAAAGAAACGACCGGCGTTTTGGTGCAAGCGGATGCCAGAATTCATTTCACGGCTCATTGGCATGGAACCATGGCAGTACGAGCCAGAGTGGATTTTCAGCCACGGATCCGGGTTGGCCTATCCGGTTACTTCGCTTCCGATTAATGCGAGACAACATAAAGCGTAATTACTTTCGGAAATTATGTTTAGCCTACCGAGCGCTTTAGAATAAGGATTTTACGCGAATAATCCATTAGGATAATGCATCTATATATTGACACTTCAAACCGGGATTAGACGTAAAAATCAGCTACAATGTAAGAAGAATATAACAGCGTTGCATATTTTGTAACTGATTTGACAATGAACTGTTGATGTGCGTGATAGAAACATAAGCACCGCCGACGTTGAGATAAAATAATTCTATGTTTGTAGTTCACCTGTTCATAAGGTAGACCAAAGCGAAATTTGTATGCTTTTATAACCCAATGTGTACTGTTTAATAGAATTATTATGGTGTACAAGAGCATTTAATACTTTGTCATGGTACTCTTGTACATCGTGCAGAGAACACTGTTAAGATATGGAACGTCTACGACTGCTAAGTCCCAGAGAAACTCATTCGTGACTTGAGTGTACCAAGTGCTGCTTTCTTGAGGTCATATCGTAGCACGCTTAGCAGATTAATGGAATGATGTCCTCTCCTGGCTTTATATTTACTGACTCAGAGTAGGGTGAATTCCAAGGCTCTCTGTGCTGGTGTCTTTTCTGGCATCCTTAGCACGTGGCCAAACATGGGCCATCTTTGCTGGGTGACTTTTACAGACAGCGGCGACGTATTACACATCTTGCATAGTTCATCATTGGAAATTATGCGGTCTGGCCATCGGTGTCCAGTGATGGTGCATAGGTGTTTGCGGTGGCAGGCATCGAGTTTGTCGAGAGCTGCCTTTGGAGCTGCCCAGCTGTTGCAGTTATACAGCATCAAGGACTCGCAGGTTGCATTGTATAAACGTAGCCTTTTAATCAAGGGCATCTTTGATCTACCAAGCTTCCAGAAGGACTGGAAAGATATGTTGCCCATGACGCAGCGCAGCAATGTCAGCGGAACTGTAAAGCAGTGACCCCAGGATTTATCTTTCCTCCATGGTTCGCTGACACGAAGTGGATAGTCATTTTCTTGAGTTTCCTGCTTTGTAGATAGGTATATGTGGGGGAACTCTGTTTTGGATTTATTCATAAAGAGATTGGGAGAAGTTCGTCAAGGGGGTTCTTTTCCTCGTCCATGACGTCCACATCATTGGCATATTCCATCGCTAGCATTATATCCAGTATTGACATGGGGTGGGGGTTGTCTTGTGGAACTTTCTCGTACGGATTTCAATGCAGCAGCAAGGTAAAACGTGAAAAGCACCGGAGATAGACCATCTCCCTGTGGGGAGCCGATTGATGTTTTAAACTCTACAGATTTCACTGACTTGACTCATACTCTCAGCTTGGTCTCTGCAAGCAGTAGTCTCACTACTCGTAGCTCATCTTCATTGCATCTGACCTGGTGTAGTACATCTAGGATCATTTAGCGTTTGATTGTGTCGAAGGATCGTGACATGGCAATGTCCATTTTGTGGAAATCCCAGTGTTTGGACATGACTACCGACACAAGCATGCGCTGAGCCCATACAGTGTCTGCGCAGCTGCGTCCACGTTTGAAGCCACTTTGACATGATCCGGTGAAGTCATCGATCTTGTCTCGGATGTGGCATAGAGTAACATTGGATAAGATTTTCCATATGATGTTGAGGGGCACAACGGGCTGCAGATTGGCTGGGGCAGCCAGGTGGCTTCTTGGGCTTGGGTAGTGCGAGAAGAGATAAGCGATTTGCCTGCATCCCGGCAATTGATACACCATTTTTATTTCTGAAATCGAAAGCATGTCAGCATATTAACGTCTACACATCGAAGGACATAATAAGATGTCAGCGATATCACCGCAGATGCGACAATAGCAGTAGAATAAATGGTGTCATGTTATGTTAGAACATTGCGTTTCTAGTAATGTCTGCATCGAGTGAACATGGTTTCAATAGCTTATTTGAGAGATCCATTCCGAGCTATACCATGCCCATTTCTAGCTACGCTCCGCCCTCTTTGTATGCGTGTCCGAATGGAGGAATCCACTTGCCACTGCAAATGATGTAGTAAACAATGATCAAACGATAATCTTATGATGCGATAATAATATAGCGTGTCCAATATCAGTTTTAGACATAGTCCAATGTAACCATTAGCATCAAATACAGCCTTTAGTTATGAGTGTTTATTGGACGGTAACGTGGTAGAAATGTTTTTATTGCTATACCTGGCATTTTGATTTACTATGTATTACCAATTTATTCCATTGATATCATGTACAAAATGGCATTGTCTTGCACATATGCCTATGCACCGCTATAATTGTTCACAATAAATGATTTACACGTCGTTTTATAGGACATTTAGTGCAGATATATTCAATTTTTTCATTTTTCTGTTCCTATATCTCCCTGTGCACCATATGTTCTCGTCAAAATGGCAGAATAATGGATAAACACCATCGTATTATGGCTTATACCAAATTGGAATTACCTCTTTATATCACGAAGTCGCCAGGTACATATAGATACAATATTCAAGATTTTAAACATATTTTAATAAGAACCTGCTGGCTTCCACGGAATTTTGGATACTCCTGGACGGCCATCTGGGAGTAATAAACTAAATTTAAAGTTAGACCTTCCACATCCGGACTTTCCTAACGCAGCTTCTGTGGGAGGGGCCGTGTGGGCCCGGAATGTAATCCTACGTGATGTAGAGCTACGGTGATTCTTGGCGGACGACTCGCCAGATCTGCCAACCACGCTGAAAAGTGGACACTAAATTCCGACTGCATGTCATGTGTTTTAATTAACTTTCAGACCACAGTCTGGTGGACTTTGCTAGGTGCGCCGCAAGAGCTATGCGACGCATCCCACACCGTGTGCCAAGTTATGTATCCACTTAACATTATTATACCACCCTCTCTGTTAATGGGCAACCTCTAACTTTACTACTTCCGTCGCAGGACGGAGAACTTTCTCACTTCAATATAAATTATGATTTAGTTGTAGAGACTCTCTAATAGATGATATTTCACTGTTCTGTTTCACTGTCATGAGTATGCACCGTATCTACCCTGCCTGGAGGAGTCAGCTTGCAGAGCCAACTTGTGGAGACCAGCTGCGGAAATCACCTGCGGAAATCTCCCCAACTCCAGAGAACGTGTCAACTCGCGCTATGAATATGTTGGCACCTCAATTTCAGTAACATAGTAGCCTGTTCCGTACCGACGACTATTAGGTACTCAAGTAACGATACTATTGTACATCTAATTATTATTTCCGTATATGGCACTCATGACTAACAGGTACCTGCCTGGTCTTAGGACTGCGATTTGTAATTTCTTTATTACTGTTCATATTATCCTTATTTACTGTGGGTGCCTTAACTAACCGCACCGTTTAGGTCTATTAACTGATACATACTACCTCAATAATTTATATATAAATTGTCATTGTTCATTGCATTGGTTAGTTGTATATGGCAGATAGCCATTCCGTTGATATGTTTTGTTTAATTATAGAAAACTTAGAATGCAGTACGCTAGGAGATACTAAACAGCAACATTTATATCCGCCTCACTTATTCCTACCATCATCAATTTTACACTGAGGTCGCTTACCGTGCTCTAAATGTTTGAGCCTGGCATGTTAGCGACTAAACCTTACTATTCAGCTCAATAGGATAGGTTAGAAGTGGTTAGGGACAATTTCTTCGTTAGGAGACATATCGTGTATGCCTCTTTTCCGGTTGATGCAGTAATGTAGCCCCACATTCCGGCAAGGTTGTGTAAAATATGCCAAATACCTACAGGGCCTCGTATATATTAAGTTATTATCTCTTTCCACGATCCACTAGCCGCATCGCTTCTTAATTGTTTGGACATCCCATCAGCACATTGATCTGATCCGACCCTGGGAAACTCGGAGGTTTCCGAGTGGTGATGGTTAAAGCGCCAACAAAGGAAAGAACTGCGAAAAGATATAGTTATAAACGTGGGTTTGATTGGTTTATTTACCGGCCCGCAGTGCATATCTGGGCACATTGGAGCCTAATCCTAATGACAGGTCAAAAGTTATATCCGTAGGAAATGGTGATGGGCGAGACGTGCATCTCCATCCAACTCATCGGAGTGTCTGGGAAGGATCTTGAAATCCACTACATACTCACGGGAAGGATGCTCGCGATGGATATCCGCCTCTCTATCCCCGCCTTAGCGATATGTCAGTGATCAAACTTGCTTTGGTGAAATGTAGCCATTTTCCGGGTGATGTTTTATGTGGTTGTGGGGCAAGGTAGCCAGATTTTCATCAAATTCGGATGCGTTGCAATGTAACATGTATCCATACCATCCGTGGAGGGAGATGCTCTTTCAAAGCGACCTACGGGAAGCTACGTGTCTGCGCCCATTGTGCAGCTGTATCTAGCGATAAGTAGGAATCCCTGCCACTTGCGGCCATAGCTAGTTTTCGTTTCTAACACTTAATTGGTAGGTTAGACTGTAGCAGGGGGCCTACATAAATAAAGCGGCATCTACCAATACAGCATCTTGGAACTACATAAGATGGTGATGTGGGAATTCTTTGGAAATCCCTCATTCTGCCTTCATGTAAACCAGTATGCATCACGTTAACGCTAGGATTTTTCAGCACGTAGCATTTTCTGATGAACAAAAGACTGGCCCTTTTTGCCAACACTTTTCCTCTGCTTCGGCGTTGAAGGCATTTTCCTGTGACAGAGGCCTGCGTGAGGCACTCGCCTCTTGCAACGGCATGAATTCATGTGACGGAGGCCCACACGAAGCACCTTCCTCTCGCACCATCATGAAATATTCGGTGACAGAGGCCTGCATGGGGCACTTTCCTCTCGCAGCAATAATGTTCTCTCTGTATATGTTAGGGGTATATTAACTTATAATAAGTTACTCAGTGATCTCCTATGCGGATGCTTCTCTTGCGGGGATACCTCTGTGGATTATATTCCTAGTATATTATCTGATTATTGCATTCTCTAAATTAGTATGGATAGACATACTAGTGACACAAACAGCTGGGACGACACATTGTGGTTCAATCTTAGAGGCAATGGTCGCCCGGCCCCACTGGAACATCAGTGTTCCACTGGCTCTAGAAGTCAGTCTATGTACTCCATGGAGAGATGGTACATGGGAACCACAACCCCGAGATCCACAGCTAACCAGCCATCCTGGTCATCGTGCACTTGCAGTGCGATGGGCGGATATTTAATGGCGGATCAGCATGTACAAGTGGCACCCGATGTGGGCCTCGAACGAGAAGGGAACCCACGCCTACACTCACCAACCTGACACTCCCTCGATTTAGAGGTAGCATCATATGATGGACGTACTGCTCGTGTGCTCACCGACAATGTAACAAATTTAACCGTTGCGAACTAAGAGAGATAGGCTCTTGGAGGGGTTCGCACCAGCAGGCGGCAGTGGGCCTGCGAGGGTCGGGGGATACGTACAATTGTTTATATAGTGCAGAGGAGATACTGAAGGCCTCCGTGTCTAACGAAGGATGAATCAACATCCTACTCTGGTACTGTCTGGTCGGTGAATTGTTCGGGCTGCTAAACTTGGTAATAGTAAGTGGACAATGCATGCCACGTGGATGGCAGTCCACACCCAGGGCACTACAGGTCTCTGCAAACTCTTCTGGCGGGAGTTTGTCAGGTCTAAATACGCTCTATGCAGGGCCCTTAGCCAATGACGTCTAGTGGGCATCACCTCCGTGGTACGGCTATGGCACCTTGCCAAGATGACCCTTAGTTGGCGTCCAGTGCTGTGTCCGTTCACGTCGGGAGTCATCAGTGTGCACCTTGACTCTGTCCCAGATTATGTCTCCCTAACTTGGACAGGTCTTTATCTCAGGCATATACGGAGAGGTACCTTGTGCAGGCTGCATCCTGTGTGGGGAGCTGGGCGGCCGTCCGGCATGGTGGGGACAGCGAGCCACACCGGGAAGGGCAAAGGGTAAAAGTGGAATGACAAGCACTGCCACAACACATGTTCTCACCGATCAGTGATGGGACATTCCGCGATGCCTCACAGGCGGGAACTCAATACATCACCTTATCGGATCTCCACGATAGGCTACCGCCATCTTCGTTGGATCCCAGACGACCATGACAAAGACCCCTACGGGGGCAACTACCGCCTTCACAACCATTATGTTCACCTACGTCATCAATGGGTGATCAGTGGCCGGATACTCATGTACCATATCCTGTATCACCTCCTTTTCGCGCATCATCTTATTATTCACCACATCCATGCTACAGAGCGGAGGATACAGCTACACCATTCCAGCAATACATCAGAAAACATACACACCACACGCATCAATCCCGTCAGTCACCTGCACTGCCTTTGTATGAGGAATACGTCTCACAGCATCAGTAACGTCCGTGCCATCTACACAACATGCCTCCACCAGTCCATAGACCTATAACTGTCTATGGACCCGCATCAGGGCAGTATTAGCACAACCAACGTACCATGCAGCACATCATCACAGAGAATCGCCTTCGCGAACAGCTCAGCACTGTCAAGGACATCGACGAGCAACACTACCACCACCTATCCGCTGACCCACATCCACATTTTCATCAGTTTCGCCAGCACCACCACCAGATTTTGCTCCAATTACTTCTCCACGAGGACATGGCCGGATCATTCTCTCCACTCCCCCCCCACACCCCGAATTTAGCAGGGAGACTAATTGGTCTAATTATAAAGTTCAATTTGAAATAATAAGTAGGACAAACCTGTGGAGTAATCAACAGATGGGAGAGTATTTAGCCGCAAAGTTGTCTGGAAAAGTGCATCTAGAGGGAGAGAGCATGGCCAATCCCATCCTGGAGGCCACAACAATGCCAAAGGATGTGGGAACGCATTTTTGCAAGCAGCGCGTCCCACCACCAAGGCACTTAACACCCAGTGTCCTTTGGTGGTTTGCAACTCACAGCCTCTTACAGCCACATCACAAACATGCACTATCAGCAGTATTCCGAGGAAAGCACCCATTCAACATCATGGATCCACAAGAAGAGACATTGCTTCTTCTGCGCATCAACTAAGCATCCCATGGCATGGTGTAAAAAGTGGCATGCTCAGTTAGTCCTTATCCGTGAACGTGAGAATCCTATCCACACTACAGTATACACCAACACAGCTTACGGAGGATCAGCAACAATGCCACCACCACTGTTACCCCCAACCCTGTCGTCACCCAAGCAATCACAGCAGCAGCGACGACGAGTCGGTCCTTTCCACACTCAGCCAAAAACTGCACTCATGGAAGCTATCCAGAAACAAGCTGACTATATCCAGAATGATACTGCACCACCAGCACTTACGCAAATGGTATCATTGGAGACTCTTCTGCAGGCTCACCGAAAGGTGATATATAAATGTGCCTGTCTGTTTATCGGAATTTCCACCAGTGCCACTGTGGACACTGGCGCTTCCATCACCATCTTTAACAAGCGCTTATATGAGAGCATCCCACCTCATAAAAAGCCACCCCTTAGACCTACACACATCTTTTTACAAACAGCTACGGGAGCAGATGTACCCATGGCTGGAGTAGTAAACCTTGTAATACAGATAAAGGAGATGCAATTCATACAGCGAGTTGTTATTACCTCCATCCAAAATAATTCCCTGCTTGGTTCTGATTTCCTCAGTGCCAGCGAAGCCGTCATATATTGTAAGCAACAGGAACTAGACATACACGGCCGATGGATACCCCTTGGACCAGAGTTGTCATTATATGATACGTGTGCGGTGATATTAGCAACCACCACCACAGTTGAGCCAGGACAGGAAAGGATCTTGTAGGCCACTGCGCCACAATTAGGAAACAGCACTCACACAGCCATGCTGGAACCCAACCCCGAATACATACTCGCCTCACAATGCGCCCATCCCCACGTCATCGTGGACACCGCCAACAAGGATCACATACCCTTCCGTGTATTCAATGGCAAAACGGACCCAATAACACTTGAATCAGGAGTCCGTTGTGGCCATTTGGTGAATGTGATATCGCTGGAAACAGCCCCAACCACAAACACAACAACAACAACATCTGATGATTTGCCCGAACATTTACATGACCTATATTTGCATGTCACAGTTGGATTGATGCAATCCAAAAAATTACAAATATGAAAATTACTGCATAAATATCATGATAGTTTCTCATCAGGAGATATGGATCTCAGAGAAACTCATCTGGTACGACACTCCATCGACACCGGAAACAGCCAACCCATACATCAACCCGTTAGACGTCTCCCGATTCATAAGGAAGAAGAGGCACACCAACAGGTAGAGGACATGTTGCAGACCAGAATAATTGAGCCATCAGCATCCCCCTGGGCCAGTCCCATTGTACTAGCAGGTAAAAGGGACGGATCTTTACAGTTTTGTATAGACTACTGCCGCCTTAATGACCTAAGCGTCAAGGATGCTTATCCCTTACCACGGATTGATAACGCCTTAGATTCCTTGTCGGAGCCAAGTGATTTTGTACCCTTGATTTACCGAGTGGTGTACTGGCAGGTAGCCATGGATGAGGCTGACATAGAGAAGAACGTATTCGTTTGTCGCAATGGCCTTTTCCAATTCCGCAAAATACCCTGTGGCTTGTGCAATGCTCCTGGAACTTTTGAGCATCTCATTGAGCAGGTATTAACTACCCTGCAATAGGAAACCTGTCTGTGTTACATTGACGACGTAATCGTCTTTGGTCCAACGGGTTGAGCAAACTCTTTCCAATTTAGACACCATGCTTTCAAGATTCCGCACGGCTAACTTGAAGATCAAACCCAAAAAATATCATCTCTTCAGACAGAGCGTCGAATTCCTCGGACACGTCATATCCGGTGATAGAGTGGCCACCCAAATGTCAAAAACAGAAGTCGTGGTGGAGTGGCAGACCCCTGAGTCTGTCACGGAGACTAGGAGCTTGCTTTGTCTCTGTCAATACTATCATCGATATATCTGTCATTTCAGTAAGATTGCATCACCTCTCCTCAAGATCACCGAAAAGGATCGGCCCTTCGAGTGGACGAGTGAGTGTGAAGATTCCTTCAGGGCGTTGAAGGAACTCTTGATGACTGCTCCTATTCTCGCTCATCATAACCCTAACCTCGATCTCATCCTGGACACTGATGCGTCAGCCTACGCTATTGGCACAGTTCTCTCTCAGGTCACAGAGGACGGAATGGAGCAGGTACTGGGTTATGGTTCATGTACTCTAAATAAAACAGAGAAACATTACGCGACCACCAAGTGGGAATTACTAGCTGTGATCTAGGCTTGCACGATTTTTCGATTTAATCGTAAAGTTCGATTTATTTTTCAAATCGCGATTTTTACGATGTAATTGAGGAAAAATCGGAAAATCGTAAAAAATGTTTTTTTAAAACCTGAAGTGTGTACTTTTCTGTCATATTTTATCTGTACATGAGTAGAATTATAATCGATTCACGCCTGTGTTCATTGTGTTTATATACCGGCGTGATGAATAATTACTAATCACAACACAAAGCGCTACAATAAACAGGCTAACAATAGCGAGGTAACACCTTTGTCATTGAGAAAACCAGCTAGTTACTCCGTCGAATCGCCATATGATTTCCTTTCTTTCGCTGCAGACCCTGAGTCTGCCATGAAATGCCAAGTATATACTTAGTTGCAGAGTGTTAGGCAATCAGTGAACATAATTCTTTTTAATTCTAGGGTTAGCAATTTCAGGCAGTGTAATAAGTTTTCCCTTTTGATTCGGTTGTCATGTCAAATTAAAGAAAATAAAGCAACAGCATTCCAGGTTGTTTGATTTTGAACTGTGCGTTCTGTTGATTACTCTTAAATATAAATCGTACATTCTGAAAGCAACTATAAACTGCTCTATAGGATGAGTTTACGCCGTTACACTCGTACCTACTCAAAGCTCCCGTCCTATGTATGTGGATTGCCCAATATCTCCCCCCCCCCCGTACTAATATTAACGTCTTCGTGTTACTCCGATAATGACCTAAACTCATCCTACAAAGGGAGGCTATAAGCGAAAGCTGATACGTCATGTAATTTATATTTTTTTCTCGGCGACATTTTGTCTCTTTTGATGAAATAAATAATGTTTATTAAACTATACGCAATATTTAGGCGGTCCCAATTAATAATTTCACTTCCACAATGATTGATATAAGGTATACATTAAGCCTAGCCGTAGGATGGTAAGAATTCGGTGCATGGAAATGTGTTCTAATTTCATGCTATTTTTGTATCATTTATTTCAACTTTTTCTAGAAACAAATCACGTTACCCTGGTTTATACTTTTGGAAATTTGGACCTACGATTTAATCGAAAATTGCGATTTTTAAAAATAAAATCGATCGCGATGTTTCAAAGCAAAAATCGCGCAAGCCTACTGCGATCTACTTTGTCAAGTATTATAAACACGTCCTGTATGGCCACCCATTTACTCTCTGTATGGATCACGCTTCCCTACGCTGGCTCCGCAACCTTAAAAATCCGGAGGGCCAGGTAGCGAGGTGGCAGGAATCCCTGCAGGCTTTTAACTTCAATGTGGTTCACAGACCCGGCAAACTGCATGGAAATGCCGATGCCTCGAGCAGAATCAGGCTTGAGAATGAACCCGAAGTAGCCACCACCATGACACATACAACACAGCCCTCTCCTGTGCTCTCCGTATTGCGGTGCGCAGAGTGGAACAAGCAACATATGCGCAGACATGAAATATATATGCGTGAATCCAGGATGGATACGTCTTCCCCGGGAATCTGTTACATTGTTATCCGCAACAGCCAAGTACTACAACCAGCAGTTCGAGGAACGCCACATACAACAAGGCGTTCTCTACATTAATAACCGCCTGGTAATTCCAGAATGTTCCCGTGAATTAACTAGAATTAAACAGGGATTCCACTGGATTGGGATTCATGATAGTGTAAAGGCATGGGTCGCCAAATATGTCCCATGTCAAAGATGCACTGTTGGCCAGCACCATTCCGCACCCATACAAGTAAAAATTGTTGGTGCACCATGGGAGTGAGTGGCTATTGATGTGCTCGGACCATTAAATACAACGGATGATGGAAACAAATACATTCTCGTATTACAAGATTATTTTATGAAGTTGGTGGAAGCATTCGCTTTGCCAGACCAAGAGGCATCCACAATCATGGAGGTCTTGGCAAGCAATGTGTTCTTCTGGTTTGGAATGCCCTATGAGCTGCACTCTGATCAAGGAAGTAATTTTGAGAGCTGGCTGATCTCCGAGCTCTGCAAATTGTTTCACTTCATCAAAATAAGGACGACTCTGTATTACCCCGCAGTGACGGCATGGTGGAGTGATTCAATCGAACTCTTGCGGAGATGCTTACTAAGGAAACACGCATTGATTGTTAAGATTGGGATCTACGACTCCCATATGTGCTCATGGCATACCACACTTCAGTACATTCCAGCACGGGTTATACCCCTGCATGGTTAATGTTAGGCCATGAATTAACTTTACCACTGGATCTGGCCATGCCCAGGATTCCGGGGTAGAAAAATTCATCATCTCTCTATGTATAGCTCATGCAGCAGTGGATAGAACAGACCCATGAGCTAGTGAGAGCAACTTTATCCACTGCACACCGGCGTCACAAAACATGACACGACCGGTGGGTGAATGGAGATCCATATGAAGCGTGAAGGATGGTTTGGGTACATGGTTCGCGACGATCTGCAAACGTGCCGAGTAAACTGAGTTATCAGTGGAGGAACCCCTATGTGGTAGTAGGTAAGACGTCAGATGTGACCTACCGTATCCACGCTTCGGATGGCCTGACCTCAGATTTCCACTTCGATTGGCTTAAACCTTGTGTCAGTGACGGCCCCGTACCAGAGCTCGGACTGGGCATTCCACGTGGCACCGGTACCCAGACAGATGTCTCCACGGAGACGAGTATTCCCGACATTAGTCTAGAGCACTGTGGTGCCAGTTCGACCTTTCTCCTACCGAGCCAGGTGTCCGGTGAACAAGCAACTAATGCCGAGGATGATGACGAGATACGTACTCGCCCTCTCCCTCCTACTCGATCTGGGAAGTCGTATTTGAAGACTCGTTTGTGTTGTCCAAGATGAAGGACGGAAAAGTTGCCCCGCCGGCCTCTTCCCATTCCCACCCACTTCATACTATACCCCCATTATAGATTTACCACAAGTGGAAGCTGCGGCTGTCCCGGACCATGCTTCTTGTGGGGTGGAACATGTAGTGAATAGCATGGAAACGCAGAGGCCAGATGAGGCCTTCGCTCGTTTTGAAGAACAGCAGAACCGCACAACTTGGTGTACCCGACCACGCCCCAACCAAGGTGCTCCCCGCCCATATGCACCACCACCGCCCCATCTCCAATGCGCAATCTCTTTTCTATGCACCGAGTTCGGACATCATTCGTCCAATTTACACTCCACTCGTCGTCTGTAGACCGTCACTCTTCAGATATAAGAGAGTCGGCTGTTACAGAGGAGGTGGCATCCCGCACCACAGCAACCAACCCCCACCCCATCCAACCCACCCACCCCCGCAGGCGGTGGGCAGGGAAGCATCCTGTTCAGCAAACTCTTGGCTCGAGATTTTACGGTACTTAATAACTACCACAAAGTACCAACTGTCATGTAAAGGGAGATGACCAACTCCCTCATTCCAGCGAGGAACCCTGTCCACATATCCTCGACCAAGTCCACCGTGAGCAGTCAGAACATCACACCGGACACATAAATCCAAGAACATACAGAACACACTTGCCCGCAAGGCTGGATACGTCAATTCACCGCTGCGTGATTACTACATACATATCCGGTTATAGAGAGGATATAAAAGAGACAATCAACACCAGCAAAAACAAGATTTAGCAAGCACATAACATTTTAAATCGGAAAAGTTAGAGACATGAATTTCCGCAACATCCCTCCGGGATGCGGGAAGAATATCACTTTCCCAATCCCAACTTTTCCGCAGCCGCAACAGACTTGGCATTCACCAGCGTGGAAACCTGAATATGCCCAATCCACAATACACCAGCGTCACACAGCAGCCCGAACTTCCCTACAACAGTACACTACCACTATGAACACTAGTCAGCAGTTTCTGCAATCACCTTCTTATCCGGTTTACAGAAAACTGATCATACAGAAAGAAGCACACCGCAGCCATCTACAGTATGCGCTACGGGGGAACCTCCCCCTTCCCCCTCCCCCCTTCCCCCTACCCCCCACCCCCTCCGGAACCGTCGTACGGAAATAGCTAACAACATAATACTTCATTCACACGTAATAACAGTCAATATTATTAAGAGAGCAAGATGCCCGCAGTCTGTCATCCATCACGAGTTGGATTTTGCCACCGAAAAGTTGAATTCGATAATGGATTGATTCAAGTTATGACAGCACCCTTCTTCGTCATCCGCGCAATAGAGCATCTTGGAACTACATAAGATGGTGACATGGGAATTCTTCGGAAATCGCTCGTTCCACCTTCACGTAAACCAGTATGCATCACGTTAATTATGGCTTCACTAGGATTTTTCAGCACTTAGCGCTTCTGATGAACAAAAGAGTGGCCCTATTTGCCAACTCTTTTCCTCCGCTTCGGCGTTGAAGGTATTTTCTTATGAAGGAGGCAAGCGCGAGGCACTTGCCTCCCGCAATAGCGAGAATTCCTGTGACGGAGGCCCACTCGACGCACCTTCCTCTAGCACCATCATGAAATATTTGGTGACAGAGGCCTGCATGAGGCACTTTCCTCTCGCAGCAATAATGTTCTCTCTGTGTATGTTAGGGGTATATTAACTTATATTAAGTAACTCAGTGATCTATGCGGATGCTTCTCTTGCGGGGATACCTCTGTGGATTCAAGGAGCTGTGTGGTACCTCCGGCGACACCACGTAGAAAGGACACCAGCTAGCTCTATATTGTGTATTATTGTGCTCATTTTACTGTCAAACGAGTCACCTTGTTTGTATAGTACTTATTTATATTCCTAGTATATTATCTAATTATTCCATTCACTAACTTAGTATGGATAGACACACCGGTGACACAAACAGTTGGGACGACACCGTGTGACTCAATCTCAGTGTCAACGGTCGCACGGCCCCACTGGAACACCGGCTCTAGAAGTCAGTCTATATACTCCACGGAGAGACGGCACATGGGAACCGCAACCCCGAGATCCGCAGCTAACCAGTCATCCCGTTCATCGCGCACTTGCGGTGCGATGGGTGGATATTTAACGGCGGACCAGCACATACCCCCGCGAGCGACAATGCCGTCATAATCAACTACGTGATATGTAGCATGACGTCATAATCATTTATGTCATGAATGACGAAGATAAGTTCGTCACGAACGCATAATTTATGACGGACTAAGCGTTGTTGTACGACTTGTATGTCTTTACTATTTAAAAAACCATGCTGTTGAATATTGTGAAACTAATTTCAACTAGTCAAATTAGTTTCAAAATATTCAACATCTTACCTGCATAGTTTTCTGGAAATTGTGATTCAGAGAGTGCATGAATCGATCATGCCAATACTGTCAAAGCGTGGGTGGAGCTTAGCTAGAGATTGGCGGGGCATGGCTACAAATTGGCTTTCCCATTGGATATGTAGGTACAGACCTTGTATTAATAGCCACATGTTAGATATTCTATATTTCTCCCGTTAAAACTCTAGTTCTCGATGTCTTAATCTCCTAGTACATTTGTGCTCCAGCCAGTCATTGCTTTCTCTATTACATCGCTGCCAGACATCATTCTAGCCCTATCCATGCATGCCTAACTCAACTGTGCACACCCTTTTCGCGTTCTGGAATCGATTTCAGACTTTGAAACGTTAGATCCTCAGAGCCTACATTTTAGGCAATCGTTTGAATAGCTTAAAGCTACATTGTCTGAGTTTGGGCTGCAAGAGCTCACAGTCCAATCAGCTATACAATATTCAGCAGAATGTGTATTACATTGTAAATTAACCAACGATATACAATTCGTGGACTTTCGTTAATGATGTGACAGAGCTGCATCACTTTTATTGTGACGTCAGCTAACATGTGCCCGGGACTTGAGTAACAAATCCCAATCAGTCACTGGGTGATGCACAACATACGTCTCATTTCTGGTATTTAAAACAGAATAGACGATGACAAAAATATTCTGAACACGAACACTGCCTGTGTCTGGAGTGTTTTCCCATACAGAACAACAAGCTCATTATCCTCCATAATCGCATTTACGAAGAATGTTGAGGCTCAGAGACCAATAATTCTCCTCAAATGAAGTGTTGACGCGTGTGATACCACGCCATGGATTTATACTGCTCATATGGCCTTGGCTCGCATTAGATGTTAATCAGAGCGAAATCACTTAGGGGCAATACTTCCCTGTATAAACATAGTTGCTGAAACGCGTTGCTATCTGAAAGAGCAGAATATTTCAGTAATTTTATTTTTAATTGGTTAAAAGTATTTAAAGCACAAGTAAATATGATGTCTTTGGAATATTTTGAAAGGTTTTCAATTAGTATATTCAATATAAGATTGTCAATAGATACTAACGCATGCGGAACATAAGGATATGTCACTTTGAGTATCAGCGTCATATATATTGATAGACGCAATAACCCATTCGCCGTTCGATACGCGGGCACTTTGATCAACTATAGACCTCATACTGTCCCGTCCTTTTCAGTTACCTTAATTTATTTTCAATTCGATTTACGCGGCTGGCTAGGTCAGGTGGTGGTCAAGCAGCTACGCAGCCAACGAGTTATTACAATGTTTAAGGTTTGAAACAAAGCGTCTCAATGGAGGAATCCAGTTTTCGCTATGCCCCGCCCATCTCAGGCTAAGCTCCACCCACGCTTTACCCGTGTTGGGATAGATCGATCCTTGCATTCTCTGAATCTCAATTTCCAGAAAATTACACAGTTAAGCCGTTGAATATTTTGAAAACTAATTTGACGGGGTGGCAACAGCGCCCATTCAAATTAGTTTCAAAAATATTCACCAGCATGTCTATTAAATAGTAAAGACATAAACTTCGTATAACAATCAAGCGTTCGTCACGAACTTAACTACTCCATTCATGACATAATGAGTATGACGTCAACCTACACGTCATGCAGTTGATTAAGACGTCATATGAATAACTGTGAAACTGGAACCCTCCATTTCAAGACAACTATACAGGAATGCTGTGCAATATGTCAAAACGAAATTGACTGGAATATGTTGCTAGCAGCAACTGCTTCCATTCAATTGCATTTCAGAATATTTAGCAGAATATTCATTGCGTTATTTATAGTCTTTACCATTTCTGACCTGTACGGCTCAAAGTGTGGCCAGTGACACGGACAAATGATCACGTCACTGATGACAGGGAACACGTTTGCTCGAGCGATTGGAGGCCCATTTTTAGCTGCTCTGTGCCTAAGTCCAGCTATGCCCACCATATTCTAGCTATGCTCCGCCCACATTTTATAGGTGTTGTAATCAATTTGAAACTTTGAAAGCTGAATTCTCATAACCTGAGGTTTAAGGTAACTATACACGTGGGCTGTTCAATATTTTGAAAGTAATTTGATTCAGGGGTGTTGCTGCCGATGCCATCAGCAACTCCCAGTCAAACTAGATTCACGATATTCAACGTAATGTTTATTAAATTGTAAATTCATCAAAGACATACAATGATTCGTTCAATTTGTGGAAGAACATTTCTTGACGGAGATCTGCCATTATGATTGTGATATCGGCTAACACGTGACGTATTTGATTATGCCGTCAACTACACCGAATCCCTCTATTCCCATTGAAAGCGTGATTATGTGAATATATGTACATATAAGGAAAGAACCCCCCCCCCCTCCCCTGTATTGATAAATAACACATTATGTGGGTTAATCTTTAATACTTAAGTTGGTAAAAAACGGCTTCTGTGGACTGTAGTTGTCAAGAGAAGACTATTTTTGAAAATTATCACTGGAATGACTGGCTGGATTATCGATACAATCATTCCAGTGATAAATTTTCAAAAATAGTTTTCTCTTGATTTGCAAATGGACATTTTCTATAATAAAAATTAAATTTTCATGAGCAAATTTGAAAGTTAAAGAAATTCATTATAGCCAACTGGAAATCTGCAACGTGGAGATTAGTAAAGTAGACAACATTATTCTGCACGATCGGAGCTATACGTATGATCTAACGATAAAATCGCATATATTCATACTTTGTGTATGAGCGAACGGAAATTGTTAGCTGAATCAATGAAGCAAAACAACTGCGATAGCCTATTAAACCGTCAACATGAAATTTGACACCGGGGTTCGTTTGAATTATATGACACGATTATGAAGTTTTATTGCTTGCAATTTTATCACTATCTCATATTTATGGCTGAAAATCATTTCCCTTTCGGAAATATCCTCTCAAATATCTATATTAAATTCGTCTTACAGTCTCAAGACAATGACCATTTCATAATACATCCGATGGTTTGTACTGATACAATACAGACTGGTTCTAGGTGATCATGCAAACGCAGGGACGAAGACGATCCAAGAAGTATGATTATACATGCATGATTCGACAAAGTCTGATGGTGTTTGATCGTCGAATCATACACGTAAAGAAGTCGGACGATGTTCAACTTTCAACATTTTGGAACGAAACAGCGAATCATATACCGGAATTTAAATACACGTGCTTTTGTTGGTATCACTGGTTGGTAAATTCATCCAACAATGTCCGATGCTGTTTGATAGTGTATGATGAACATGTATGACATACAAATGTATTATCACACATGCATAATCACACATGTTGGATCGTCTGTCACTGGCTTTAGCTAAGGTGATGTTCTAGACTTCAAACTTTCTCATATTCAGATAAGGATGAACACCCAACTTTTCTCACCATCTGTCAAGTTAAAGCTGATGTACTGAACCACTTTACATTCAGAGTGTAGCGTAGCAAGGGGGATTTAATAATAATAATAATAATAATAATAATAATAATAATAATAATAATAATAATAATAATAATAATAATAATAATAATAATAATAATAATATTCTTTATTTTGCTAGGGTAAATCGTCAGTTGCCTGATGTTAATGAGGCCCTCAAACACATAAACACTATGTACAATAATGTATAATATACACTGAATGTTTGTACAAATATCGACAAAAATACAAAATACAAAAATTGCTTAATAATAAGAAGACGAATAGCATTATTATATTTTATATTATGATTGCCTACTTATAACGTGCGCACCTACACTCGTAGATACACAAATTAACGCGCAGATCTACGGACTTAACCGCACACGATTACGCGAGCATGAACGCACGCACACACACACAACGGACATACATGTAGACAGACAATCTACCTCAAACGCATTCTTTCTTCCAGACAGTTTTACAGTTAAGCTGTCCAATATTTTGAAACTAATTTGTCCGGACTGCTGTTGTTGCGTATGCCAGCTTAGGCACAGGGTGGGTGGAGTGACCTCATATATTTGATTAATACATTGGATCGAAATTGATTATGATGTCATATATGTGATTAATACATTGAATTGGATTCATTAATTGCATAAGAATTGTTTAGCGGTTTCAAAACGGCTCAGTGATAAATCATAAAAGAAATAGACAGTTCTATTTTGAAAATTTCAACATTTAATTATAAACTAAAGATCTAGATGTAGCCTAATCCCTAGAAATGATAACATGAGAGAGAGAGAGAGAGAGAGAGAGAGAGAGAGAGAGAGAGAGAGAGAGAGAGAGAGAGAGAGAGAGAGAGAGAGAGAGAGTACATAATAAAACAAATTCCAGAAATTAACTATAATATACTACTGCTGAATTACAAGTGTCAATTAACCCCTTTACTGCTGAAAGACAAGGCTAAATTAACCCTTTTACTGCTGAATTATAGTACTCAATTAACCATTTTACTGCTGAATAACAAGTGTCAATTAACCATTTTACTGCTGAATCACATCGCTAAATTAATCCTTTTACTGCTGAATTACAGCACTCAATTAACTCTTTTACTTCTGAATTACAAGCTTTAATTAACCCTTTTACTGCTGAATATCATGTGTCAATTAACCCTTTTATTGCTGAATTACAATTCTCAATTAACCCTTTTACTGCGGAATCCTTATATTAACCCTTTTAATGATAAATTGCAAATCTTGATTAACCCATTTACTGCTGAATTAGTATTTTTTGCTCTTAATATGCCGATGTTGACAATTTTTTTTATCGTTTCTGACAATTTTGATTGTTTTTGGTAGTTTTTGTACCATTTTCTATGCTTCTTGAAAATTTTCGATGATTTGACACCATTTTTGGTCATTTTTGACCATCTTAACCATTTCTTTCAAAATTTTAACCGATTTTGGCCATTGTTTTTATCAGTTTCATCGTTTTTGTGAATTTTTTGTTTTTGTCCATTTTTGATTATTTTTTGCAAATTTTTGCCCTTTTTGACCAATTTTAACAGGTTTTGGCCGATTTCGCCATTTTTATTATTTCTTTGCCATTTTGGCCCATTTTGACCGATTTGGACCGATTTTCCCCATTTCTGATGCTATTTGACCATTTTTCATCATTTTGACAATTATGGGTCCCTTTTGACTGATTTTCGCCATTTTTCTGCTGTTTTTGACGATTTTTTTCATTCTGATCATTTTTATTATTTCTTATGGTTTCTGTCCGTGTTTGATAATTTTTCCGTTTTTTGTCTTTTTGGGTTCTTTTTGATTGTTTTAGCTATTTTGGTCCTTTTTGACCGATTTTTGCAATTTGTTACCATTTTGGTTATTTTTTATAGTTTTTTTTGCCAGTTTTGGTCCCTTTCTGACTGATTTTGACAAATTCTGACCGTTTCTGATGTTTTTGGTAATCTTTTCCATTTTTGATGCTCTTTGAGCATTTTTTCATAAATTTTGACAATTCTTTATCTTTTTTGACTGATTTTCGCCACCTTTCTGCTGTTTTTGACAAATTTTGTTCACTTTTCATCATTTTGGTCGTTTTTATCACGTCGACTATTTTTTATGGTTTTTGTCCATTTCTTATTTTTTGCCAATTTTTGACTTTTTGGACAGATTTGGACCAATTTTTCCTATTTCTGTCATTTCTGGGCATTTTTTCCATTTCTAATGCTTTTTGATCATTTTTCAACATTTTGACAATTCTTGATCCTTTTGTGATTCATTTTCGCCACTTTTCGGCTGTCTTTTACAATTCTTTTCGTTTTTCATCATTTTTTGTCATTTTTATGACTTTGACTAATTTTTCAGGGTTTTTATCCATTTCTTATTATTTTGGTCAATTTTGGACCTTTTTGAGTGAATTTGACAATTTTTTCCCGTTTTCGTCATTTTTATTGCTTTTACCATTTTGGTCCTTTTGACCTATTTGGACCAATTTTCCCCATTTCTGCCATTTTTGGTCATTGTTTCCATTTCTGATGCCTTTGACCATTTTTCATCAGTTTGACAATTCTGAGTCCTTTTTGACTGATTTTCGCCATTTTTCTGCTGTTTTTGACATTTTTTTCATTTTTTATCAATTTAATTATATCTGATGGTTTTTGTCTGTGTTTGATAATCTTGACTATTTTTTAGTCTTTTGGTTAATTTTTGATTGTTTTAACTATTTTGGTCCTTTTTGACCGTTTTTTTTGCAATTTTTACCACTTTGGTTATTTTTATGGTTTTTGAGCATTTTGGTCTCTTTCTGACCGATTTGGACACATTTTTCCCGTTTTCGTTATTTTTTATTGCTTTTTACCATTTTGGCCCTTTTTGAGCGATTTCGACCAATATTTCCAATTTCTGTCGTTTTTGGCCATTTCTTCCGTTTCTAATGCACTTTGACCATTTTTCATAATTTTTGGCAATTCTTGGTCCACTTTGACTGATTTTCACCGTCTTTCTGTCGTTTTTAACAATTTCTGTTGTTTTCTTACTATTTTGATGATTTTGTCCATGTTTGATAATTTTCATGTTTTTTGGTCTTTTTTCAATGTGTTCACCAGATATTAAAAATAGTTGACAGTGACATTCCTTTTACCATCCAATGACACCTTTGACCAGAAACCTTTTCTTGGAACCCGTGAGGTTAGTCCTCTAACCTCTAGTTATTATCATTATTATTATTATTATTAGTAGTAGTAGTAGTAGTAGTAGTAGTAGTAGTAGTAGTAGTAGTAGTAGTAGTGGTAGTAGTAATAGTAGTAGTAGTAGTAGTAGTAGTAGTAGTAGTAGTAGTAGTAGTAGTAGTAGTAGTAGTAGTAGTAGTAGGTAGTAGTAGTAGTAGTAGTAGTAGCGGTAGTAGCAGTTGGAGCTGCAGCAGCAGCCTAGTAGTAGCTGTATCATCATCATCATTGTCGTCGTCGTCGTCGTCGTCGTCGTCGTCATAATCATCATCCTCACCATCATTTGGCATGTATGTTTGAAGTGAATGACATAAGTGTTGGCGAATGTTTAATAGTAGTCGGTAAATTGATCCATAGTTGCGTTGCGGTATAGGTAAAACTGTACTGCCCCTTTTCCGTTCTAATTTTTGGAGGCTTTAATATACCGTTCGTCTTTGACCGTAGATTTCGAGAGTGCACATCTTCCATCAACGTAAATAGATCCTTCATGTAACTAGGAGCAATGCCGTTTAATGATGTATATGTCATGATGTTTGTCTTAACTGACATTCTTTGAGTTAACGTCGTGCGCTTTAAAGTTTCATACATTTCTTGTGACGGGGTCCTATATTGTACTTCTAAAATTATACTAGCTGCACGTTTTTGCAATTTCTCAAGCTTATTTAACAATGATGGCAAGCCAGCGTTATACACTAGGCAACAGTAATCTATGTGGCAAAGGACATATGCTTTATTATATCTCTTCAACATCCATGTACTTCTTGTTTTTCTTTGGCATATAAATGAGTGACGCAATCTTGTTGCAAATTTTGCTGATGTGCTGTTGCCATGAAAGATTGTCATTAATATGTACACCTAAAAGCTTTGCTTCATTTACAATTTCTAAGTAACCATCACATTTAACATGCACATCAATTGCTTCTGAGCATCACGATGGCATAGTGTCAATTAGTCCACTCTTCTGGAATAGGGATTTATAAGCATAGCTCATATAAATTAGCCATTTTAAGAATACGAATGTAAACTTGACATGAGATTGTCATATATTATATCAACATCTCTGCTATGACACGTCTCACATAAGGCATGCCTCCATTACTTCTGATACGAAGAGATAATGAGTCGATAGTTGGAAGAATAAAATAACTTAAAGATATGAAATAAAGGTTTTACTCACCAAGAAAGGAAGAAAATCTAGAAGTGATTTCGGCCGTAAAATTGGATAGAGTAGTATTGTGTATGAATACGGGATTTTATATAATTTTCCAAATGGGAACTCTATGACAGCACATAATCAATGTAGATTCCGTTGTTAAAACTATGCTCAACAGATACTGTTTGTTATGGCAAGGTTTTATTAAATAACTTTCGGTGGACCTTTTTAGGTTATCCATCCATCATATGACGGCATATGAGGGAAAGCGTGGTGATGGGGGTGGGAGGGGTGTGTGTGTAGGGGTGGGTGGGTGTGCAGGTAGGGGAATAGCCCACCTAAGTGTTATCTCTCCCATAGTGCTGTCTCTCCCAGGTTCCCAAAGCACCCACCTAGGTTTTTCGCCCCACCCACACTTCAGCACACACCCCAGGTCCACGTACCTTCATATGTTCTAGGTACACCCCTGATTACTCTAAATGAGAAGCAATCAATATGCTTTCTGCGAAATGAAAAGATATTATTGTATGGTCACATGATCAGAAACATAGCAAACATGAATTCTTCTATGATCGATTAAGTTTGAATCAAATCCAAAACAAAGGCCAAGCATCAGGAACAGCTGACTGGCATTGGCAATAGCAAAGTACGAAAACAGGTGATGGAGCTTGAATCTTGTCAGTCGTTTATTATATACACACCTTTCTGCACTTTCTTCAAAGCTCTTTGTTAGTGTTATTTGCCGAGGTGATTAAAACGTGTAGAATTCATCAACGGAAATTATTAGAGAGAAATATAAAGACTTGAAAAGAACATGTTTCGCAAATCCTGCAAGATCCCGTAAGAACTCGCTACTGGAAACGGGACTGTGAATACGAATTTCCCGACTTGAATACGGCCACTTATGTATGCAGATGGGAACTGTAAGCTGCTTAAGGTCTCGTCAGCTGAGTGGCTTTAAGCTGAAGAGTATCTCGCAAAGTTGGCAGCCTAAGAGGCAAGACCTTCTCTGGCTGTACCCGCAATGCAGAATATGGTCTTCGTGGTGATTTCAGAAGTTATTGGTTTGCTTGGCATCTATTGAGTTCCTGAGTCCATGTCACATTCACACCGCATCCAGGTTCGTTTTATTTCAGGATATTATTGGTAACTTCCTTAGCTTTTACACTGGTACCCATTTATGCACCTGGCTGGAGAGAGGCAAGAAGCGAAGGAAACTGCATGTTTACACCGATGGTGGCGAGATAGTGCACAGCTCAGGTGCGAATCATGTTCTTTGGTTAAGTAGTTGTGAATGCAAGCCACTACAGCAAGCCACCATGTGGTGATATAGAAGCTATTGTTTTGATTGGCATCTGTCGAGACCCTGATTCTAGGTACCATTCACGCCATACATAGGCTGGTTTATATTTCAGTCTATTATTGGTAACTTTCCCAGTTTAGAAAAAATATAAATAGAATATAATAGATTAGATGGTAGCTTGGTTAGTATACTTATGTTAGTAGGGGCATGAGGTTGGATGGGTGGGTGTGGCGTGGGAAAAGTCCAATGCGTTATGCGGAGGATCTATTTGATTCTATTTATTTGTTATTATTCTGTGTGGTATTATCATTTTCTTAGTTTCCCGTTTTTTCGAGTGTCACCTAATGGAAACCACAAAATGCGGACGCGGAAACCAGTGGCACATCTGATCGGAATAGCTATCGGCATCGACACGGTATCTACGCTAATGTCTCTTCATGCTCTCCGCGAAAATGTGGCCTGTGAAAACTAAGACATATTAAATCGGATTCGTGACTGGGACTGTGAATCATGCTTTTATCTATATTGGGTGTCTAGAACATGTGTTTAGGAGCTCAACTAGTGCTGAGCACAGCCACCTATCCGTACCTTTTAGCAGGTCGAACAGTGTCTTACCGTGAATATTCAAGCTTTCTATTGCATCATTTAGTTCTTCCCTAGTACGATCATAGCCAAGGCAGTGCAGGAAAAAGTCGTTCAGGGTGTCAACGACCCCACATATTTCACAATTTCCAGTCTGATGCCGCCCCATCCTTATGCATTATCGCTCCTACATTTATATGACCGATTCTAATACATCTTAAGGTAACATCACTGTTTCAGTTATCCATGCGATGGATGCACTTTCACACTTTCGTTTAATATGGAGCATGAACTCATATTAGGCTCTGCCCTTCATGAGATTATCACAGTTATCCTGCCATTCGCCATTGTTTACCCTTTTAACAAGGCCGCTTGTTTTGGATCGTAATAGGCCTTATGCTTATCTCTTTACCATGGGTTATTGAAAGTTTGGTGGCTTCATCAGATAGTTCATTGTCCTGAATGTTAACTTGGCGATAAGTACCCAGTCTAAGTAGACTGTTTTACCATTGGCCAAAGCAATTTTGAAGTCTTGTTGGCTTTCTCGTAGGAGAGGGCCCTCTATTGCTACTCGCGTTAAGCTTAAGGGCCATGATTGAGCTCAGTGAATCATTTAGGACAACAAATTTACCAGGTGTTGTTGATTTATCCACTGGGGGGGGGGGCCTCATTGGCCATCAATTTAGCATCAATCTGGACATTCGTGAGTAAAGAATTTTTAACTGTTTCTATCATCAGTAGCCCTGGAGGTTTTTGTTTTGTTCATCCAGGATTCATACTTTACATATTGGGTATGTTCCATGCACGGTTTTAGAATTCCCCAAGAAGGATTTTGAGGATGTTTGTATTTATGCTCAAATCTTTATGTTCAAGTCTCCTTTCTGCGCATGTGCAGTGGTAATTCACCACATTCCACTTGTAGGGCATGGATTCGTGTTAATCTGGTCACTCCCCACCATATTCTTAACCCCTTAGCCTGTACTCTATCGAGGGACTGGATGCACTGAAGTGGGAGATTCCTTATTTCTGGAAAATCTCTGCCATTATGTTACCTAAAAATCCAAAGATATCATCGGAATTCTAACGGAAGGCCGATTCCAACGGTATAAGGATTCCCGTGTTCGGTCTAATATTAAACTTGCTAGTATTTGATATACGCGGGTAATTCTTAATCCTTTAACTCTTGAATTCGTTTAAAAAAATTAAATTCTCTCATTGAAAATGCCAATTTGCAAACCAAGAGAAGGCTATTTTTGAAAAAATTAATCACTGGAATGACTGGATCGGTTATTGAGCTAGCCATTCCTGTGGTAATTGGTCTGTAAATGGACATTTCTCAGAACCATTGCTGAAGCCGTCTATGCCTGATATCAGTGTTAATGAAATGTATACATTCTAAATGTTAGCGTGGTCAGCTCAGATACACGAAGTAAATTCCTAGCGTGATACGATGCTGGTCAACACGCACCAACTGGCGACTTAGATCTATGACAAGTCCGAGATAGAACGGTACTAGCGTCTGACAGCGTCCTACCATACGCACGTGCTGTGGTGACAAGTACCCGTATAACATCACCACACCCGCTCGATGCCTGTCGTTTAGGTTCCATTTTCTCCGGCGGCTAGCGTCCCGTCTGCAAAAGGCTTCAGGCCCATACATTCTGACTACAATATAAATTCATTCTAATACACATACAAAGTGATCGGCACGTAACTAGAAATTGGCGGGGCATAGGTAGAAATGGGCGCGGCATAGGCAGAAATGGACCACTCTATTGATCTTGCATTGTAGATGATTTTTATATTTGTCATTTCCAGGGCAGATAGGCAATGAACATCATGTTGAATATGGGAGTGGTGCACTAGCTAGCCAACTATCCAAGATATATTTTGCGGATTACTGCCGACCTGGTGATCCTCACCATTACATTGTAACGTTATCTTGGATACGAATATTCATTATTTATGTCGCCATCATCATAGCGTCATCATATACACCTTTCCAGTTGTAGTCATCTCTGGCTAAGCTACACCCACACCTCGATCGTATTTGGATCGATCGATCCCCAAAAACCTTGACTATAAGTTTCTAAAAAACTATACAGATAGGCTGTTGAATATTTTGAAACAATTTTTTAGTTTCAAAATAGTCAACATCATATATATCAAATAGTAAAGACATACATTTCGTACAACAACGCTTAATCCATCACCAATTATGTGTTTGTGATGTACTTATCGACGTCATTCATAACGTCATTGATTATGACGTTATACTACGCATCAGGTCGCTGGTTATAACGTCATATGCTGGATGGATAAACTTGAAAGGTTCATTGCGTAACGATTGTGAAAAGTAATATGTCACGGTACTGTTTTACTTCTGCGACAAGATATTGCCGGCTTTCATGTTGGTAGCCCTTGATAATTTTGTTGTCGACATTTAAGATGCAATATTTTGAAGAAGATGTAATTGGTATAAGCGGTCCATTTTGCCCGGTATTAGCCCAGTAACATGCGCTAGAAATCAGTGGGAGTTATAGACAGTTTTCAATTGAAGCCAAATTGGACAATAATATCAGTGAATTTGATGCATAGTGGTTAATTAACCTGGACATATATGAGAGACGGTTTCTTTAAATTGGAAGCGTAGCTTAAAATAATACACATGACAAAGATCCAGTAACTTTTATTCGAAGGAAAGCTTATGGGACCGATTTGAGGTGAATTCCAACACTTCCTTATCTTGGCTCGACGTATGGAAGAGTAATCTGCATTAGCATTTGAACTTTAACCTATTGATTCAAAATATGGTGGTAATTAAGAGGAAATAAACAAAGACAGATTTGAAAAATATTGTTCATTCATTCTTGCCTACTTTCTGATCTGTTGTAAAATTATAGCAGTATTGTACAGTTGACATGATTGTTACCATTGAAATATTATATGAATATAAAATGATTCTGTTGAAGCAGGATTTCAAAATTATAACTACTAAAACCCTCAATGTCTTACGTTGAATATTCATAAACTAATCTGACCCAAAACAAGAACTCCAATCCTTGAAGTCATATCTAGATCGAAACGACCATTATCGATCCAACGGATTGATCCTGGTTGATCCAATCCATGCTCTTTCTTTGAGTTTTGATAACAATCACATCAAATCGATTTTTCGATCCTATGTCATTTATATCAATCCTCAAAGAATATACAGACGATTTAGTTCACTTCAGAAATCATAAATGCTCAAAATTAATGTAAGATGAGATCCGGGTACATCCACTATCCAAGTTGAAAATGATCCCCATTCGATCTGATCCATAAGACCACTATCGACTACTGAATCATTTAGAACCTGGGATGGATATTGACCACCGGATAATCCCCAGAGTTTATGGCAGCATGTATGATTTTATGTCGATAAACTTATGACTTAACGGTTCTTGGTTCAGAATTTAACCTTGAAAATATTAACCTAATTAATGTGTTAATAGTTATGACAACAATCAATATAAATGTTTTATATAATAAATCAATAATATACGACTTGAATGTAGTATAGCTGTTGTAAATGCTCAATGGAAACAGTCATTTCTTTGTGGCTTGAAGACGAAAGGGTCCTGCGACAGAATGATCACAATACGAATTCTGATATCGTATTGAAGACGACGGAAAGATGTGTGTGCACCCAGACGAACGCGTAACACAAAAATATAAACGATCGGAATTTATCTTATGACGTAGGTGGATCTGAAATGCTGAATAGGCCTGGCCACGGGCCCCCAGAATCTAAAGATGTGATGGATGTGATGCGAATGGCCAGAAGCTGGTTATCTGACCCACAACCACGTTAACCAGGAGCTGGTTATCTGGTGATAGTTAATGATGACCAGGCGCTGGAGACCTGGTTACGCACGATATTATTAGAAGCTGGAAATCTGGTCATGGATGATACTACCAGGAGCTGGAGACCTGATTACGAATGATATTACCAGGAGCTGGAGAGCTGGCTGCAGATGACAATACCGGGAGCTAGAGACCTGGCTATAGCTGATATTACCAGGAGCTGAAGACCTGGCTGCAGATGACAATATCAGGAGCTGGAGACCTGGCTACACATGATATTACCAGGAGCTTGAGACCTGGCTACAGATGATATTACCAGGGGCTGGAGACCTGGCTATAGCTGATATTAATGACCCAAAGTCATGGAGAGATTCTTGGATGAAAGTTCATATTGTGCCCTCAAATCAAAACGTATATCGACTGGACAAACGTGAATTAACTGTTAATGGGCCCTAAACTGAGATGGCGCCCATATCTATTTACGAATCTGTATAAGGAGTGCTGATAAACTAATTTTTATATTTGAACTTCACAATCGAAACATTCTCTCAGCCACGCCTGTGTATATGGTCGGCGTAGAAATATATACACGTGACACGATGGCTGCCTACATCACAACTTCGCTAGGGCGCAACTAACTCTCACGAAGGCCAACTACCGAATGCTTGTCGAGGCGACGATTTTAACACATGCACACAATGTATTGTGACCCGTCTGGATCACGCGGATATACAACAACATGTTGATTTATAACTCCTACATAACTGCTCAAATAATCCATAGAGATTCCATACATTCTATAAATAATGAAATCTACATTGATTATAACCTAATCATAATAACAAATACAATTATCCTAATTCTAACTGATATAAATTTTGTATAAATGTAAATCTCGATTACGAATATCCCCCACGCTTTTATAATTGACATGAAGTAATTTATTTCATTAAATCAACCAGAAAGCATGCAAAACTGAATAATAATCTGTCTACCTATATTGTAGCGGATTTGGAGTCCAAATATGTTGCGGGTGGCATAAGCTAACGTGATTGTATAGCAATGTGATTGCTATGTATGATCTTACGATCATATGATAGCAACCGTCGTCACACTTTCTTGATTTTCTTGTCATATATTTGGGATTTTATGGATATACATGCACAAATCTAAATTCTAGCACAATGATACATGATTGCACGCTCTATCTATGTCATACTACCTTCTCAGACACATAGCTAACCAGAATGGTACTAATCTGTCATTTTAAGCATTTGACTCAAACACAATTACGTATCAAAATTATACCACATGGTATTTCGGGGTGATTATCTGACAAATGATACTACGCAATCTCAGTATCTAACTTTAAAAATGATAGCGTTTACATTAAAATGCTCCCTTCTTCACAAAATGGCATATCAGTTGCTGAAATGCAAAATCCTCATATCACCAGAGTCGCTCACTAGACACATTTCCACTGAATGGATGAATACATTTTTAGCCACGCCCAGCCCATCTCTAGCCAAGTTCCACCCACTTTTTACCCATGTTGGGATCGATTCAATCCTGGACCCCCTGCATCTCAATTTCAAGAATATTATACAGGTAAGCTGTTGAATGTTTTGAAACTAACGGTATCACGTGGTACAAATTCGTATCACATGGTACAATTCTACACTGTTGCTCCTGCTTCAAGCGTGAGCAAAAGTATGCGCATGCGTAGATAGGCAAAGAAACCACGTGATACTTCCAATCGGAGTACTGAGACAAGGAACCCGAAACAGATAATGATGATGATGAGGATGCTGATGCTGATAATGCTGATGATGATGATGGTTTTCCTCGTCTTCTTCTTGTAATATTTCGTAATTAATAAGGTATATGAAAAGTCTTCATCATCATCATCATCATCATCATCATCATCATCATCATCTTCTTCTTCTTCGTCGTCTTCTTCTTCGTAGACTGGGTGATGTTGCTGCTGGCAGCAATAGCCTCCAGTCAAATTAGTGCCAAAAAATTTTCAACGGAATGGTTATTAAGTAGTAAAGACATACAATTCGTACACATGGCGGACTATTAAGAGTTCCTGATGAACTTAGATACACCATTCATGAGATATTTTAATTGTGACATCAGCCTGCCCTGTGACGTATTTGATAATGACGTCATATATTTGACTGACAGAGTGGATTTCTCTTTTGGTACATGCACCACGATTCATTCGCTAAATCCATTAAAATCGCCATAACCGTTTGTATCGACGCCGGTTTCGCGATGACCACCAATCCACATCTTACCATGTCGGCCTTTTCCAAGAGCAGTATATGGTTATTTTCAACAAGCCTCTTTATATTATTCCTAAGGAAAATCTCCGTTAATAAAAAGACGAACCTTGTATAATTGGAATTGGCGCTCCGGGATTGTGTACGGATAATGGTGATTTAATTTTCGCGTTGAGGTTGATGAGCCTATTCCGTAATAACGGTCAGAGATATACGGCAACCATTCATAGTAAGCCATTACAGAGGTCATAAAATATCGCCGAGTCAATAGTAGTTTGCCAGAGTATTTTCCGGGCTACGGAAAACTGTCACACATTTAACCAGCTTTCTAATCCAGTAGGCTATAAAAGTGCGATCGTTTAGAGCCTCAAATTATGATAAAAGGTTGTCTCTTGAAATGCGTTTCTTGTATGGTACAGGGACGTAGCCACTTGGACACACCAACACGAATGGACGGGCATAGAGACACACGCGGACACGGACGCATCGGCCTCAAGAATGCACGCAGGAACGCACACATACAGCTTGACAATAGCCACGCTCAGACATGCATACGCGACTACAGGACTATAGGATACGGTTGGATGATCGACACGCCCCGTGACACGTGACAGACTCGATGGGACAGATCGTGAACCTTACAGCAATAAACGGACAAATATATTTATAGACTATTAATAATAATAATAATAATAATAATAATAATCTTTATTTAGGAAGGGTATACATCGTCAGTAAACTGATCTTCCCGAGGACCTCACACACACACACACACGCACACGCACGCACGCACGCACGCACGCACGCACGCACGCACGCACGCACGCACGCACGCACGCACGCACGCACGCACGCACGCACGCACGCACGCACGCACGCACGCACGCACGCACGCACGCACGCACGCACATACATACATATATATATATATATATATATATATATATATATATATATATATATAACTATTTACAAATAAACAAAATATACAATATTATAACACAAGTAAAATGACTGTTAAATTAGATAATTAACATATTTGCTCATTTTCGATAGATATTACTAAAACAGTATTGCAGAATAATTACCACGTCGAATGTCGATGTTCGAATCACCGTTCACGCATACATACGCGCAAGGTCGTACACATTCATTCACACATACACACATACATAGCTATTTAGAAATAAACAAAATATGCAATATTAGAACACAAGTAAAAAGGTGAAATCACATTGCCCATATATCACTATAATTTAGTAATATATTCATGTATATTTGATTTGAATGTCAGCAGAGTAGAAGACTGAGTAATCGTTTCAGGCAGAGAATTCCACAGTTGCGCTGCAGTGTATTTGAAGCTTTTTCTGCCATATTCCGTTTTAATCCTCGGAAGTTGTAGGTGATTGCGTGTTTTGGAACGTAAATTTCTAGTGTGCGCCACCCCAACGGAAGTGAACATGTTTTCATGTAACCAGCGGCCAGACCATTTCTAGATTTATATGTCATAATACCCATTTTAATTTGCATTCTTTTAGTTAAATTTGTCCAGTTTAATGTACCATATAGTTGTGCAGATGGTGTCCTGTAAAGCATGTCTAACTTCACCCTAGCAACCCGTTTTTGTAGTTTTTTCTAAACTATCCAATAATGTAGGTGAAGACGGGCAAAATACAAGACTACACTAATCGATGTGTGAAAGGATATACGACTTATAGAAAAGATTTCGTTGCTCAATGCTAAGATAATGTTTATTTTTCCGTAGAATATAAATCAAGGACGAAATATTTTTACAAGTTTGCCTATATGTTCTTTCCATGCAAGCGTGTTGTCTATGTATACTCCTAAAAGTGTGTCAGATTCCACAACATTTAAGCTTCCACGATTTGTAGGGGGTAAAGCATTATTATTTACTTGTTTCAATTTATGCTTAGTTCCTAACATCATAAACTTGGTTTTGTCCGTATTTAACAACATTTTATTATTTACACACCATTCTTCTACCGACTTCATACCGTTAATTAGATTTTCCTGAATTTCAGCGACATTTGAGCTACAGCATGCATAGTTGTATCATCAGCATACATATCCATATGATTGTTGACACACATGGGTAAATCATTAACATATAAGATGAACAGAAGTGGCCCTAAAACTGAGCCTTGTGGTACTCCTATATCGATGGGCAGTGGTTTAGAATTCTTTCCAGAAATTGAAACGTATTGTTGTCTGCCATTTAAATATGAAGAAAACCACTTTAATGTATTATAGCTGAATTTGTAAATACATAATTTTTGTAATAGGATATCATGATTGACAAGATCAAAGGCCTTTTTAAAGTCATTCATAATAGAACCAATATGGTCGCCATTATCTATCGAAAAGCGCCATCTTTCTACTAGATTTAACAAAGCAGTTTCACATGAATGGTTGGGTCTGAAGCCTGATTGCAACTCCACTAATAAATTATACTTGATTATAAATTTATAAATATGATCATGTATGTGTCGTTCAATAACCTTAGAGATAATGGGTAATATAGAGATAGGCCTATAATTGCTAACATTGGTTTTTGAATCAGATTTATGTAGAGGCTTTACTTTTGCACTTTTCCACATTTTGGGGAATTCTCCCGTAGCTATGCTTTTGTTTATAATAAGTGTAATTGAGGGTGCAATTATTGATGCTGCTGCTTTGAGGAAGTGTGCGTTCAATTCATCAAAACCAGATGACTTATTTGTTTTTAAGTTGCTAAGTTCTCTGGACACATATTCAACGGTTATATATGGAATTCGAAACTCTATATTTTCTGGAACTTTATTAAAAACATGATCTGATAGCTTATCAAATGCCATTGGCCTTTGTTTTATCATGGAGTGTGTCAGTATATATTAAAATGTTCAGATTGCATTTGTGGGTTTTGAATTTCACTTCCATTATCATCACAGATTATTGAAGGTAATTTGTTTGCCTTGGGATTTATGTCTTTTAGAATTTTCCATATATTAGCCGGATTATTTTTTTCCTGCTTCTAATTTATTTGCAAAATAATCTCGTTTAGATGCTTTAATCAAATACGCAACTCTTTGCTTTAACATTTTAAAATTCAGCATGTTTCCTACGTTTTTATGATAATCCCTTTCTTTCATTGTTTTTAAAATTTCTCTGTTCATCCATCCCGGTTGACATACACGTTTAACTCCGCGTTCAATGACAGGAGCGTGTTTATTTATAATGTTGATGAATTTTGCATACCATTGATATTTAAGAAGTTGGTGCGAATTTCGAGTTTTGAATGGTTTACATTTGCGTATAGCGAATAGTGGATAATGGTCACTTAGTGCCAAAGAGCCGACATGTCACGATTGAATTTTGTCTTTATCTGTGACATACACATGGTCAATCAGTTTTTATGTTTTCTCAGTAACTCTGGTTGGATTACGTATAAGTTGTTCTAAATGAAAAGGTTCAATAAACGACTGCAATTTATGATTATCTGCTTTAATATGGTCGAAATTAAAATCTCCTACAAGTATAATATCTGAGTTTTCGGAATATACCTTTTCTAACATAGCTTCAAATTCATCAATCCATATAGCGGATGAATCAGGGGGTCTATAGACACAGACCAATAGGAAAGGCTTGGTCTTAAAGGGTCTAATTTCAATCCATAGAGTTTCCAGATCATCGGTTTCAAAATTTAGTTTCCTCACATATGAATAGTTATCAGCTATATATAGTACAATTCCACCACCGTCCCGTTCTTTTCTGTCCTTTCTTTCATTAACATAGCCTTCAATTTCAATGGGGTTATTTGGGATTGTTGATGAGAGAAATGTTTCAGTGGTACAACAAATTTCAAGTTCTTTTTCACACTTCTCCATAATCAGTTTTACCTGGTCAATCTTAGGCACCAGGTGCTGTACATTTAAATGACCAATCCTAATTCCTTTAGAATTAATATTGAAAGACGGCAGATCAATGGATTTATTATTATTATTATTATTATTATTATTATTATTATTATTATTATTATTTTTATTATTATTATTATTATTATTATTATTATTAATAGTACGACCGCCACCCCCGCCACCACCACAACCAACACCACCATAACAACCACCGCCGCCACCACCACCACCGCTACTACCACCACCAACACCATCATCACCACCGCCACTAACATCATCATCATCATCATCATCATCATCATCAACAGCAGCAGCAGCAGCCCACAATAGAACAATCAGTAATTAGTCGGAATGGACACGTGCAGAGTATAACTCTTGTAATTCAATGTAACCATGTTATAATATGCTGTTATACGATTGTATTATATAAGCTAATAATTATTAGTTAAATTAGTTAAGTATACTCCTAGGCCACGTTCCCGCTCAGACACGCTATCACTTACTACACACACATTTGTTGACATAACGACAGCATCTTATTTAAGAGTGGACGAATGTTGACGACGGACAGTCAGACAGTTAGTTAGACGGGGAGTTAAAGTTAGTTAGTGACAGTTAGGGAAAGTTAAGTTTACCGACTCGGACGGACTTCGACAGCGGTCTCTGACCGCTAGTGACGGCTAGTGAGTAGTGAGATTGTCAGCTATGTAGTTAGCTGGCTAGTCAGATAGAGCAACGAACTTAAGGTTAACTTTGTTATATTTTACTATAATACATCTCTCTTAGGAATCGATTGTAGTTAAGTAGAATAGGTTTATAATAGGTAAGCGACACGTGACTAGAATCTGGAATTATATGTGTAAACTATAGGATTAAGAAAGTTCAGTAAACGATTCATCATTAATAGAATACAGCATTGTGTCATCCATTCCCTCCATCTCCGCTAGAAGGAAGATCCGGTCGGTACGCGGGTTGAGACGGTGGCGAGCTAAGCCCCCAGAAGAACCACCAACCAGACCGCCCGTCTAAATCAACCACCGGTATAATATTTGATGATGCAAACTGACATGATGTCCATAGAATACCGATGTATCGCAAGTGGTTGTGTGGAATTACATTAACTTTCAGATGTTAACTTTAAAACGAGATGTTAAATTTTCATCAGTGATAGGCCTGCAGTTAATAATCGAATAAGTAGATAATTATATGTTGATGATAATGTTTGCTGCTCTTTTATTTGTTTTCTCTTTTTACAGGATACGGAGTATCCAAGGGGAAGCAGGGTATACTATGGTACAGGGACTAGGCCACATGGACACACCAGCACGAATGGACGGACATAGAGACACACGCACACACGGACGCATCGGCCTCAAGAACGCACACAGGAACGCACACATACAGCCTGACAATAGCCACGCTCAGACATGCATACGCTACTACGCGACCATAGGATACGGTTGGATGATCGACAAGCCCCGTAACACGTGACAGACTCGATGGGACAGATCGTGAATCTTACAGCAATAAACGGACAAATATATGTATAGAGTTAGAATTAGTTACAGCCCAGCCAGTATTTTAAATTTTAAATGTAATTAGTTCTTAGGACGAGAATTATCATAGACAGTGCGCGCGCAAAGAAAGGGGAATTTGTAATCTTCAATTCACATATTCGGTTCAAATGGTTCAAAATGCAAATACTATGCCGTCAATCACAAGCGTGCGGATAATGGTCAAATGCGTAATTATAATAATCATAATTGATAGTATTCTACAGTTTTACTGCCGTTGCTCTGTTTTATTTTTTTCGCAGAATACGGAGTATCCTAAGGAAAGCAGGGGATAATATGATACAAGGAGTCGATGCCTCACGCTCAGACGGACGAACCAACATACGCGCAGACAGAACAAGGACTGCGCCCATGCCGATAGCAATAGCCATAACACACATGAACGGACAGGATAGGACGTCATACGCGTACCGACACGCCCCCATCGAATATCAATCAACACTTGAATCCACATACAGTTTGGACAAGACGTATAACTCAGATAGCATGAATAACGAACATTACTTGGAGGTTAACTAATCAACACGTTAGCTGGGCTTTGCGAATGAACCCAAACACTAATGGCTTACCTGTAAATTAATTATTCATAGAGCTTTATTATCAAAATGTACAATACCGTGAATCTATATGTACTTTCGTGTATTAATTAATGGTCCGCTTATTTCGTAACTAACTGCTTACTTACGCCTTGTGTTAATTTGAGTATGCTTAAGCTAATATAATACACGTAGGATGGTACATGACTTGACAGACGACGTGACGTCACTAGAATATATTTAAGTGACACGAAATGAATGGAGGGAGGTCGTTCGTGGTTCGTCGGTCGGTTGGTCGGTTACTAAACTAGGTACTGGTTAGGATATAGTGGTAGCTTATTATCAATAGTCAGAAATGGTTTACAGATAATTCTTAGCTAGGCCAGGCGACTGTATTAGGCAATCCGGTTATCAGTCGTCGGGCATTCGTCATTTAGAAACATAGGTTAGGATTATAATTGTTAATAAAGCATGTGCAAGTTCAATCGGTATTAACGTGTTACGTTGTTTATCTTAAAGGCTAGATTATCGATCTCGGTTCACCAGGGGCAAACGCCTACCTGGGTATGAAACTTGCAAAAATATATTATACCACTTTGACAGCATTATGATAAACAAATAGCGCTATCTAGCAACCGCGGCCCTTTTATCGTACACCGGGTGCCATATAAGACACGTATGCGACTGTATGGTAACATGAAGGTGCTTTCATAATACACATAATGGAAGATGTAGCCGACCCACCCAATCAACTCCTCACCCAAACACCGCCAACAACATCTAAGATCCACAAGCGACAACAACTACGTCACCATCTCCAATTGATCCCTTCCCACTCTAATCTATTGCACCACTCTAACACACCTTTCCTCACCTCACATCAGACAACATCATCTCACCGCCCCCAACATCACCTCCATATTATAAATCATCTCTTGTAATACCATCTAGCTTCATCTCATCCCACCCCCTGCAATCTTACCGTATCCAACCTAACTCTATCCCATCACCTCATTCTACCTCATCTAATTTTTTGCCATCAAACCTTATCCGCATCAAACCTCACCCCTTCTCATCCGGCCTCAAGACACCCCATGCCATTCACATCATCCCACTCCAGGTCACTTTAACTTTATATCCCAGCCCATTTCAAACTATTCCATATCACTCCATCCCATTCATTTTCTCTATTCTTCTGACCTCATCTCGCCCCATTTCGTTTCATCTTAAGACATCCTACCACATCTCATTCCACATCACTTCACTGTATCACATTTAATGCTATCCTGCCTTTCTTGCCCAGTTTCTGCTCGTCTTATCCCAAGATTCCCATTACATCTCATCCTACCGTGCCTCGTTTCAACCAAACTCATCTCATCTTAGCCCTATCCTGTCTCATGCATCCGTTACCATCTCAATGCGGCACCCTTCCTCATATCTCCCACCCACCACCACCACCACCTCACATCACCACAGTCTCTCCCCTCCTTCCTCGTCACCCAACTTCATCTCGCCGGTGTTGGTATGGGAGAGATGTATTCTCATCACACCAGCATATCATTCCATCATCATATTAGCATACCTTATCTCTCCATTGCTTTCCATTATCCACTTCACATCACCTCATCTCTCACACATCTCAAACACCACTCACGCACACATCCCCGCCCATACTGTACCATTCAGCCATCTCATCACATCTTATCTATTTGCATCTGACCTCATCTGAACCCGTCCAGTTCCAAATCATCTTACATGTTATTCCACATTATCTCATTCCACATCACGCCACTTTATCTCATCCAATGCCATCCCACCTTTCTTATTTAATTTCCTTACAACTCATCTCATCCCCTTCCACATCGCAAGTCATTCACACTCATCTCACCTATCCTATCTCATCTCACCTCAGGACTCTACTCATATCATCTACCCACCACCTTCTCACTTCACCACTGCCTCTTCACTTCCATACCCCAACCAATGCTCACATCACTGGTTTGGGGGTGATATGCATCCGAATCAATCCTGCACAACCTATCATCGCATTACTATATCTTACTTGTCCGTTCTTCTCCATCATCAATTATCATTATCAATGCACCAGCTCATTCCAGCCCAACCACCTACACCTTCCCACTGACACCAAAGGTCCCCCCACAACCACGAACAACACCATACCCATCTACCAGACCCACCGTCCAATGACAGACCTCATCAACAATGACAGCACATTCATGCCATCCAATCCCTCCTAATCTAACGGACTCCATCAATTACTCCTTTCAACATATCATCATAATTCACATTTCCTTCTTTATGCCACACCACATTATCTCAGATTGCATTATTCCACCTCCTCGCACAAACTCTTCACCTCTACCTCCCCCACCATCCCCTCACATCACCTCACATCAACTCACACCACTACACCACCGCACCCCTTTCATTGAGTGGGATGATGATGACCGGGATCTTGAAATCTGAGATCTAGGTGATTGTGTCATTGCCATGTGGCCAGCAAAGGGGTTTTCCCGAAGTTGTGGCAGGTGTCTGTGGAAAAACCTCATTATCTAAGGAAATACAGATCATAAATCAAAAGGAACCTCTACTCTGAAATAAAACAAGAATACTGATATAAACATGCCAATGTAAGGAGATATCCATTGCAATACCATCATCTGATCTGGAAATCGTGTGATTAAAGCATTCCGTGATAAGCGAAATGCGAACATATTAAATCTCTTGTTAGGAAAATGCTTCTGTCCATTTAGTATCATGTGTCTTCCATCCATCACAAACTTTCCTTTGAAATGCGTATTGATAGGATTAGTGACACAATCGACAATTTTACACTGAGAAATAGGTAGACGAGGCACATTATAACATTAAAAGCATGCGTGAAGCATTAAAATCCAATTCTTTTCTCGAAACGGTTCTTCCACTCGTTTATCAACTTATTTAGTTTGTTCCATGTGAGTGTGCGTGTGTGCGTGCGTACATGTGTGCGTGCGTGCGAGCGTGTGTATGTGCCTGCCTGTCTGCCTCCCCTCTGTCTGGCTGCCTGCCTGCATACTCGTCTACCTGCCTGCCTGCTCATCCATCCGTTCATCCATCTGTTCGTCTCTCCGTCTATCCGGCACAGTATGTATAGAATTACTGATGCGATTTGGCTCAGATTTGAACACAACGAAGAAACTTGTGGTACAACAGATTTTTCACACCTCGGTCATTATCTGGATAAGACAACCCGGCATCAAAAATCGGATCAAATTTAGGATCTCTGGATATCTCGAAAATCTCGGATTTGGCTCACATTTTAACACAGGAAACGGTGTGACTGTACACTGGAATTCCACAACTTGGGGCGGTAGCCAGAAAATCCGCAAAATATAAAAACATCCAGAAAATCAGAATACCTTTTACATTGTGACAAATCGGGATGGCAAGGATCTGAAATCTATGCTGTATCACTAACTGCTACACCGCTATAGTCAATATTTAAGCAGAACTAAGATAATGATTGATTCTGCACAGAACATGAGCCATTAAGTGGTTATCCTTGATTCCAGTTCCTGCACCTTTATCTGGATTTGGTTTCCTACTAAGAACTTAAGTCATTTTGTTTCTGAACCTGTTTAGTGACTGAATAAGTGGGACATCACTGGAATAAGCAATAAGCACCTACGTATGAAATAGACGCAAGGTTAGTGACCGCTCCTTACTTATAGGTAGAATAGGTCCTCTCGTGTAGTGTAGTTGAATAATGGATAGGCCCGCTCTGTCACTCAAGTGGATGACGTCATAAATAATTGCGTCACATATAGGCTGGCGTCATAATCAAAATGTGCAATAAATGACTTATATAGCTCCGTCATGAACATTGAGTAGTCGGTCTATTGTATGAATGGTATGTCTTCACTATTTAATCAACATTCTGCTGAATATTTTGAAACTAATTTGCCAAGTTGCTGTTGCTGCCAGAGGCAGCTCACCTGTGTAATTATCTTGATATTGGGATTCTGGAAATTCAGGTTTCGATCGACCCCAACACGGCCAACCAATATAAATCCTCCTGTTTCTATTTGTATAGAAAATGAACATCTATTTATTAGTCTGCCTGCCTGCCTGCCTGCCTGCCTGCCTGCCTGCCTGCCTGCCTGCCTGCCTGCCTGCATGCCTGCATGCCTGCCTGCCTGCCTGCCTGCCTGCCTGCCTGCCTGCCTGCCTGCCTGCCTGCCCGCCCGCCCGCCCGCCCGCCCGCCCGCCCGCCCGCCCGCCCGCCCGCCCGTCCGTCCGCCCGCCCGCCCGCCCGCCCGCCCGCCTGCCTGCCTGCCTGCCTACCTACCTGCCTGTCTGCCTGCCTGCCTGCCTGCCTGCCTGCCTGCCTGCCTGCCTGCCTGCCTGCCTGCCTGCCTGCCTGCCTGCCTGCCTGCCTGCCTGCCTGCCTGCCTGCCTGCCTGCCTGCCTGCCTGCCTGCATGTCTGTCTGTCTGTCTGTCATGCTGTCTGTCTGTCTGTCTGTCTGTCTGTCTGTCGGCTGCCTACCACCTGCCTGCCTGCTTGCCTGCCTGTCGGCTGGTTGGTCGATCGGTCGGTCGGTTGGTCGGCTTTAATTAATATCAAGCATTAGTTTTACGAACTCTGTTATTGACGCTGCACCGTCTCTAGAATATAGCTCAGTCATCCATCTGGAATGTAATTTTTACCGCTTTTAGCTTCCACCCGAGCGGGTTTCGAGCCGAGGTAGTTCAGCGAGACCAGCCCTCTAGCGCTTGGGAGCAGTGGTCTAGTGGCAGAGGACACAAATCCTCATACACCAGACTAGAGCTTAACTACTCATTTCACAACCACACGAATTTACTGGAACTAATGGTGTACATTCCAGATATGGTGCCCTCTTTGCGATACACCATTCTAGACCCTTGTACGTCACTAAGAATTCACATGTATGTGTTCTATTCACGTAAGCCATTAGCGTTGTATAACCTGCCATTAACGAAGCACTGGAACTAGGATATAGCACAGCCAGTCATCGCGAACGTAATTTTTATCTTTTTTCGTTTCGTTCCGACCGTAGGTGTACGTGCGTGCGTGCGTGCGTACGTACGTGCATGCGTGCGTGCGTTCGCGCGTGCGTGCGTGCGTGCGTGCGCGCGCGTGCGTGCGTGCGCGTGCGTGCGCGTGCGTGCGCGTGCGTGCACGTGCGTGCGCGTGCGTGCGTGCGTGCGTGCTTTCGTTCGTTCGTGTGTGCGTGCGTTCGTGTATGTTCTATTCACGTAAGCCATTAGCATTGTGTAACCTGCCATTAACGACGCACTGGAACTAGGATATAGCACAGCCAGTCATCGCGAACGTAATTGTTATCTTTTTTTCGTTTCATTCTGACCGTAGGTGTGTGTGTGCGCGTGCGTGCGGGCGTGCGGGCGTGCGGGCGTGCGGGCGTGCATGCGTGTGTGTGCGCGCGCGCGTGTGTGTGTCCATGTGTGTTTGCGTGTGTGTGCATGTGTGTGTGTGTGTGCATGCGTTCGTGCGTGCGTGCGCGCGTCCGTCCGTGCGTGCGTGCGTGTGCGTGTGAGACGTGTGTGTGCGTGCGTGTGTGCGTGCGTGTGTGCGTGCGTGTGTGAGTGAGTGCGTGCGGGTGTTAAAAACCAGGCGCTTCTGCGAGACCATCTCTCTAGAATTTTGGAGGCGGTAAGGCCTCCAGTTCAACCAATCAACCATCCAGAGGATAATGATCCTCTTTCAGCAGAACAGCCTTCAACAATCCATCTTACAACCACACGGACTGACTGGTGCGGCTTTTGTACAATCCAAATACTTTACCTCTCTGTCATTCCTTTTTATATCATTAGCCACTCGCCACTCGCCTGGATGACTTCTATTAATGCCATGTATTAGTTCTATGAACCCTGTCATTGATGTTACTGGCATAATAGTTCAGTCATTCATCGAGAATGTAATTATTACCTATTTCAATTTCGACACGAGCACGGTTCGAACGAACCCACATAGTTCTGTAAGACCACACCTCTAGAGTTTGGGAGGTAGGTACTCTACCACTCATCTGGAATGTAATTTTTACCTTTTTCAGTTTCAACCAGAAGTGGTTGGCAGGTACTCTTCACTAATCCACCATACGGAGGTCATTGGACCAGCTTTCAACTGTGCGTCTCTCAACCACACCAATTACCTTGAACACTCTGTCTGTCTATCCGTCCATCCACTCTGTAGTGGTTGGTCGATTCGTTTTCATATCCGCTGCTTCTAAGGTGATGAGATTAATCGTGCAGTTGGATCGCGGCATTGCTTCTAGAGATGGTTTTAATTGCCAATCTTACGTGTTTTGAACGAATTATTTTACAATTTTAGATGCTACTTCAGTATTAGTATATATGTCTGTGTGTCTGTCGGCCCGAAAGTTTGTTTAAATATTTCTGACAAATCCACCTCTGTAGACAAAGAGATCTTCTGTGCACTCATCAGCAGCGCAATTTTTCATCCCTCTTAAATTGGACATCCAATTTGATGCATGTAAAATCAATATGGCTGTCAACACATCGCCTATATTTCATAAATCCATCATCGCACCAGCTGTTTCCTCGTCTGCTATTGACTGCATATTTTATTAATATTATCAGCGGTTAAAGAATGACCGGCGTTTGGTGCAAGCGGATACTAGAATTCATTTCACGGCTCGTTGGCATGGAACCATGTCAGTACGAGTCAGAGTGGATTTTCAGCCACGGATCCGGGTTGGCCGATCCGGTAACTTCGCTTCAGATTAATGCGAGACAACATAAAGCGTAATTTCTTTTGGAAATTATGTTTAGCCTACCGAGTGCTTTAGAATATGGATTTTATGCGAATAATTCATTAGGATAATGCATCTCAATATTGACACTTCAAACCCGAGACTAGACGTAAAATCAGCTACGATGTAATAAGTATATATAATAGCGTAGCATATTTTGAAACTGATTTAACCACGAACTGTTGATGTGTGTGATAGAAACATAAGCGCTACCGTCAATAATATAAAATAACTATCTATTTTTAGTTCACCTGCTCATATGGTAGACCAAAGCGAAATTTGTATGCTTTTATAACCCAATGTGTGCTGTTTGATAGAATTATTGTGGTGAACAAGAGCATTTAATACTTTGTCATGGTACTCATGTACATCTTACAGAGAACACTGTTAAGTTATACAACGTTTGCGATCGCTAAGTCCCAGAGAAACGCACACGGGAGAAGTGTGTAGTTACATTTTGCCTGCAAGTATTAAACTGTATTTTGCGGCTGTAGTAGATGAAACACCCATACAGTTGCAATCAGTCCTTCTTCACTTTTTCCCACTGTGTATTGTCTTCTGCCGAAATCCTTAGCTTCCTCAGGTCCATACTTGACTTGAATGTACAGAGTCCTGCTTTCTTGAGGTCACCTCTTAGCACTATTAGCGGATTTAAGCAATGGCCTCCTCTCATGGCTTTGTATTTGCTGGCTCCGTGCCTCAAGGCTCTCTCTGTGCTGGTGTCTCTTCTGGCATCCTTAGCACATGGCCAAACATGGGACATCTTTGCTGGGTGACTCTTACAGACAGCGGCGACGTATTACACATCTTGCATAGTGCATCATTGGAAATTATGATGGCCATTGGTGTCCAGTGATGGCGCGTACCTGTTTGCAGTGGTAGGCATCGAGCTGCCTTTGGAGCTGCCCAGCTGTTACAGTTATACAGCATCAACGATATGCAGGTTGCATTGTATAAATGTAGCCTTTTAATCAAGGGCATCTTTGATCTACGAATCCATAGCTTCTAGATGGACTGGAAAGCTGTGTTCCACATGACGCAGCGTGAAGCAAAGTTAGCAGTACAGCAAAGCAGTGAGCCCAGGATTGTACTTTTCGTCCATTGTTCGCCGCCACGAAGTGGATCGTCATTTTCTTTGGTTTCATGCTTTATAGATGGGTATATGTGGATGAACTCTGTTTTGGATTCATTCATAAAGAGATTCTCAATTTTAAGTTTGCTTGCAGCTATTCGGAGAAGTTCGTCAAGGGGTTTCTTTTCATCATCTATGAAGTCCACATCATTGGCATATTCTATCTCTAGCGGCATACCCATTATTGACACTGGGGTGGTGGTTTGGTCTTTTGGAACTTTTTCACATGAATTTCAATGCAGCAGCAAGGTAACAGGTGAAAAGCACCGGAGATAAACCATCTCCCCGTGGGGAGCCAATTGATGTCACAAACTCTACTCGTACTCTCAGCTTGGTGTCTGCAAGGAGTAGTCTCACTAGTCGTAGCTCATCTCCATTGCAACTGGCCTGGCGTAGCACTTCTAGGATCTTTGAACGTTTAATTTTGTCGAAGACTCATGACATGGCAATGTCCATTTTGTGGAAATCACAGTGTTTGGTCATGATTACTGACACAAGCAATGCGTCGAGCCCATACATTGCCTACGCAGTGGTGTCCATATTTGAAGGCACTTTGACATGATCCGGTGAAGTCATCGATCTTGTACCGGATGTGGCATAGAGTAACACTAGATAGGATTTTCCGTATGCTGTTGAGGAGCACAACGAGACGCAGATTGGCTGGGGCGGCCAGGTGGCTTCTTTCGCTTGGGTAGTGCGATAAGGGATAAGCAATTTTCCAGCATCCCGGCAACAAATACACCATTTTATATCTCTAAAATTGGAAGCAGATCAGCATGTAAAGGTCTACACATCGAAGGATCTAATAAGATACCACGATATCACAGCTGATGCGAGTATAGCTGTGGAATAGATGGTGTCATGTTATGTTGGAACATTACGTTTCTACTAATGTCCGCAGCCAGTGGTCAGGTTATCAACAGCTTATTTGAGAGCTCCATTCCGAGCTATACCCTGCCCATTTCATTTCTAACTACGCTCCGCCCACTTTGTATATGTGTCGGAATGGAGAAATCCAGTTTTAGCCTTGCCCCGCTCACCGTTAGCTAAATTCCGCCCACACTTTGCCCGTGTTGGGATCGATCGTTCCCTGGACTATCTGAATTTCAATTTCCAGAAAACTATAAGTTGTACGAACTGTATGTTTTTATCTATTAATAAAGATTCTGTTGAATATTTTGAAACTCATTTGACTGGTGGTTGTTATTTAGTTTCAAAATGTTCAATAGTCTACCTGTATAGTTTGCTTGAGATTGAAATTCTGAGAAATGAGGGGCCAAGATATAAAATTGATCGAAACACGCGTAAAGCATGGGTGGAGCTTAGCTAGAGATGGATGGGGCATAGCCTAAAGTGAATTCATTAATTTCCCAGGATGAACAGAACGTTTCGCAAAAACAAGATAGCTTAGCAATTCGGCTATTGCTTAAAAGCGAAACAATAATATATGACTTAACGTTTGCATGGTGTAGCAATGCCACCGCAAATGATGTCGTAAATAATGATCACGCAATATTCGTAGGACGTAACAATAATCTAGTGTGTCCAATATCTGTTTTAGACATAGTCCAATGCAGCTTTTAGTGTCAAATACAGCCTTTAGTTACGAGTGTTTATTGGGCAGTCACGTGGTAGACGATTCTTTATTGCTATACCTGGCACTTTGATTTACTATGTATTGCCAATTTATTCCATTGATATCATGTACAAAATGGCATTGTCTTACACACATGCCTATATAACGTTATAATTGTTCATAATAAATGATTTACACTTAGCCTTATAGGACATTTAACGCCGACATATTACATTTTTTCTGTTCCTATATTTCCATGTGCGCCATATGTTCTCGTCAAAATGACAGAATAATGGATAAACACCATCGTATTACGGCTTATACCAAATGGAATTAACCTTTTATATCATGAAGTCGCCAGGTATATATAGATACGATATTCAAGATTTTAAACATAATTTAATAGGAACTTGCAGTTCATCTATCAATCATATCATGTCATGATCAACTACGTGATGTGTAGGATGAAGTCATGATCAATTACGTCATGAATGACGTAGATAAGTTGGTCACCAATGCATAGTTAATGATAAATGACTAAGTGTTGTTGTACGAATTGTATGTCTTTACAATTTAATAGACATGCTGTTGAATATTTTGAAACTAATTTGACTTGGCGCTGTTGCTGCAATATTCAACAGCTGACCTGTATAGTTTTCTGGAAATTGAGATTTGAATATTGCATGGATAGATCGATCTGGATTTCAATGGTTAAAGGAAATCTTGCTTTATCTTATACTAACGATTTATGTGATAGAATTTTGCCATCTCTAATCCATTCCTCACATTTTAGCTTTTTATCACACCGACAACAAAAGATGTTCAGGCTTTAGTAGCTAACTGTTGCTACATTTCTACAACCTATGATGGATGTCATATGCAGCAACAACACCTAGTCCAATTAGTTTCAAAATATTCAACATCTTACCTGTATATTTCTCTGGAAATTGAGATTCGGAGAGTGCATGGATCGATCAATACCAATGCTGTCAACGCGTGGGTGGAGCATAGCTAGAGATGGGCGGGGCATGGCTACCAATTGGCACTTCCATTGGATATGTAGGTACAGACCTTGTATTAATGGCCACTTGTTAGATATTCTATATTTCTCCCGTTAAATCTCTAGTTCTCGATGTCATAATCTCCTAGTACATTTGTGCTCCAGCCAGTCATCGCTTTCTCTATCACATCGCTGGCAGACATCATTCTAGCCCGATCCATGCATGCCTAGCTCAGCTGCGCACACCCTGTGCGCGTTTTGGAATCGATTTCAAACTTTGAAACGTTAGATCCTAAGAGCCTACATTTTAGGCAATCGTTTGAATAGTTTAAAGCTACATTGTCTGAACTTGGAGTGCAACAGCTCACATCCCAATTAGCTTCAAAATAATCAGCAGAATGTTTATTAAATTGTAAATTCACCAACGATATACAATTCGTAGACTTTCGTGATTGACGTGACGGAGCTGCGTCACTTTTATTGTCACGTGTCCGAGACTTGAGCAACAGATCGCATCCACTCACTGGGTGATGAACAACACATTTTCTGGTATTTAAAACAGAAGAGACGATGACAAAAACATTCTGAACACGAACACTGCTTGTGTCTGGAGTGTTTTCCCATATGGACCAACAAGCTCATTATCCTCAATAATCGTATTTGCTAAGAATGTTGAGGCTCAGAGGTCAATAATTCTCCTCAAATGAAGTGTTCGTGCGTGTCATACCGTGCCATGGATTTATACTGCTCCTATGGTCTTCGCTCGCATTAGATGTTAATCAGAGCGAACTCACTTAGGGGCAATACTTCCCTGTATAAATATCGTTGCTGAAACACGTTGCTATCTGAAGAGCAGACTATTTCAGTAATTTTATTTTAAATTGGTTAAAAGTATTTAAAGCACAAGTAAATATGACGTCTTTGGAATCATTTGAAAGGATTTCAATTAGTATATTCAATATAAGATTGTCAAAGATACTAACGCATGCGGAACATATGGATATGCCACTGTGAGTATCAGCGTCATATATATTGATAGACACAATAACCCATTCGCCCTTCGATAAACGGGCACTTTGATCAATTATAGACCTCTTACTGTCCCGTCCTTTTTAGTTACCTTCATTTATTTCCAACCATAGACCAATTTATATATAGATCACTTTATATGAAATCAAGGCGGAAATTTATGTCATTCTCAAACATCCGTCCAGAGCAATCACGATTTGCGCGGCTGGCGGCTAGGTGGTCAAACTGCTACAGAGCCAACGAGTTACACGTTTAAGCGTTGAAACCCAGCGTCTCAATGGAGGAATCCAGTTTTAGCAATGCCCCGCCCAGGCTAAGCTCCACCCACGCTTTACCCGTGTTGGGATAGATCGATCCTTGCATTCTCTGAATCTCAATTTCCAGAAAACTACACAGTTAAGCTGTCGAATATTTTGAAAACTAATTTGACGTGGTGGCAACAGCGCCCAGTCAAATTAGTTTCAAAAATATTCAACAGCATGTCTATTAAATAGTAAAGACATAAAATCCGTATACCAACGCTTAGTCCGTTATCAATTAAGCATTCGTCACGAACTTAGCTACTTCATTCATGACATAATGATTATGACGTCAGACCACACGTCATGCGGTTGATTATGACGTCATATGAATAATGGGGAAACTGGAACCCTCCATTTCAAGACAACTATACAGGAATGCTGTCCAATGTGTCAAAACGAAATTGACTGGAATATGTTGTTAGCAGCAACAGCTTTCATTCAATTGCATTTCAGAATATTTAGCAGAATATTCATCGCGTGATTTATAGAATTTACCATTTCTGACCTGTACGGCTCAAAGTGTGGCTAGCGACACGGATAAATGATCACGTGACTGATGACAGGGAACACGTGTGCGCGAGCAATAGAGGGGCCCATTTTAGCTACACTCTGCCTATGTCCATTTATGCCCAGCATATTCTAGCTATGCTCCACCCACATTTTATAGGTATTGTAATAAATTTGAGATATTGAAACCCGAATTCTCATAATCTATGTTTTAAGGTAGCTATACATGTAACCTGTTCAATATTTTGAAAATAATTTGATTCAGGGCTGTTGCTCCCTATGGCATCGGCAACTCCCAGTCAAACTAGATTCACGATATTCAACGTAATGTTTACTAAATTGTAAATTCATCAAAGACGTACACTGATGCGTTCAATTTTTGGACTAACCTTTCTTGACGGAGATCTGCCATTATGATTGTGATGCCAGCTAACACGTGACGTATTTGATTATGCCGTCAACTACTTGTGTGATAGACTGGATACAGCTATTCCCATTGAAAGTGTGATTGTGTGAGGATATATGTACAAGTTAAAGAAACGACAACCCTGTATTTATAAATAACACATTCTGTGGGTTGACCTTTAACACTTAGTTTGGTCAAAATCGGTTTCTGTAGACTGCAGTTGTTTGGGAAATGTATATTTGCAGAACAAGAGAAGACTATTTTCTCTTGGTTTGCAAATTGACATTTTCTAGGAAAAAAATTAAATTTTCATGAACAAATTTGAGAGTTAAAGAAATTCATTATACTGGAAATCTGCAACGTGGAAATAAGTAAAGTAGATAGCATTATTCTGCACGAAATCTAACGGCGATGCTGGATAAAATCGCAAATATTCATACTTTGTGTATGTGCGAATGAAAATTGTAAGCTGAATCAAGGAAGCAAAACAACTGTGATAGCCTGTGTGTATGCGTACAAAACAGACTGGCTGTAGGTGATCATACACACGCAGGGACGATCCAACACGTATGATTATACACGTATGATTCGGCAAAGTCGGACGATGTTTGATCGTCGAATCACGCAGCCAAAATATCGGACGATGTTCAACTTTCGTCCGACGGCCTCCAACATGTTGGATGAAACAGCTAATTATATACCGGGATTTAAATCACGTGATTTTGCTGGTATTACTACTTGTTGGGAAATTCATCCAACAATGTCCGATGCTGTTTGATTGCTCATCGTGTATGATGAACATATGTGACATACAAATGTATTATCATACATGTATAATCATAAATGTTGGATCGTCTATTACTGGCTTGAGCTAATGTGTTGTTCTAGACTTCAAACTTTTGATGAACACCCACTTTTCTATAGCTGATTTACTGAACATCTTTACATTCAGAGTGTAGCGTGACAAGATGGATTTAACATGCACATCCTTTGCTTCAGAAGATCAAGGAGATATAGTCTCAAATGACCAATTCGTCCGGAATACGGATCTATAAAGTATAGCTCATAAAAATTAACCATTTTAAGAATACGAATGTAAACTTGACATGCGATCGTCATATATTATATCGACATCTCTGCCAGTACATGTCTCGCATAAGGCATTCCTACATTACTTCTGCTACGAAGAGATAACGAGTAGAAAGTCGGAACAATAAAATAACATAAAGATATGGAATAAAGGTTTCCCTCACCAAGAAAGGAAGAAAATCTAGAAGTGCTTTGGCTGTAAAATTGGATAGAGAAGTATTGTGTATGAATACGGGATTTCATATAATTCTCCAAATGGGAACTCTATGACAGCAATTAATCAATATAGATTCCGTTGTTAAAACCATGCTCAACGGATATTATGGCAAGGTTTTATTAAATAACCTTCGGGTTGCATGTCGCGAATGTTATGATATGGGATTTTTGTGGGATAGAGGTATAATGCGCAGCTCTAACCGACGAAGTACGACCGACCATTCAGTAGATCGGTTCAGGAACCTGAAGCGCTGGACAGGAATACGCAGATAAAGGTTATGATTATACATAGATGGTTGAACCAGATAGTTGCTATTACTAGAAAAAAACACAAAGTTAAGGCCACGATCTGAGTTAAATTATTTAATTAGATTTCCATTTCGGAGACCGCGAACCCAATAGATGAATCTACATTTAGCTAATTGGTTGGCAATAGAGGTATCCAGTCTCTCGGTCAATCGCATGACGTCATAATCATAGAACGTGACGAGTAGAATGACGGCATAATCAATTTACGTCATGAATGACGCTATTTAGTCCGCCTTAAATGCGTAATAGTCTGTCACGTTGTACGCATTGTATGTCTTTACTATTTAATAAATACCATGTTGGATATTTTGAAACTAATTTGACAGGGCGCTGTTGCTACCATAGGCAGCAACAGCGCTCAGTCAAATTAGTTTCAAAATATTTTACAGCTTATTCTATAGTTTTCTGGAAATTGAGATTCAATGAGTAAATGGATCGATTGCATCTATTTCCAGCTATGCCCCGCCCATTTCTACCTAATCTCGACCCACAATGTACGTATATCCATTACGTCACATTTAGACTATATAACGTCACACTCAAAATCCGTAATGAAAAAAGACGTAGCTAAATCTCTCAGGAACTTTTAAAGGTCCGTCGGTTGTACGATTTGTATTATGTTGACTATTTTGAAACTAATTTGATTTGGCGCTGTTGCTGCCATAGACAGTAACAGCCCCAGTCAAATTACCTTCAAAATACTCAACAGGTTACCTGTATAGTTGTCTGGAAATTGCAATTCAAGTAGCTTAGCGTTCTATCGATCCCAACACGGGAAAAACGTGGGCGGAGCTTGACTAGAGATGGGTGTGACTTTGCTAAACATGGATTGATCCATTGCCTTTCAGACATAGACTCTAGACGGACATTTTCAGGAATACGTTATGTGGCAGATTCTTCCAAACGACATCCATATATCTTTGACATTTCCATCGATGGGCATATAACATTTATGGGAAATTATAGTCTAGCAATCTCATTACGGCCAAGAACATGTCTGTGGATTATGTCAACGAATAATTAATTCCTTATATCAATAGAGAAATCCGGTGCATTACCATAACTATAACGCTATGGTCGCAGAGACAGTCTGGAATATCAGGAATCTACATAGGATGATGAAGAGTAATTTTCTCATAGACGGTGCCCATTTATTCGGTAGCTAACGGCGCACTCATAATGACGGTTCCCCGACACAAAATTGAATGAATTGTATTTTCTGATTTTACAATTTTATAAACATTCTGTTGAATAGGCAGCACCATCACCCAGTCAAATTATTTTCATACTATTCAACAGCTTACCTGTATAGTTACTTTGAAATTGAGATTCTGGAAATTCATCTTTCAAAGTCTCAATCCATTTCAACACGTATAAAGCTGGGCTTAGCCTTGGGCGATTATTTCGTTGAGTGATCGCGATCGATTATTAAAAAATAATGGTGATTACTCGATTAATCAGCTTGGATACAAATTACCAAGACAGAACAACAAAAGAATATCAATAACGAAAACTGCAGTGGTGTTTAGAAAAGTCTATTTGCAGGGCAAGATAAGACTATATTTTAATGTATCACTGGAATGCCTGGCATTCCAGCAATACATAAAAGAATTAGTCACTAAGCAAAATGTCATTTTTCATGACCGATCGCATTAAAAAGTAATTGAAAGTTAGGTTTTAAAATATTTTATGCAATAGAAAATATTCACGATTATTCGCTTAATTAATTTTCAACCATATAAACTCACGATTTAAAACATAATCGCGATTTTCGATTTAATCACGTAATAGCGCAAGCCCAGCTGGCCTAAGCTCATCTAGACATAATCTGGTAATATGACTGTCTACCGTGAAGCAAAATAATAGAAATGATAATGATGAAGTCCCAAGACAGATTATAGGGTTTATTAAAATTAATGACTAGTTACACGATATCTATTGCGCTAAAATTGCCACTGTATGTGGGATGACATTACATACGTGCTAAGGTAATTGATCTTTCCAGGGTATCCATCCATCCATCATATGTCGGCATATGATGGCATAATCAAATATGTGACGTGTAGGATGATGTCATAATCATACCGTCATGAATGATTCAATTTAGTCCGTATTAAACGCTTAATAGTCCGACACGTTGCACGAATTGCACGTTTTTTGCAATTTAAAGGTGCATATTCACACCAAAATGCTTGAAACTGGAATTGTTAAAATTCAATACTTTTAGAGGCTTAACTGGTGTACCTAAATGTAATGAAACGAAATAAATCTTAGCATATGATGGTTTCATTCTGTATAAATTAATATAATTTTTGTTGTTGTAAAGTTGGTTTATGGGCTCGTGTCTCTAATTCAATTTCACAACTTAAAGAAATTATATTAATTTGTACGGAAGGAAATCATCATATATTAAGATTTATTTTATTGCTTTACATCTAAGCCTTAATTTTATTTTCAAGCATTTTGGTGTAAATATGACCTTTAATAAACGTACTGGCGAATATTTTGAAACTGATTTGATTGGGCGCTGTTGCTGCCATTGACAGCAACAGCACCAGGTCAAACTAGTTTCAAAATATTTGACAGTTTACTTGTATAGTTTTCTGGAAATTGATAGTTAGGTAGTTCAGGGATCGATCGTTCTAAACACGAGCGAGGTATGGACGAAGCTTAGTTAGAGATGGGCGGGGCTTAGCTAAAACTGGAAAAGACAATTCCGAGATTAAATACACATTGAAACAGCAGACCTGTACGTTTGTGATTTCCAATGCCAATTAGCTTTTCAACAACCACTATACGCATGTAGGACAGTAGTCCAGTTAGTATTCACTTTGATCAAACGTCATCAAGGGCGAGCATCCATCGACGAGATTGACCTGTTATGCCAATCAGTATAAGACAGATTTTATGTGCGGCAGTACAAAATTGTGCCATAACATAGCTTTTGTCAGTAAATTTATGCTGACTCTTTCAAAGTCACGACATTTGAGTTGCGACGAGGGGGGGGGGGGGGTGGGGGGTTGTGCTAATTCTGATTTAACAAGTGTTCACAATCACATGTACCTACGCTAACCACCAACCGCTTCGAAAATTGTCGTTCACGCATATAGCACATGGTATTATATAAGGACAAGTGATCACTGTACATGGGATTTGGCCTGAGGTGGGTGGGAGGGTCTAGCCCATCCCACCCACCCAAAAATAAATAAACAATTATGAAGTTTATGTGCTCTAAGAGGATATCGCATGTAGCCTACATAATGATCTGCAATTAAATGTGGACAGTCCACAGTGGCTGTGGAATTATTGTATTTTATTATGATTATTATATTTTCCCACATTTTCTACCCTGCTAAACAGATAAATATGTTGATATATGGCGGCCTATGGCGACAGAATTTGTATTAAAATCTAATTATCTCAAAGCCATACGATTTATACATTTCCGTGATAGACTTTTCGATTTTCGTGAGTGAGCTGCAATTCTGATTGTGAACTCAACATAGCAGAGAGTCAGAGATAACAGGCATACATTTTGCTATGATTGCTCAATGCTTACGTAGACTTCTATAACTGCGCATAACCACTGCACATATTGAAGACTTCAGTTTCAGTTTCACGTTTATTACACTCAGGCTACCGAGGCAGCATATAAATATCAGATTTTGGGAATACTGTACACTTATTTGATACCATGATATAGCATATTTATAGATTGACACCCTTAGTCCTTGCTTGGCTATGAGTGGCTTTATCTTTTAACAATAATCAATAAAGTAGCCGCCGTGTATCCAGATTATATGATTTTGCTTCACGCTCTCCTTCCGATATTCTGCCTCTGGTAAGAGTATCGTGATCAGATTATTGTATTAATGCTTGTCCGCACATAGCGGGTTATAATCTAAGTAAATGAGCTTACCCATGTTTTAGCATCCTTGGCAGCGACACATATCCGCCATTGTCTGCTTTGCTATGCATTTCTGCAATAGAATAATAAAAGAGCAAAATCCGTGTATTTTAGGCAGTTATTTGGATAATATCAAAAGCACCGAATTACATACATATTTTTAGATACACGGACGGATTGGCCAAAATATATTGTCGGAGTATATAATTGGAGTTTCTTGGTGTCAGACAAGCATCTCCCCCAAACCCACCCACCACACTCGCACCCACGTACGCACGCATGCGCGCGCTCGCGCACGCACGCACACACACACACGCACACGCACGCACACGCGCGCTGGCACACTTCCTAACGATCCAGGATCACGTCACGCCTAAGCGCTATATATATTCTGGGAATTCAGGATTCAACGTATATAAATCGATCCCATGGGAAGAGCTTAGATAGAGATGGGGGAGGGGTGGGGGGGGGGGGTGCACAGCTAAAAGTGGATTCATCCATTGCTATGTACATAGTTTGCATCTGCTATGGGAGATATCACACCGATTCTCGATGCCATTCCCAGAATATTTCCTGATGATTCCGGGATACCAGTATATACAGCCAGAGACGGAGGCGGGGAGTGTACATAGAGAAGACTACAGTGAGATCAATAGCCAGCTCAATACTTGTATGGGGTTTGTGCAATCATATTCTAATGCCCATCTAAACTGGAAATGATCCAATAGGCCCCCTACTACTGTAACAGTAATGCCAGCTTGGTACCAAATTCGCGCCGGAAATATAGCACGGAGCACATGTTGTTTAACGCCGTAACACTGAAATTTGTTCAAGAAAATTTAAATTTTCTGATATAAAATGTCCATTGCAGACCAAGAGATGGCTGTTTTGAAAATTTATCACTGGAATGACTGGCTCGATTATCGAGCCAGTCATTCCAGTGGTAACTTTTCAAAAACAATTCTCCCCTTGGTCTGCAAAGGGACATTTCTGAAGACCACTGCAGAAGCTGTTTTTGGCTGATATGAGGGTTACGGGTTACATGCACTATGTGTTGGTGGAATGTTCCTTTTTCATAGCTTACACGAGTCTCCGCAATATGCTATGGTTTTAGGATTTCTCTTTAGCATACAATGATGCTACTATCTTAGTAGAAATGTCAACAATGTTTGCTATTAATTCATCTGTAATTTCTTCACATGTCCGCAGCTGGAAACAAACATGTGCCAGGCAATGTTCGTTCTCACAACACTTCACTCTATCCATGAAGACACGTGTTCTTTTAACATTATATCAAACTATTTGTTTCACAGCTGATTACAGCAGCGGCTTGACAGCTCCAAAATACCGCTTGGTATTAGTGACAGCAGCAGCAGCAACAACAACCGCAGCAGCAGCAGAAATAATACACGGACTAAAGCAGTAGCAATTAAAATAGCGATATTATAAATTACAACTCTACGCACGTCGCCTTGAGGAAAAGCGTAAAGCGGCGAACACATGTGTGCATATTGCGTAGTGCGTAATGCGTAATGCGTAATGCGTATGCTCATTGCGTGGTGCGTGATGCGTGTTTTTCGCTCCATGAAGCGATAAATACGCAACGCAATACGCAGTACGCATCACGCATTATGTACTACGGACACATGTGATCACTCCCATTTATTTTCAATCATTTTTTAAATTTGCGCATCACGCACCACGCAATGAGCATACGCATTATGCATTACGCACTACGCAAAATGCACACATGTGTTCCCACATTAAAGCTTTCATCTATCAGGCAATCTGAGCACGCAGATGGCAGTGAAAGTTACAATAAACCAAAGGCGATGTTATTTACTAGGAGATAATAATAATAATAATAATAATAATAATAATAATAATAATAATAATAATAATAATAATAATAATAATAATAATAATAATAATAATAACGTTGTGATCGATTGAGGCCCTTCTTTTGCGAGTGAAATCCTTCATTTTTGTTTACAAAATGAAAATGTCGCGCTTCAATCACACAAGTCAGGCCTCAAAAGATTATAATTCCCAGCAAAACAACGTTATTGCTATATTAAATTGCAAATTCATTGCATACACTTCGTACACATTCGTGGCAGTCATTTCGATTTCGTGACGAGGATACACCATTTTGAAGGGACGTTGCTCAACACGCGACATATTTGATTACGTTTTTTTTATATATTTTATATATGATCATGCAAATTATTAACAATGAGAGGGCCCATTTTGAAATTAGTATACACTTATAATTCGGCCGAAACGTCACCGCCATCATTTCAAAGCACCTCTCGACAGCAATCACAAGGAACCTTTCCATCAATCATATGACGTAATAATGAACTACGTGACGTATAAGAAGCCGTTATAATCATGACGCCACGAATGACTCGAACGCGGAACGACTTTGAGGATGCAATGTTGAACATGTTATATAAGTATTTCACTAGACCTTTATCATATACCTATATTACACATAAAACAACAATCTAAAGCTGTTGTTCTCTTGGATGTCGTAACTATGCATGGTAGAGCTTATAGTTCCACCGATTGCCAGCATCCCGAGAAGGGGAACACATTTATCTGCAACTTCTCATTACATATAACATATACCAATATTATAAGAACAGCTTAAGTTTAGCGGCAGGCAGGCGAGTCTTAATATATATATATATATATATATATATATATATATATATATATATATATATATATATATATATATATATATATATATAGTATATATATATATATATATATAAATATATATATATATATATGTAGCTCGCGGGGTAGAGTCGGGCCGTTCCGGTGTCTGGTGTCGGTTCGCCGCATTGCATGTAGACGGCGAGTGATGACGCTGGCTAGCTTCCGGTCTCGGGGTTACGGATCCCATGCGACACTGCCCTACGGGTAACAAAGACTGGCTCCATAGGCCGGTGGAACTCAATCGTTCCGGTGGGGCCGTGCGACCATCGTCGCGAAGATTAAATACAACAGTATCAGCCCAAGAGTTTGTGTCACCGGTATGCCTGTCCATAGCAATTTCGTGATCTATGGACTTACACGATTTGATTGGTGACCTAACTAAAATAAGTCTATACAATCAACTTACCTAAACAGCCCTTCAAGTATGCTAGATAAAAATGAGCATACGAAAATACAAGACATTGAGACAGCCTGGTGAACTTTTAAACGTGGGGCTCCCGAAGGTACCACACAGACTCGTAGGTCGGCATAGGTATCCCCGCAAAGGAGACTCCCGCATACGAGATCACTAATTAACTTAATATAAGTTAATATACCTCTAAGCTGAAAGGAAAGAAAATTATCTTTTATAGTATCGAAAACCTATGTGCCTCACGCGGGCATTACTTCTGATGCTCCTTTTGGGTGAGAAGTAGTAGCCTCGCGCAGGCCGTCGTCACTGAATCCTTGCGAGAGGCAAGTGCCTCGCGCGGGCCTCCGTCACAGGAAAATGCTGCCACCGCTTAAAGCGGAAGAAGAGTATTGGCCAAAAACGGCCTACTCTAATATTCAACCGAAATGCTATATAGAAAAGACCATACCTAGTGAAATTATGACTATAATGTTGCATGCTGTTTTACGTGAAGATGGGATGAGCGACTCCAGAGGGATTCCCACGTCACCGTCTTATGTATCTTTAAATATGCTGATTTAGTAGGTGCCACTTATATTTATGCAGGCCTTCTTCTATGCCTAACCCAACATTTAATTTTTAGAGACAAGAACTAGTTTAGGCCGCAAATCTCAGTCGCCTTGCCTAGCCTTTTAGATACGGCTGTCATTGAGAGCGGATGTATAAGACATCAACACTCAAGACAGCGTGCATACATATTATTTCGCAAGACCTCCGAGCTTGGTGAGAATCCGGAAATATTGCTCCATAACCACATAAAACGTCACAGGACAATGATTACTTTTCACAAAAGCAAGTTTAGGCAACTGATTTATCGTTATGGTGGGATTAAGAGAGACGAATACCCACCGTGAATGTCCTTCCCGTGAGGCGTGGCAGATCCTAACATCTTGCCCAGACATTCTTAGATGATTCGGTGGGGATGCGTATCTCGCCCGTCACCAGGTCCTATGGAGATAACCTTTTAAACCTGATGTTAGGTTTAAACACAAGTTGCCCAGTTATACACTGCGTTGCGGGGGAGACTTCCCAGAAGATGAAAAAGAAATGAATAGTTATAATATGTTTTCGCAGTGCTTCCTACATTGGCAAGGATAACTAGCTACTAAGTATCAAAAGATACACGGGAAGTGTATGTAACACCACACGCTGGCCATCACCGCTCAGAAACCCCAATAGTTTCCCAGGGTCGGATCAGTCCATGATGCGGACAGGGGTATCCAAACAATTAAGAAGCCATAAGGCTTAGTGGAACACGAAAAGAGACAATACTTTATAAATGTGAGGCCCAATAAGTATGTTGGCCAATCTTATGCAACCTTGCCGGAGTGCGGTGCTAGATTATCGCAGCTACCGGAAAAGAGGCGTACACTATGTGTCTCCTGACGAAGAAATTGTCTCTAATCATATTAACCTATCCTAATGAGCTAAATAGACAGGCGTTTTAGTCGGTAGCATGCCGGGCTAAACAGAGTTATAGCACGGACAGCGACCTCAGTGAAAAATTGTTGGTGGCTGGGAAAAGTGATGCATATATAAATGTTGTTTTATAGTGTTCCTATGTGCACTGCAGTCCTACGTTTTCTGCAAATAAACAAAACATAAGAACGAATGGCTGCCTGCCATATATAAAACTAACGAGTACAAGTAATACGGCGTGAAATGATCACAATAATATATAAAGTACAGGTTGGCAGACCTACTATGGTGCGGTTAGTGAAACACCTTACAGTAAAATAAGAATAACTATAAACAGATAAAGAAATTATAACTTACGGTTCCTTTTAGTCATCGGAGCCGTTTACACAAATAAAGTATATTAATTACAAATGTAACTAACGAAACAATTAAGATGTTAAGTATAGTTACTTGAATAATCGGTAGCCATTCTTAATATGTAAGATATTAATATATGTATAATATGTAAATGTTGCTTTATAGTGTTTCCTATGTGCACTGCGGTCCTACATTTTCTACAATTAAACAAAACATATGAACGAATGGCTGCTCGCCATATATAAACCTAACCAGTACAAGTAATACAATGTGAAATGATTAGAATAGTACATATAGTACAGGTTGTTGGACCAATTACGGTACGGTTAGTAAAAACACCTTACAGTAAAATAAGAATAACTATAAACGGATAAAGAAATTATAACTAGCGGTCCAAAGACTGTTACGGTTCCTTTTAGTTACCGGGACCGTAAGTGATACAATAACATTACGTCTAGGAAGAAAGTTCCCATACACCGATGGTACGGATGAAAGCTAAGAACAACCTGTTTATCAGCGGAGGTTGTCAAATACGGATGAAGATGCATAACTAAGCTTAACGGTGCGGGGTATGTCAGTTAGCTCTTAAGACGTACCTGGCAAAGTTTACTTGCTGCGGTCAAAAAGTTTTACATAGACCTGCACAACATCAGTGCGGGGGCGGTTGAATAACCACTTTTTGGCGTGGCCAGCAGATCCGGCGATTTATCCACCAAAGAACATCGCCACCTCTACATCTGTAGAATCACATATTCAGGCCGGGAAAGGCCTCACCACAAGATTGTGTTCCGAGTTAGTTCTTAATTCAGTCAAGAACAATAGTATCAAAAGTTTTCCAAAAATACTCCCTTACACAATTCTTTTAAGGTGCGGTGGGTTGGGTGGCTGCTGCAAGCTATGGGACAGATGCTCACCAAGACCGAAGTGATCTATTTAATACTGTTTTGGCTGATCGTAGCTGCTTTTGCAGATCCAACCTGTTCGGCCCCTGGCCGAGGATGCTCTCGAACTCTGTATTCTATCTCCTTTTATACTACTTGTGACGTCATAGGCGCAGGCCTCAAACAATCATCGGCGGAGCAATAGCCAATCAGCGCGCAGCTAATACTGACGCAGATGAATGTTCTAGAACATTCTAGAACTTCGGAGTATACGTGGCTATGACGTCACGTCAATATTTGAAATGGTTTAAAGATTTGGAAAGCCGGTCAAATTCTGGTCTTGATTGATACCAGATTCCGCGGGAACAAACAACTATAAAGGATTACATTGTACCTTCTCTGTACACTAAAAGTGCTATCCTACCTTGGACGTGATGTGCACGCTCAGTCTATGCAGTGGTAAGCGCCCGCACGCGCACTACGCGTTTTAACGAACTTGGTCGTTTTTACGACGAAATCTCTCTCATAGGCTCATATACGCTTATAGCTCTACCCAGGGGCGTTGTTCAGGGAACGAACCCTGCACGGGCGGCGCGAGTCTCAATATATATATATATATATATATTGAAACTCGCCTGCCTGCCGCTAAATTTAATCTGTTAATATATATATATATATATATATATATATATATATATATATATATATATATATATATATATATATATATATATATATATATATATATATATATATATATATAAATATATATTGATTGATGCCGATGGGATCGATTGTGTGTAGTTGGTGGATCCAATAAGATTCACGGTCTCAATATAGAATGTAGCAGGTATGTTCATATTCGTAAGATAATCCCGAGATATGACAGATTTAAGTTGGTCTGCCAACAACTATACAGATCTATGGTAAACAAGTCTGCATTGACAATATGTTGCTACAGTCTAGACACTCTTCGATCAATCCGCTAATCGTGGATAGCCAAAATACGGCTAATCTGTTAACTGGAACGGTTGCAGCGGCCGGTCTGACATCGTATTAACCTCGGGCTTATATTGTTGAAGAAACTGCCTACTAACCCTAACCCTATTGGAATCGATAACCTCATTCTGGCATGCATCACTTCACGTTCCCCGGACGATTCACAATTACACGATACAGAGAGGAGACCCAAAGTACAAGTGAAAGCGGACAACAAAATTATTACTTGGGTTCTGTTTTGAATTTCAATATATAGCAGCATGTCATGTTGGTCAACAATATAAATATCAATAGCAAGACTCGCCGTATGAACCCAATCTATAGATCAGTTATGTGACGTCATAATAAATTACGTCACATGTGGGCTGAATCCATAATCAATTATCCCGTGAATGACGTAATTATGTCCATCATGAACGCTTAATAATTGTACGAATTGTATGGCTTTGCTATTTAATACTATTTTGAAACTGTTGCTGCTATACATTTTCATAATATATATTCAGCAGATTACCTGTATAGTTTTCTGGAAATTGAGATTCAGGGAGTTCAAGGTTCAATCGATCCCAGCACGGACAAAGCTTGGGCAGAGCTTAGCTAGAGATGTGCGCAGCATAGTGAAAAGTGTATTCATCCAATCCCTTACGGCTGCCTGGTAGAAATCAGGAAATGAAAGGAGATTAGAATCTACGTAACATATGTGTGAGATAGGTATCCTCATAACAACACCCTATAATGCCCAAGTCTGTTCAATAGAATTTCAATAGAAAATCTCCATTTGCAGACCGGGGGGGGGGATTAATTTTGAGAATGTTTTGCTGGAATGAATGGTTGTTGAGCCAGAGGTTGCTATAAGGTTACTTAACTAGCCAATGTGATACCTGTTCTGCCCTTAATACCCTGAGCGAGTTCAATGCCTCTGATAGCCTGAGTGTATTCGCCGAATGTGGGAAGTTCGGAACTCGAAAGCAGATAAATTGCACCAAATCAGTTAAGTGTGCATTGTGGAACCAGGGGAAACATCCGAACTTGTCCGAGAGTAGTTATATAAAAATATTGATCAACTGAAGTAAATCAACTCAGATACAGAATATTCCGTGGCAAGAACTGTGGGATTGATTCACATCACCAGCCGGCTTTCTGTTTGATTATTCAAACGCTGTCTCTTGAAAAATTCATGAAATTGACAACTCTACTTGTAGCGTGTTAAATATCGTATTACTAATTCATTATGGTTGGGGTACACATTCATTCTTCGTGCATGAAAAATTCATATAGTGACATTTGAAAACTACTTTCTGCATCTCTCTACACGCCATATATATATTATTATTATTATTAACTCCTATTAGCAAACACAAGGATTGCTATTGCAGATACGAACGATTTTAATAAGAATTTCCCGAAGGCCTGATTGTAGCATATTATCTCGATTCCTTGGTCTCCACGGCCTAGTGTAGAAGTTATTCATCATCATTATCGCGTATTTACAAACATGGAATGATTGATATGCAGTTGCAATATCTTTTTATCTGGGATAGGGTCGATGCCAGTTAAGCGATTCAATCTCTCAATCAATGTTTCCTCGTTTCCATAAACGATATTTGCTGAAGTTTTGTCATAGAACGACACCGAACCACGACACATTGGGGACTGCATACATACGAGTTGTCATTCAAACTGGCGAGCACAATTTTTTCATAGAGAATATTATGAGATATTGGAAGCGCGGTGGGTGAGTGGTTGGGGATTTGAGCTCGTAGCTCTATGTTCGCAAGCGCCGATCCGCTGCGTTGTGTCCGTGAGCAAGTCACTTACCTCTGCATTGCTCCAGGCGACCTAGCTGTAAATAGGTACCTGAGATGACATAGCTCTCCTTGTGCCTTATGTGCCTGCCGGGCTTAGACTGTCAAATGAACAGCGGGTCAGATGTACAGTGCTTAGAGCATGCAATCGCATGGAATTCAGCGCAATATAAATGCACTATCTATCTATCTATCTATCTATCTATCTATCTATCTATCTATCTATCTATCTATCTATCTATCTATCTATCTATCTATCTATCTATCTATCTATCCATCCCTCCCTCCCTCTTCCCCCCTCTGTCTCTCTCTCTCTCTCTCTCTCTCTCTCTCTCTCTCTCTCTCTCTCTCTCTCTCTCTCTCTCTCTCCTCGCTCGCTCTCTCTCTCTCTCTCCATCGATCTATCTAACTATTGAATATAAAATTGCAATATTAGTTTAACAATGTGATGAATATGAAAAAATACATCATACGCTACTAGTAAAGCTATTTGCAAATGTATCAAGAAATAAGAAAGTATTTCCGAAATCTATTGAGCGTCAATTGCTATGAACTATTAGTCGATGTATAATTTCAGTTATGCTTAATGCACATATACAGAGATAAAGCTAAGACTGATTTGTATGACTAACTGCAGCTTGAGACCGAAAGCGCTTTACGGGCCTTTCCCTCATTTTATAATATGTAGTATCATCTTCATCGCATATGGCTAGAATACATTTTATCTGAAGAATTCCTTGGATATAGAGTTAAGCAATTCCCTGGATATGAATTTCGGGAAATCGCTGTATATGTACTAACGTAGCACACATTTTCTGGTGCCGACATATTTTCAAAGTCTACCAATTATAGTACTTGGAACTAAATTCGGTGGCAATAACAACCATTCCACTTAGTACTAACATATTGAAAAGAATATTTCTTACATCATGCCTAGTTAATTTCACTTTTTCTGTATCTAATATATGGCAGTTCAAATGAACAAGGGTGTTCAAGTGGTATTGTTAGTGCCCATAAAATGAAGATATCTATAGCTATAAAGCAGAAGCCGTGTGTTCTCCCATCACTGGGAATGCATACAATAGCTACTCTGAATATCTATCCAGTGGGCTGCATGGCATGGTATTGATACCCACACTAATTGAGAACTTACTCTACTAACTTACTTTCTGTGCTGGGTTAAAGTTATCCACAATATGCCGAGCAAAGAGGACTCTACGCCCGTCTATATATTAGCTCATCTGAAAGAATTTGGCGGAATTCAACCAATATTATTGCAGATTGCAAGAAAATGTAATCTGATTTCACTACATGGAGACCAGGAGGTGGGGGTCAAAATGTCAAATATAAGAATTCCGACGTCACGCAATCTCGTCCGAGACTGTAAGCTGGAATTTATGAACTGATGTCATGTGGGCTAACCATATAATTGCGGATTGTGAACTGACATTTAAATTTAACTCCACCGCCTGTGCTGGCGTGAGGGTGGGTGGGTGATGGGTGGGTGTAGGAATACGATATATCATTTAGGTATGATGATGATGATGATGTGATGATCTCTTCTTCGGCCTTCTCCCTGTTTATTTTCCACTAAAAGCATCCTAAGATACGTTAAATCCTTTTCTGTCTTCAGTGATCCTAGATAAGATTGCGTTAGTTCAGGTCTGATCGCAAGCCACGTACCTTGATGTTGTAGCGTCCTTTGCGCGACTGATACCTGTTCTCATCTACGACTCCAAATTCTAGTGCATTTCGAGCAGGCGTATTCTCCGTCATTCAAGGAATATGTCCGAACATTGGTCATCGCTGTTGCGTACCCTCATAGATAGTGGCTTTGTGCTATATAGTTTGTAAAGTACTGCATTTGGTATTATACTGTGTGGCCAGGGATGATTTGCAATGGCTTGCAGATGTTTTACTGAGACATGCATCAAGTTTGTTCACGAGGGCATTTGGAGCTGCCCAACTGTTGCAATGGACCTTTCCGGTTTTAGCTATGCCCCATCCATCTCTAGATAAGCTCCATCCACACATCGCTCGTGTTGTGATCGATCGATCTCTGAACACACTGCCTATCAATTTCCAAACAAAATACACAGTGTAGATATGGGATTGTCTTGTGAGAAGTCATGACCCCGCTGGATGTCTTATATTTACGAGTAAGTCCTAAGTGAAATTTATGATTTGAAAATACCAGGTGAGCTAATGGACCGATTGACTGTATATCTTATTATTTAGTTTATTATTATACAGTAACAAGTTGACATCAGCTGGTGCTGATGCTATGCGGATGATATGCGAATATAGCACGATCAGGATTGTTGGACAAAGTGTTATCATAAAAATTGAATAGTCGAATTGATTAGAATAAGTCCTACAGTTCTGAGTTGATGTGTATCTGGAAATAGTTTAGATGAAAGTTGTTGCTGTTCAATCGGCATACACTTTTATAGTATTCAGCAGTCGTTTGGATAGGTAGTTTAGAAATTAATCAATGTATAAGAATCAATGGAATCGGACGTGACAAAGGGACGTAGTTGATGACGTTAGGCATTCTGATTCTCACACGAGAATAGAACAACACCAGCTGGCAATGAGATCACACAGCTCATGTGCCTATTAACTCCAGTACCCTACAGGCCTATTCACGATAGGCAATGGACAGGACATGGACATTGTAGCGTCCTGTAGGAATTAATAACATAATCGAAATTTGTATATCGACTATATGTCACTCATACTTCCGTAATGTTGTTAGTTAGCTGACAGATCGCATCAAATCAGAACCAGCTACCACCGCTTTGTCTATGTGAGGCATCATCTCCATAGAAGAGTAGCACAGAGTTTGATTGGTCAGAATGAAGTCACGATCAATGAGCATCGATCAAACTCTGTAGCAAAGAATTATATAGAATAGGTTTTAAATTTGAAATCGAAATGAAAGGATCGTTGATTGGTCAGGACGACCAACATTTATTTGGTAGAAGCTTCTAGGAAGAGATAAGCAGAAGTTGATTGGTGGACTGATTGTCCCGGCCAATCAAGCTGTGCTTATAACATACCTAGAAGAATCATCAGAACAAGATCTAAATATCTCAATATGTATAGATCTAAATATCTTGCTATGTATATAACCTCAGAGATTCTGAGGGATATAAAAGAAGCACTTTCAGTTGGAAAAGATTAATCAATCCAACATCAGGGTTCACCTAGCACATCGCTGGTGCTATGTTCGTGGCTAGTATAGAGTAGAATAGATACTTGATTTTTACCAGCAAGTTATGTTGTCTTTGAGCGATTTATGCTCCAAGTTGTCAGTTTTGTACAGTTAATTTTAGCTTTAATAAACGTATCCTCTTACAAAAGTAAGACACTAGTTTGGTCATCATTAGCTTTAGACTCCCGAGTTGGAAGAAACATCCAATCTGAACCAGCGGATCAGATAGGCCCGACAGTCTCTAATAAATATCGTCATAATTCAACTTCTCGATGAGGCGAGCCGACTGTCAGTATCCCACATCATGATCGGTAAGAGGTTGTCACAGCAACCGCTAACATCATAAATCTTACCGTTGGCGAAGTGGAATCATCATCTAGGAAACCATTCACCAAGTCATACCCGGAGATCCAAAATCTTCATTGGCGAGCCTGCCAGGATTGGAGTTAGTATTTATCAGCATCGTGTGTTTATATTCGCGAATATGTAAGTTCTTTAAATATGTCATCTACTAGACCAGTAGTAACCTTTCTAGAAGACGTAGTTGATAGAGTAAAAGTCTTTATAGAATTAGCGAAGCTATCGGAACACACTAAGGTAACTCAACACTGAGAATATAGAGAGAACACAATCATAAAAATAACAACTGACGTTAACTGTGAGGAACGGCCATGCCTTAAGTGAGCGATAGTGCAATTATATTATCAATAGAACTGTATTATACCTAAATCAAGTATGGCCACACGACGTAGGCCAGATGGCTGTTTACCACCAGTAACAGTGCAGCATGGCCCAGAGCTTAGACAGGAAACCATAGAAGCCATGCATCAGATGGGGACGCAATGGCCAACACTATTGTCGTGGAAGGGGAGCACAGAGAGAGGAATAGGGTTCTCCGATGGGAGGTTAAAGAGTTAACGCAGCGGGTGAAACCCTGTGATGGCCTGATCCCCGAAGAAGTTCGTCAATTCCTGGACAAAACACGCCGGGTGTGGGAAACAACGGAGGGCAACCTCGATGGTATACCAGTATACATAGTCACCCGCGCATCCAGAAGACAGTTATCGAAAGCAATCGACGGATTTGTAGTGGGAAATGTATGAGACACAGTCACCTATGAAGAGCTGCGCAAATTCATAACGGTAAATTTTGTTTCGGCAAATGAACCAGAATGCGTAAAATATGATCTTGAGGCCATACAGCAGCGCCGCAGTGAAACCATGGTTTCATTCAATCGGCGATACTGGGAGATGGCTGCCAGGGCTTATCCAGAGGAGAACATCGATAACAAGAGAATCGTGTTGTCAGCCTACATCAAGGCATTAAGCAATCGAGGAATGGGGCGACGTATCGTACGAAAGAAAATCACAAACGTGCAGAGGGCGATGGAAATGATGGAGGAGGAAGAGGGCTGCAATGACTTGTTGCAGGCCATGAATATTTCCCCTCGAGGAGGAGAAGACATGGAAGTCAACATGATTGATGCAGAAGAGGGAAACGATGTATGGTCGGTGATAGACTCGATGCGACGCCAGATCAGCCAACAAACTAAACTGATTGAACGAATTTGTGCAGTCATCGAGAACTTGCAAAGTGGACTGGTGTTCTCACCACCAATGACATGCACTGCACCACCATGCAAAGCAAAGCCACAACCTCGTAAGGCAGCTGCAGCGCCCAAGGAGACGAAGAAACAGATCACCTGTTTTAATTGTGGAAGAACCGGACACTACAAGAACGAGTGTCAACAGCCAGTACAGCCACCCCGAAGACCGACGGCACATAAAACACAACAGCAACGTCCTCAGCGTCCGCTGATGGCGTGTTTTACTTGTGGTAGACAAGGACATCTGGCTAGAGATTGTTTTGCTAGCCGACAGGACTGACCACCGGTAAGGTGCTATAGATGTGACAAAGAAGGACACTATCAATCAAACTGCCCATTGTCATCACCGATACTGCAGCGCCGCGCCATGAAACGTCCACGACAAATGGATCGATGCGAAAAACCAATGCAAGTAGACGAGATAAACAATAGTTGTGACAATAGTTATAATGGACTCGAGACCACGCCGCGGTCATGTTCGCGAAACACCCACCGAGATTTAGCGAACAGAGCCAGAATGGAAGATGATTATGAAGACCGTGATGGATTCGTCCTCATGGATTCACGCACAGACAGGTATGGCCGTTATTCATATGGTGATGGAGGAGCCCTGTCTGTAGATGGACGGCGACAGTCATATGCAGAAACCGTTAGTAATGGACGATGCAGTCCATTAAACAGAGACGGAGGGGATCGATGGTGGCTGAACGATTCCTCATCCAGCTCGAATGCGAACCAAGCAGTTGAGGAAACCAGGGTGAGTACGTCGATGCATTAATAGATACTGGTGCTAGTACATCCTTGGTTAGAAAGGATATATGGCATAGCATTCTAAATGCTTGGCCATTAAAGAAGGCTAAAACATTAGTAGCAGTAAATGGTTCACCAATATATATTTTGGGGGAAACCCAAATTAATTTCAAAGATGCCCAGCCTATTCCAAGTATGGTTGTGAATAGTATGAGGCATGAATGTCTAAATGGAGCGGATGCCTTGTACTTGGGAAATGCAAGGATTGACTACAAGACCAAAGAGGTAGTATGGTTTGGTCGAGTATACCCATTTAGAATTCCATATAGGAAGCAGACAGATTATGTGTATGCCAGTTGCAAAGAAACGACCGGATATGCAGTTATTGACAAAGTACTGAGCGACTTTGCCAATAATTTCGATACGGCTCGTCCAAATACGTTAGGACGGGTACCAAAGGTAGAATGTACGATTCCGACGGGAGATTATCCTCCTATTACACAGAAAGCCTATCGTTTACCGCTAGCTTAGCAATACTTGGTTAAAAACCAAGTTAAAGAAATGCTAGCAGCGGGCGTCATAAGACCATCGTCATCACCCTGGGCGTCACCCATAACTCTGGTACCAAAGAAGGATGGTGACACCAGATTTTGCGTTGACTATAGGAAATTAAATTCTGTATGCCGTAAGGATAGTTATCCATTGCCAAACATATCCAACATATTTGATTCTATGAGAGGCACAACGATCTTTTCTACGATGGACTTGAAGTCTGGATATTGGCAGATACCAATGGCCAGCCAAGACATCGAGAAAACAGCGTTCATTTGCAGTGAATGTCTTTTCGAATGGATTCGGATGCCTTTTGGTTTTTGCAACTCAGGTGCCGTATTTCAGAGGGCAATGAATGATATTTTCCGTGAATATGTAGGAAAATATGTGCATGTTTTCGTCGACGATATAGTCGTATATTCACGAAATCCGACGGAACACGCACATCACTTTGCCAGTAAGTCTGTTGACTTGTTAGGGTATCACATTTCCACGCAAGGTGTAGCTCCTCAGAGTCAGAAGGTTAAGGTCATATGAGAAATGTCACCATCCCGTGATGTGGGTGAAGTGCGTAGTTTTCTCGGAGCTACAGGTTATTACCGATCTTGTATAAAAGGCTATGCCGAAATCGCAAAGCCTCTGATTGAGTTAACGAAGAGGTATAAGAGATTTGAATGGGGTAAGCATGAACAGCAAGCATTTGAGAAATTGAAGAACTTGCTGTGTAGTGAGACCATAGTCACTCATCCAAACTTGAATGCCCCGTATAAATTATATACTGATGCGACTAGTTATGCAATAGGTGCAATACTAGAACAGGTTGATGATAAGGGTATAGAGAGTGTCATACAGTATGTAAGCTCTACTCTTAAAGACAGTCAGTTGAATTGGCCCGTAATAGAAAAGGAAGCTTATGCTGTAATCTACGCATTGAAGAAGCTTCGACCTTATCTATTTGGCACACAGTTTTCCGTGTATACTGACAACAAACCCCTTAAGAGTATTTTGTGGGAGAAGTTAAGAACACGAAAGTGCAGCGCTGGGCAGTACTGATTGCTGAGTACGGATGTAAGCTAGAACACATCCAAGGCTCGAAGAATATTCGAGTGGACATGTTGTCCAGGTTACGTCGTCCGGTAGAAGTCGCCACGTTGGACACAGGCAATTACGTCATACCTGAGGTAGACGAAGGTGCTTTACCTCATGTCCCTTTAGAGGTATATGACGTACCGTACGAGGAATTATGGGCCAAACAGACCAAGGAATACCCAGAGTTATTTATGAATACACCGGAGGAGTACATGGTAAAGAATGGTATAGTGTATTCTTTAATTCCACCTTCAGCGTTGGATGCTGAGTACCCCAGAATCTTACTATCTACCATGTTCCGTGAGAAAGTGCTCAAGAAGACTCATGAACGAGCTGGTCACCAAGGTCTGAAGAAGACCATCGGTATGGTAAGAGATTCTTTTGTCTGGACATCTTTGAGAAAAGATGTGGTACGTATGCTTGAAACATGTACGACGTGCCAGGTCAACCGACCTGTCACTACTCGACCTAAGTATAGTGAGATGCCAATGGTCAGTTATCCAAGTCAGATAATTGGTATGGATTTGATTGGTCCACTTTTAGAGTCGAGCAGAGGTAATACTTATATCATGACGGTGATCGATCACTGTTCTGCGTGGGCAGAAGCATATCCGATTGCAGCTAAGACATCTCAGAATGTTGAAGATAAATTCTTCAATGAGTATGTTGCTCGTCATGGTGTCCCTGAGATTCTGATTACAGATCAGGGTAAAGAATTCTGTTCAAATTCTCTGGAACAGCAATTCCATGAACATGGTATTGATCATAGACGATCGAGTCCGTATCATCCACAACCTAACGGACGTACCGAGAGGTTCAATCGCACTCTTAAGGAGTTAATCCAGAAAGGTGTAAACAACGAGTCTCATGCATGGGAGGATGAGGTAGGCGCAGCTTTAACAGCATACCGCAACACTCGTCACTCCGCGACCGGATATACACCATTCTATCTGACGTATGGTCGATGGGCAAGAATTCGGTTTGCTATCCCACTCGATGCATCGCATGATCTTGGAGAGAGGTTAACTTGTCTCAATAATGCCTTGTTGCGCGCTCGAGGAGAAACGGCCAAGTCTCAAGAAGTACACCGAGAACAGATTAACAAACGTGCAAACGCTGGTGAGTATAAGGTTGACGATTCAGTGGTCATAAAAGCTGAGGAGAGGATGAAATTGACCTCTCGCAGTGACCCTGAGTATGAGATCTTTAAGATCAACGGACCCGTGGCCCATGTCCGCCATCAAAGGTCTGGGAAGGTGCGTGTGCTTAATATATCCAAGCTACATGTAGTCGACTCAGAGATGTGCTGGGACAAAGTAAGACCATGCCCTATTCGTAACCCTGCTAAAGGTACGAAAGCCAGCCATCATCCACGAATTGTACCATTACTCAAGTCCGTACCTTTGCCGGTACTCAACTCCGATGCGACACCTCATAAGGTAGCTCGTAGGAAGCGACCAGCTTCTAATTGGGAGCCGAAGGTGCGTAATGTGGGTAAGGTGGTCGACATGGATGTAGATCGACCTGGTACAAGTAATGATCCAAAGTATGAGTCACCGATGGATACCTCAGAGACTCCTCGTACTGTAGTGATGGACACCTCGGAGGATGTACCCGAGCCTGCCACCGAGCCAATGGAAACACTTCCATAGCACCCCTATTTTCTGCGCAAACGCAGCCATGCTCCTGAGTTCAGCTCAGACAACAAGCGTATTAGGATTGGTGCATTTGGCCGATCTGTATACGACGACTTTGTCAGTCGTATTGAAGCCGTTATAAAGATAATTTTAATCTCTGCTTAATTGCTACTACTAGTAACATCGCAATTGTATAAACGAATCATGTATACACCACAGTTTTGCGTAACATTAACCGTAGTCAGTTTAGTGTACGGATTATGTCAGAACTCTAGTGTTCATAAATTACAAAACGTCGTAATGATAACAAACCACCAAAAGATCTCTGTAATACGTGCTGAATGGACGGTTGTGATATCTATTGACCACCCGTATTTACCTGCTAACTTTATTGAACGATTAGTACGCTTTCGAGTACTTGTTGCGGATATTGGTCGTAGGACTTCGTTAAGTGGCAATGACATTTTCGGACTACAACACCGTATAAACCTTATCAAAAAGATTGCCATTAGTACGCAACAGACAATGTTGAGTCGTGCCAGTAATTGACAAAAACGTGGACTGTTTAATTTTGTAGGGAATATAGCATCATCTCTATTTGCGACGGCAACATCAGGCGATATTGAAACCATCAAGAACGTTGTCAAATCCGCTAGGAAGAACATGAACAGATTAGTACATTTCTCTAATAAATTAGTGTCCCATGTGAGACTTGCTTTCAAAGGAATTAACATCAATGTTGACCGCATTAATGAGGTCACCGATAGTTTGGTCGATTTGACCAAAAATGTAAGCAAGCTATTCAAAATTCACGCTGCACGACAGGATGACCTATATGCGTTAGTACGCCTGGGTCATATTATCGATTCGGCTGAGAATGTGGTATATAGCTACCAAAAATTGGCCGCCCACTTTCATAGGCAGACTGCTTCTCTGGAATTAGGAATGTTGACCGAAGAACTGTTTAGCCCAATTGATTTGGCCGAAGTCGCTAAACAAGTCGTTGTGGGAAACCGATTGGTTCGTCCCTACCAGTGGTATTACAGAAACGATGTCGTGTATCCACTATGGAAAGACGACTCGCAGTTACATTATATCGCAACTTTACCGTTAATTGATGGTGGCAATTACATTTAATATGGGTTACACTCGTGGCCAGAACCCTTGGCTACTGTCGGGTATTACATGCAGGTCATAATTGCTCGGACTAGTATAGGACTGGATACCAAGACTGGGTGGTATTTCACGCCATCCGAGTGTCAGGGCAGTGAACCTCGTGTATGTCACGGACAACTGAGAGTCGACAAGACTCACGTACCATGCACAGTTAGTCTTTTGACCAACACTACCGACAGTTCGTGTAATATTCAATTATCTGAGTTCAATGAAACATCTAGTAAATTGTTCGCCCATAAGAAAGTAGGTGTTGTGTTGCAAACCTTTGGTGAAACTATCGAAGTGCATTGTGGAGGAGGACTGACGGACCGGTGTGTTGTAAAATGTGGTCTGTATGCGTTAGTGTCGAGTGGATGCGATTATAGTGGGACAGGATGGCGATTCGAACCTATACAGTCTTACAGTCGGACTTATAGTCGAATCAGTCTTGCCGTGGATGTTCCCAGATTGGATGTGGCCGGAGTGCTAAACCAATCTCTTATTATTAACCATCTTAAAGTACACAAAATGGGACCATTTACGTGAGACTAAATATGTGCCACTAGCACCATTATCGGAGGTCGACCCAGCGATGGTCGACAGCATCGGCATACGATCCATGTTTTCCTATTCGATGGCCTCCGTCGTCACATTAATTGTGGTTTTATTTAAACTATATAAGTGTGGAATCCTGAGCCGCATGTGGAAGTGCATCACACGAAAGCCACGTGCGGCAAGGATTCCGAGTTCACGTCACTCTAAGATCCGACGGCTGCAGATGCCCGCAGCGCTGCCAATGCCACCGAGGACGCCTAACGGGTCGTCGCCTAACGACAATTCGAGGACTGAGATCGACCCTACGGCTAATGGCTGGGTGGACGTGGAGCTGAACAGTATTCCTGCTATGGAATATGAGGACTTATAGTCTATTTCACGTATTGTATTAGTTTACTGTGCTATTATTGTAATATTTTCGTACTGTTTATTTCATATTAATGATTAGTTTGACTGTGTCTCTATAGTTAACGGTTTTTCGTCTTTCACTGTTTATTTAACATTTCGTACTGTTTAATAGCCATTTATACTGTTTATTAACTAGTTGATTAGTTAATATTTGATTGTATGTTCGTATTATGTGGAACTGTTATTTTAAAAATGTTGATTTAATTTTCATTCTGCGGTCTGGATAGCCCTGGTATAGTGAGGTTTTGTTGTTGATGTTGTACAACGAGTTAGTTAACACTCACTTAAGGCCTTAAGAGACGGTTAACTAACGTTGGTTGAGGGGCATGTGTAGATATGGGATTGTCTTGTGGGAAGTCATGACCCCACTGGATGTCTTATATTTACGAGTAAGTCCTAAGTGAAATTTAAGATTTGAAAATACCAGGTGAGCCAATGGACCGATTGACTGTATATATTATTATTTAGTTTATTATTATACAGTAACAAGTTGACATCAGCTGGTCCTGATGCTATGCGGATGATATGCGAATATAGCACGATCAGGATTGTTGGACAAAGTGTTATCATAAAAATTGAATAGTCGAATTGATTAGAATAAGTCCTACAGTTCTGAGTTGATGTGTATCTGGAAATAGTTTAGATGACAGTTGTTGCTGTTCAATCGGCATACACTTTTATAGTATTCAGCAGTCGTTTGGATAGGTAGTTTAGAAATTAATCAATGTATAAGAATCAATTGAATCGGACGTGACAAAGGGACGTAGTTGATGACGTTAGGCATTCTGATTCTCACACGAGAATAGAACAACACCAGCTGGCAATGAGATCATACAGCTCATGTGCCTATTAACTCTAGTATCCTACAGGCTTATTCACGGTAGGCAATGGACAGGACATGGACATTGTAGCGTCCTATAGGAATTAATAACATAATCGAAATTTGTATATCAACTATATGTCACTCATACGCTGGCATGCAACAACAACACATTCCGTAATGTTGTTAGTTAGCTGACAGATCGCATCAAATCAGAACCAGCTACCACCGCTTTGTCTATGTGAGGCATCATCTCCATAGAAGAGTAGAACAGAGTTTGATTGGTCAGAATGACGTCACGGTCAATGAGCGTCGATCAAACTCTGTAGCAAAGAATTATATAGAATAGGTTTTAAAGTTGAAATCGAAATGAAAGGATCATTGATTGGTCAGGACGACCAACATTTATTAGGTAGAAGCATCTAGGAAGAGATAAGCAGAAGTTGATTGGTGGACTGATTGTTCGGGCCAATCAAGCTGTGCTTATAACATACCTAGAAGAATCATCAGAACAAGATCTAAATATCTCGGTATGTATAGAACCTCAGAGATTCTGAGGGCTATAAAAGAAGCACTTTCAGTTAGAAAAGATTAATCAATCCAACATCAGGGTTCACGTAGCACATCGCTGGTGCTACGTTCGTGGCTAGTATAGAGTAGAATAGATACTTGATTTGTACCAGCAAGATACTGTTGTCTTTGAGCGATTTATGCTCCAAATTATCAGTTTTGTACAGTTAATTTTAGCTTTAATAAAACTTATCCTCTTACAAAAGTAAGCCACTAGTTTGGTCATCATTAGCTTTAGACTCCCGAGTTGGAAGAAACATCCAATCCGAACCAGCAGATCTTCAGAGTCAGATAGGCCAGACAGTCTCTAATAAATATCGTCATAATTCATCTTCTCGACGAGGCGAGCCGACTGTCAGTATCCCGCATCATCATCGGTAAGAGGTTGTCGCAGCAACCGCTAACATCATAAATCTTACCGTTGGCGAAGTGGAATCATCATCTAGGAAACCATTCACCAAGTCATACCCGGAGATCCATAATCTTCAACAGGTAAGCTGTTGAATATTTTGAAACTAATTTGACTGGGGGCTGTTGCTGTCTAAGGCAACAGCGCCCAGTCAAGTTACTTTCAAAATGTTCAACAGCATTTTTATTAAATGGCGAAGAATTACAAAGACATACAATTTATACAACGTTTTGGACTCTGAGAGTTGATGATGGTCTATATATTACGTCCCTTTGTGACGTAATGATTGTGACGTCATCATACACGCGCTGAGCTGATTATGACGTCAAACGAGGCCAGAAGATAAATGGATACTCTGGAAAGGTGAATTGCAAAGCACTATGGGAACACATATAGCATCATAGCGTTGCATCGTCACCTTCATGGGGATGTTTGAGCGACGAATCCACAACTTCCAAAATTCCGATATTTCCTGATACACCGGGAGTTCTAATGTCAGTAAAACTTCAGAGGACGGAATCCAAAATTCTGCACTTCCTCCGCTTCCCAGTGCTCCATTATCATTTATTACTATGGTGTCGAATAGGCACGCGTGAGTGTATTCTGTTTTGTCTTCATTCATGACGAGGTTTTCAGCCTTGAGCTGTTCTGCAGCTATTGGAAGTAATGTATCAAGAGGATCTTTCTCTTCGTCTATAAACTCAACATAATCTGCATACTCCATCATTAGTGATATCTCTCTCATTGAGATTGAAGATTTTGGTCTTGTAGAGTGTTCTTGAACAGATGATAGCGCTCCGGCGAGGTAGCAAGTGAAGGGCACTGGTGATAATTCATCACCTTGTGGCGATCCTATTTATGTTTCAAGCTGTGAGGAAAGGGTTGATTTGACAATTAGTTTTGTGCTTCCGCTATAGTTTTACTCTTCGGCTATCGTGTTACTCTTCTGGCCCTCAAGACCTTGATGTGAGGTCAGTGTATAATGAACTTTCTTGTTTATTGTATCTATTGCAACTTCAACAAAGATGGCCACCATTGTGTAATTCAAATGCGCTCATCTGTGTGATTCGGTGTATTTTTTAAACACCAGGCAGCCTCACTTTCCGCCACAACATCAAGACTGTGGCCCTGGTAGGGATAATATGACCACAGCCCCACGCGTCGACCGACCAGCCAACGCTATGATGATTGCTGTCGACACGTCATTCAATTTCCTCGTTTATTGTGTTTGGCACCTCTGGAAAGGCCTTGCACTAAGTATTAAACAACTGTTTAAATCATAAATGTCGTCTGATGGTTCGCGGAAATATCTACAATTAACGAAATCTCCATCATTTTTCATCAACCTTGTCAGGACTTTGTGCGTGACTTCCATTTAAGGTGACATCTTAAAGTCATCATAGCGCCAGAGCAGCCGGGCACACTGATTGGCCAAAGCTGTAATGTTAGACTCATATTGATTGGTTGCAGCTGGCGAAGCCAGCCTCTGGACCGGTAAATATGTGGTGTAGTGAGACTCCCAGGAGGACCGCGAACCGATCCGGCTAATATCTCCTGGACATAACTACGTCGGTCCCCGCTCTGCGAACGTTCTCCACTGCATTCGGGGTAGGTGACAGCCTAGCTTTGCCGTGGACGTTAACCTGTGACAATTTAAACACGTTTAGGACAGGTAACTAAAGAACTAATGTAAAATGTTTGTTTGTGGAATGTTCACCATTTCCTTGAATCTTGCCGACGTAGCGACCGGAATGTGTTCATTCACCCACTTTACCCATACTATGCAGTTTATTTGAATCCAGTGAGCTCACTTGCATTCTTTTCGTCATTGTGAGTATGTTCTATTGCTATATCGGTTGACACACGGGTCAATGAACTCACAATTCACCTTTCCAGCGTACCCACCCATCATATGACGTCATAATGAACTGCGTGGTGTGTACAATGACATCATACTGAATGACGTCATGAATGACGCCGATAAGTACGTCACGAACGCATATTTGATGACGGTTTATCGGCTGTTGTACAAATTGTTTGCTTTTACTATTTAATAAATATTCTGTTGAATATTTTGAAACTAATTTGACTGGGCGCTGTTGCTGCCTATGGCAGCAACAGCACCCAGTCTAATTAGTTACAAAATATTCAACAGCTTCCCTGTATACACGGCGAGGTGTGGGTGGAGCTTAGCTAGTGATGGGCGGGGCATAGCTAAAAATGGAAAGGTCCATTCGTATGTCTCCTAAGTACTATTTCATGAAGTAGTCCTTGCTTTTAGACCTGAAGTAGTTCTTGCTTTCATAGCTCTTGGTAGGAGCGATTTTCATAATAAATATTTTTTAATATATGTCTTCGAGATTCTTATTCAGGAGGGTCTGAAATTTCCTAAAACACAATGCGTCTGCATATAGCATTAGGTGTCTGCAAAACTATTAACACAGGAAGGGATGTGACAGTAAACTAGACTTTCACAAATTTGGGTATTGTTAACAAATTCAGATCGACCGGAAATTCTGAACAATCCAAATAATCTTTACTATGTGACAAGAACGGATGGAGTGGGTTGGGGCAAAATTTTACGATCTCTGATTGCTCTTGTTTACCAATTACAGTTAACAACATATTCATAAAAAACATTAATGCCAGATACGACTTGACGCATTCTGGAATATATCTAACTAAGTCGTCTCTTCATATTAACGTAATGCGATTGGGTATAATTTCTGATGCCAGCAACTCTCCAATATTGTTATTGACCAGATTGCTCCTTATCAAGTACTGATAGTTAACATTTCTCAAAAGGATCTGTACTCGAAACCTCACAAATTAACCCTTACCACTCTGATGTCAATATTCTCTCTTTTACTTTGTCAATATCAAAGAAACTGGTGTACATTTTAAAACAGTTTTGGTGGAAGATGCGACAGCACCATCTCCCACCAAATTTATTAAAAAATGGACACCAGTTCATCTGTTAATTTAATTTTGAAATTTAATATTTCTTAACACCAGAGTGGTAAGGGCTAAGCATATTAACCTAGAGAATAACCTATTGTTATATCTTAAATATGGTAGACATATCACGCATGGTATGCGTCTATATTCAAGTCACATGATCTTTGACCTAAACATGGATAAGTCCATCTTTCTGGAATGTTTCACTATACGTGTGTGTGTGCGGGTGTGTATGTGTCTGTGCGTGCGCGCGTGTGTGAGTGCGTGTGTGTGTGTGCGCGTGCGTGCATGAGTGCGTGCGTGCGTGCGTGCGTGCGTGCGTGCGTGGATGCGTGCGTGCGTGCGTGCGTGCGTGTCAGTACGTGCGAGCGTAAGAGCGTGCGTGCGTGCGAGAGTGCTGGCGGGCGGGTGGGCGTCTGCGTGAGAGGATGCGCGATAGTATTGCCATCTACGTGCTTGCTCACGTGATGATCCATCTTGTTTATTCAATTTATCTCACGCTCAACACTTATAAATGTAATGTGTCTGCCACTGTATTTAATGTAGCACTCAGTGACAAAATGAGTAATTGTATGAAAACATCCAGCAACACGCACACAGACTATTGGCAAACATGGGCATACACGATGTGCAAGAAACATCTGTCGTCATCATTCACTCTTCACATCCGTTATGATAGATACAGGATTCTGGAGTCTCGCGAACGGTGGCTCTCGGTATGCGGTTTAGAAGTGTGGTAATTACTAACTAATGAACCAACAGACGGTGCCTCAAATAGGACAGCATTGGTAAATGATATCCTGAAAAAAGGTTAGGGAGAGCAAGTACAGATATTGATTCAAAGCAATACAATTCCTAGTTCGAGTGTGCTCTGGCACTAAACAGGCTAGATGACAGATATTTGAATAGATATGTACCAGCCCGCAAGTTAATCCAAATACCTGCCATAGGGCGGCTTCACGCTCAGACCAGGCTTGGACTAGAGAATGATAAAACACACTACAATTTAACTTTGCAGTACTTAGTGGACTACCGAGTTGACGTGCAAAATATCCTACTTCTGATAGACGTAGGCAAAGATGAAAGCCTGGTGATTACGCTAACCAGCAGTATACAGCCTATGTACAACATGTGCGCATAATAACATCCCACCACAACCACCACGACCGCTACAACCTCCAACACTACCCCCACCACCACCACCACCACCAACAACAACAATGACGACGACGACGACAACACCACCACCACCACCACGACTACAACCTCCACCTTACATTTACCTTCACATTGCCGCCACCGCCGCCCCGCGGGCGCCAGCACCACCATAACCATACCAACGGTAACAAATACAAACGCCGTTGCTCATTTCGGAAAATGTTTTGTCAAAAGACCTTAGCCCTTGATATATAGTCAAAATCACGTTGCAGTGAGTTGACACATTTCCGATGGCGACACATCCGTTAAAGTCGGCATTCTGAACCTTATGCAAATACGTGAGAATATGGTGTGACTTGGATCAATCGTATTATCACTTCCTGTCTCACAAAGTGTCAGACGTTAGCGAGGTTGGACCCGCATCAATTGATCGGCCATTAGCTCGTTTTGTGGACGGCTTTTAGGTTTTAAGAGGAGAGAAAATGGTTCTGTCAATAAGAAAATGGTGAAGTTTGGCTAGACTGGCGTTTATCTTTCATCGTGATATGTACATGTGGGAGAGAGGAGAATACAACAAGGACAGATGTATCTGTCAGACAAAATAGTAGTCAATAAAGGTCACGTGTGCAAAAGGATTCGGCATTAGAATCTATAGAATCAGGGACTCAGTGTAGACTGCGACGGCCCATACAATTATGTTATCAATATCAGCTATAATGGCCAAATTGCCACGGGACTGACTGTTTGATGTCGATGACAATGGCTAAACTGTTTCTGATAATACATGCCATCGTTAGTACCCAAATCGATATACTGAAATTAATAACACCTAAGACAAACAATGAAAGAATACAGTTTTTCGGTCAATCATATGACGTCATATCCAGCTGCGTAAAATGAGGGCTTACTTCATAATCAATTACGTCACGACTGACGCGGTTTAGTCAGTCTCAAGCTGTACGATTTAATAAACATTCTGTTTAATATTTTGAAACTAATTTGACTGGGCGCTGTTGCTGCCATAGGCAGCAACAGCACACAGTCAATATAGTTTCAAAATGATCAACAGTTTACCTGTATAATTTTCTGGAAATTAGGATTCAGGAAGTGCAGGGATCGATCGATCCCAACACGAGCGAGGCATGGGTGGAGCTTAGCTATAGAGGAGCGTGACATAGCTAAAACGTCACCATCGTCGCCATCCCGCTGGGTGGTGTGACACTAGCTGCCAATGTCTTGGCGACGGGCATGGGGGTGGGGCAGCGGCAGATCACAAGGAGGCTGGAGAAGCATGCTAAGTACGTGGCACTGGCACAGAGTATGCTACGGACTATCAACGAGTCTGTCAGCAAAGCTCTCGAGGATGGCCAGGTCACCGATGAAGAGTACCACCATATATTGAAGGTCCAAGCCCTGTACCACAGGGAGAAACCTAAAGTGCGACAGCAATACCTCAAAGGCTCCAGCGGGCGGGTTGATATGGATGAGTTAAAAAAAGAGATGTTACGGCGAGGTCTCCTCGCTTGTCTCTGGAGTCGAGACAACTACAAACAGTGTGCTGCCTGTACGGCAGCTTTAAGAACACCAGTATAGATGGCCTTCCCACTGAACCTCACGACAGTCACCCGGAGCCAACCGCCCCTCCTGAGTACACCCTTGACTGGCCTGAGTGGTCTACTGGATGATATACCAGAGCTAACACCGTTCTCCACCACAGTAGATGGACGGTCCCGAACCAGCTTCTCCGTCAACCCATGACCGCTGACCAACCGCCCCATCAACATCATACTTGGATGGCTGCTCCAAGCCTCTCACAGTAAGTTTCACCCTGCTTCACTCCTATTCTGGTACTCCTGAAGCTGTGCTAATCGCCAGCCATCTCAGATTCCACGTGTACTTCAAGGTGCGACGAACCCTCGATGAGCTGGGTGCACGCCTCCCTGATACAAACGCCTTTGACCCACAGCTCAACAGTCATAGCGTCTCAGCGGCCAGCTGACTACAGAGAGAGTTCAGCACTCACTCAGACTATCAGTGGCATGGTGGTGACGACAGTGGTCTAGGGGTTATGTATGGTGACCCGATACGTGACCACTCAGGATTCCCCTATCGAACACCTCGACGAGTAGGCTGTCGGAAGACAGCGACATTCTCGTTCAATCCAGACTCCGACCCTGGAGCGCTGGTGCAAAATATGCACATCACTGGCTTGCGGCAGGACTATCCCGATATGTGGAAGTACTTTGTCCCACACACCACGTCAGGCCTCACACCATCAGGGATCGTTTGGATCAACCAGTCCCTGGAAGCACTGTGCTACTGCCTCCTTACCGCACAGACCAAGCTTCGTCATTCCATAGATGGTGTCAGTGGCGCAGAGGTTCAGGCCATGTTCATCAGTCTCGTTGAGGATATTATCATCATGGCAGACCCAAGTAGTCTTACTGCTAAGTTCCAGCAGGTGTTGCAGAAGGCCCATCCCAAACTTGACTTCCGAGAAACATGATCGTGAACATCAAGGACCTCCACGTCAGGGGCTATAACAACATGATAGTTGAGGGAGTTTCCCCAGTGTCCACTTCGGCTTCAACACTGCCATCAACGCAGCTACACGTACTACGTGCCATACATGTGTTCCGACCCTGACACTGCAGCCAGTCGACACGGCAGCTCCAGGCACCCCGACACTGCAGCCAGTCGACATGACACAGCTTCCCATGATAGCTCTACGTGTGGTGTCAGGCCTAGCTATCATGGCGCTCGGGATCAGCCTACTGCGCCGCTAGCACATCAGCTATAAGACTATCCTGACTCTCTACAGTAACAGTGGGGACCACGGTGAGACACTAGAACAGCTTGGCATACCCTACAGCCCCTATACACGCTGCCAACATGCACATCCAAGGGCTGGATGGTTCCGCAGTGCATCCTTTTTCCAGCTTGTAGTATCGCAGAGCCTTGTTCAGCTCTGAGTCAGGTGAGGCCATGGCGGTCTGCAACTGCTGGAACACATCTGACAGATACTCCCAATCCTTGTAGAAACCTTTAGCTCGCAGGAGCTGCTCGACGATACTCCCGCCCATGATAAGGTATTCGAGGAAGCAGATCTGTCCCTTACCAACTCCTAACTAGAGCTTCACAGCTGTCAGCTCCTCTGTCAGTGCAGCACCTGAGAGCTGAGCGAGCTCATCTGGTGTCTTCCTCTTGTAGTCCTTCAACTCCCTCCGGAAGACCTCATAGTACTTCTCGCATAGCATGAGCCCGGACATGTTTAAGATGTCTCGATAGAGAGATGAATGTTCCTGAGTACCAACCTGGCCACCTGGCAGACGCAGACTGGGAAGATCTTATTAGCTCTCTCGACAGGGGACGCAGACGTTTAACTGCATTGTATACTCAGTGCTTAAGCAATGACGTCAACGGTACAGATCATGAAGCAACTGCTCAAGAGCCACGCGAGTCTTCAGAAAGTGGAGAACCTGCTGCAAACCAAGACACAGAAGTTACTGACCAAAGCAAAACCTCTGGCAGTCTATGCCGCCAGTAACGTGGCAACGAATGTGGCCGTGGTGAAGATGACATGGGGAAATGATGTTCTTCCTGCCACCACTGCGGCTGTCCTCACTACAGTGGTGAGTGGGGTGGCTGGGCACTGTCTCAGAATAACTCACCCCATCCCAAAGATCGCCCTCAATGGTGCCTCCTACACTGATGCCGCCAAGATCATGAGTGAACATATTACACTAATGGGGGGGGGGGGGCGCGGTTCTAGGGCTAGCAACGAGTGCAATGGCTGTAATCATCGTCGCCTACGTTTAATCCCTCTGAATAGTGAGAGATGGATCATGAAACCACTGCAGCATATAAGGCATGGCGTGCTGGAGGGCAGTGTGTAGCCCATAATCGAGCACACGGACTGAGGATCGTCAATGCCCAGGAATGGTGGAAATCCCACAAGGCGTGCCCATGCAGAGAGGGCCAGTACCCTGAGCATTGCCACCGGTTCCCTTGGCCGACTGCGTGGTCCTCCTAAGCCCAACTATTTCACTGGTGGTATGACTAGTAGAGATTTAAGCCGTCTGTATATGACTATGACTCTGTCACTTACATACCTAGAAAGCAAAGAGCTAGGCGATCTTGCTCACTTGGGCGAGGCACCCCTCGGTTCAGAGGACACTGTTACCCTATCTCCTTCCTAAACTCCGATGAGAAGGGAGACCCGTGGGAGATCCGAGGTACTATCCCAGCCCGAAATCTCATCGGGAACACTGATACGCTAGGACAATCGGCCATTAACAAGGCCAAGACTGCATACACGGGGATGGGCATCAAGGAGAGGGCGACGATGCGAGGTATGCTCGCAGTCGATGAGCCTGAAGCCATCCAGGTTATGGCTGAGTCCTATGCACAGGACCTGGTTAAGGATCTCCTGAAACCACGGAGCTCATTCCGACAGTATGGAGAGAATCTCAAGACAAGCACCCTCGGCCTGAACTATATCACCGTCGACTGCCAAACAGGTGCTACCGCCAACCTCCGGCTACCAGAAGTGAAGAAGTCAGGGTTCTTTGGCTTGCCGTTTAAGACCACAGGATAGTCATGGCTTCCCGTGCATGTATCATACAGATACTGGATGTGCTAGACACTGTGGGTGCTGACACAGGCCCTCTATGCTATCTTCTCAGCTGCTGCTGGGATTTCATGCTTGACACCTCCATCGCATCTTTCGTATCCGCCGGAGGTGCAGGATTCCCTGCTCTGCAGGCGAAAGAGCTGGTGCAGGAAGTACTGCCGTTTAGTCTCCCAGATATAGACGAGGCTACCGCCGACCAAGGGCTAACCATCCTCCGCACGCATGTCTGTACCATTCGACAGTAGGCCGGCCAATGCTGGCCAGGTGGTGCTGATCATTGCCCCATCAGGACAGGGGCTCTCCTGGCCAAACATCTGCACCCTCAATACATCCTTCTGGTGTCTGACTCCGCCGCTGAGGCGGTTGACAGTAATGATCAATGGTACAATGGCCCAATCACCAAGACGCAGAACCTGCAAGCACTGATGGAGAAGCTGCTGGCAGCCCGACTGACAGAACCATTTATTCTAGTTATCGATGACCCTGCAATGGACCAGAAGACAGTCACCTACCTCAGCAACATCACCAGGCGCATCCGGCACACAAAGATAACTGTCTTCATCCTCTTTCAGAAGTACACCCACGAGATCTCACCATTCATCCGCCACAATGCCCGGTTGCTATACTTCAGCTCCAAGTGTGGATGTGCCATGCTCGAGACCATATACGACAGCCTACCCTTCAAGAAGACCAACGGGGACTTTATCGCAGGTGCACAGAGGGCAGCAGAGCTGTACCGTTCATCTTCAGCAACAAGGAGACAGGTTAGCTGTCACACTTCAAGCCCTCTCTGGAAAAGGCGCAGACCGTCACCTACAAGCTGAATCCAGCAAGGAAACGAGCCTGCTCTATGCGGCATCACTGACAGACTTTATTTTGGCTATGCTAAGGTATGCGTGTCGAACACATCAGGTATTCAGCTTGAGCGTGCGTAGAGCATGACTCCTGTCATCACAGCTGCAGCTGCCACCAATACTATACGCTCTGCTGTCTTCTGACCTGTCGATGCTTCATAGTCGAGCATTGGCTCAGATACAGCCTTGTAGTACTCATCAAGGCTCTCATCTGCCTCTTTGAGGCTCTGGTTGGCCTGAGCTCGGAGTTGGCGTTGGCGTGCCTCCCTCTGGCGCATATGCTCGAGGGCTTTGCTGTACTCAAACTTCTCCATCGCCTGGTAATGATGCTTACACTCGACCTCTGCTGCATTCTTGTCCCCAGTTCGCTAAGGCAAACACGCCCACATTCAAGATTGTGGATGCCATAGACTACAGTGTAAAGCTACTATATAGCTGTCCCCCAATGACGGATCCCCGGAGCGATGTATGAACCAGAGGCTTATGAAGATCCAGTCGAGGATATAGATGATCAGGACTATGAGGAGGACTATGTAGGGAGGATGATGCAGACGACTATGATGTAGTAGAGACCGCGGGTGAGTATGATGATGTAGAGCCTGAATCCCGCAAGCTAGTACACAGAGCGAAAGGAATCTATCACACTTACGTAAAAGAATCTATCAGTCCGCTGGAAGCAGTTGGGGCTCTGATCGCTCTGTTCAGAACGAAGGCTGGCGAGACGGTCCACAAGATCGCCAACAATGCTCTCCATGGGTTGGAGAAGATTTCTGAAGCCATACCAGCCATCGCCTCAGGAGTTGAAACGTTCTTCGCAGGTCCTTGGCTACCATACGTTGCCATAGCGCTCACGGCCATCTGGGCCGCCGGACATTTAAGCCGTACTATATAAGGATGGTATCTCTGCACGACCTGGTCAAGGCCTTTAACTTCCGAGGGTTGGTCGATAAACTACTGTTCAGTGAGGATCCAGCAGAGATTAGACGCCAGTGTATGGAGGTGTTTGAGGAGGTCTTCAGTGATGGTCGAATGAATGACGGCCGTCTGTTCGTCTGTTTAGAGTTCACCCAGGCCGTGTGTGACAGGACGGGAGTGGACGTCAGTGATGAAATCCGGGAGTTTATCAACCATCTTTCTTGAGGAACTCTACTATCAGCCTGGTGGATATTACCATGAGCCCCCTCAACTACTCGAGGCTGCGCATCGTAAGGGCCACAACTTCACATTGGAGACAGTTAGCCAGTGGCTCAGCCACCAGGCGATGTGGCAGATATACAGACCTCGTCCACGGCACATCAGGCATGCCCATTTCGAGGAATCTGTCCCGAACAGAGTTCACCAGGCAGATGCTCTATTCCTTCCACATGACTCGGTTGGTTGTAAGACCTACAAGTATGCCCTCACCATCATCGATGTCGCCAGCAGGTACAAAGCGGCAGTACCGCACACAGACAAGTCAGCTGGCCAGGTGGCCCAGGCATTCCAGTGGCAGGAATTGTTGCAGGTTGATGAGGGTAAGGCGTTCAGAGGGGAGACTGCAGCCTTCATGCAGAATCACTGTGTGGCAGTTGGGCGAAGCGAGGTAGGGCATCACTGTGCCCAGGCTATCGTTGAGCGGTGGAATCAGACACTGACAGAGAGACTGTTCCCACACCAATATACCCAGGAAATGGCCACACCGAGTGAACGTTCTAGAGTGTGGGTGAGAGGGCTGTCTGCTGTGGTGGAGAGATCCAATGCTGAGGTTACTAGGCTAATCGGGAAGAAGCAGGTAGAGGCTGGTCACAGCTCTAGAGGAGCGAACAAGGGAGAGGATTGCCTCCCAGCTGATTCTCTGGTTCGGTACCTGTATGAGCCTGGTGAGCTGGAAGGTGGTCAACGGCGTGCAACAGATCCTAACTGGTCGATAGATGTTCACAGGCTTGACAGGTATGTGGAGGCGGAGGGGCGGCCTACACTGTACTACCTGGCAGGCCATCACAGAGTGCATAGGCGATCATTTGTCATAGAAGAGCTTCAGCTAGTCCCTGAAGACACACAGCTACCACCTGCTAGGGTGTTAACATGATACTCGATGGGCTCGGTATGGACGCCATCTGGCAGCACATGGCGCTTATCATAGTAAGCGGAGAGTCTGAGTTTTTCCTGCGCATACATCACCATACCCTGGTTGTGCTTGCATAGGCCTCAAATTTTAGCCCTGTCCACCCTGCCATATAGCGCACCTGTAGAACCTCTGCTAAGAGACCTTATTCTGCGACTTTGACATTCCCTTAGCCGAGCACTTACTTGCAGGTGTGCTCTCCACGTAGTAGCATTTGGAGCAGAGAGCGATGCCCCGAGAGCCTTCGAACTCGAGCTTACACAGTCACGGAGCCCGTCCAGACCATTTGTCCCAAGCTAGCCAGTCCTGCTTATGAGCCTGGTACTCTGTTCGCATCTCAGACCAAATGACGTCGTCGAGGTTGGAGCCTGCTATAGCGATATGCGCGGAGTCAGTGTCCATCTGCCAGTACTCAAAGCTGTCACAAGCTACGTAGCGATCGAGGAAGTCATAGTAGAACTCCAGCATTCGCAGCTTTGCGAGCTCATAAATGGCTATCCCCACCTGGAAGGGCCTTCGGATAGTAATTCTCGGCGTGCGACTCTGGAGCTCATATGACTCACCAATCTCCTCGAGATCTTCGAACCATGCACTACGCAGGGGCTTGTCTACCACACTTTCATCCTTCATGAAGCTGGTGTTGCTATGATGTTCTAGGGCCTCGTTGAGCTTCCCATAGGCACTGTTGCCGAGGAGTTTGAAGAGATCTGCCAAGAGCACTTTGCTCTTATCTACATCTCCCGAGCGGTGGGCCTCTGTAATATTCTCCACGAATCACTCGAATGGGCGCTTGGCCTCATAGTCTATGGTGCGGTATACAGCAGTGATCTCCAGGCCATGGGCTATATACCACTTGAGTGTCGGTGCGTATAGCAGCTGCTTCTTGCAAGACAGGGCACCGACCAGCTTCTGGGTGGTGGGCCGCTTCCTCCCTGTTCGCCCTAGATATGCCAGCATTTCAGACGAGATTGCCTCTACCGGGATCTCGCGGTTATAGAAGAGAGGAGGCATTTCCTCGAACTTTGCCCACAGAGCCTTAGGGACCTCTATATCCACCTCAGTAAACCCAAACCAGCCGTCTGCTAGGAGAGCCTCCTTAAAGCTAGCTACCCCACTGGCCCCGAACCAATGGCGCACTTTCTCCTTACCACATGGTATCTCTTTGGCCATAGTTGACAGGTATAGAGCATTTGCATTGTAGCCGAGTAGACGTTGGCAGACACGCTCACTCTGGCGGATTCGAGTCACACCGGCCTCGTGGCATCTGGTGAACACGATGCTGGAACCGCCAACAACAGCACCCTTCAGCATCTCGTAGGCTTCCTTGTCCGGTGAATAGGCTAACATCCGGCATGTGCTGAGCGGTTTCACGTATGAGGTACTGCGGTGACACACCTGGGAGAGACACCGCATCTTTGAGGATGTCTATTTCTCATTCTGTGTAGAACTCCTGCATCCGCTCTAGGGCTTCGATGAATGGACTGACGTCTAGGTTGTTGTAGTATTACAACCAGTCGGCGAATGTCCGCATTCCATGCTCGCTGAATGTCTGGTTACATTGTTCCCACTCTGTTCGCGTCAAGAGGTAGCCACCCTTGAGCCTAGATGCCCATGTTGAGTAGTCAGGAAGCCCTGGATAGTTGATCTTCTCATGTGTATCAAACCATTCATATGGGAGCCCGCTCTTCTGCTGTGTACATCCATAAGCTTTGACCCATACCTCGTATGAGACTCCTGGGCTGAGGTAGTTCAGCACATCGAGAAACCATAGCTCCGGTGTTTTGAGGAACATGGTCTGACTAGCCTTCTTGGCGACTTTCACTGTACATGTACTGTCAGTCAGCTCATCGACAAAGTACTTCTTGATGAGGTTCAGGTCATACTGCCCAGAGTTGAACCCTAGCACAGACACTTGGTCACACCACTCATTGATCAGTCGCTGCTGTTGCTTTGGGAGCTTGTCCAGGTCTGTCGGTATGTACTGCGACCTAACCCTTGTCCGGATTGGAGATGCTCGCCATTGTATCTCCAGCATGAACTCTCTGATCAGTTCTTGGGGTCAGGATTGCAGAGATGAGTGGGCTCACTCATGGCGCCCTCTAAGGAGCAGCCAACCGACACAGACATAGGTATGTGAGTACTCTCGATCGTGAGAGTTCCCGTAGGATGGGTCTTGATACAATCTAGGAGTGCTTCGAAGTCATAAATTATGAAGTGTGGGTATGTGACAGTCCGAACTCGTTTATGGACGCATGGGCAGCGTTTTATACAGCACTCCCACTATACCACACGCGTGCATCAAGAGGCTCTCAGCTTCTCCTCTCTCAGGACTGTCTTGCGGTATCTTTGTTCGGCAGCCTCACCTCGCTGGTGTTGTGGACACCCGTGCCAGTGACAGCCATGGAACTGGTAAACGGTGTTGGTGGTCGGATCATAACCATCTACGGGAGTGCCCTCGATCCAATGCTCGCCACCGTTCCCACACTCTACATGGTGTATGTGTATGCCTCTGTTTTTCGACTCATACTCGATCCAACGAGTAGCCGCTGAACTGGGTGGTTGGGCCGGATAGAAGGCTTTCTCATACGCAGACTGTGGCGCCTCAACCTTCTCGTCAGGACACATGATTTTTGTTTTGCCGCCTGTACAGTGATCAGTGTGGCGTTGAAGATGGCATGCCTTTGTAAACCTCTGCTGACAGTGACTGCAGACTAATGTATGTGCCAGCTTGGAGATGTTCTTGATGTAGAAAGCATGGTGGTCGCACACTCCGATGGTCATGGTGTCACGGTAGTAAGGCATTTGCCTGATCATGTGCCAGGTGCCCTCTTCGGTTGGTTCATACACGCGAATCCCGATCTTGGCGAAGAACTCTACCTTGTCCAGCTGATCCAGCGAGGTCTTGTGGACATCAGGTACTGTCTTGCCATAGAACTGTGTGGCAAGCTCTCGTGCAGGAGCTGTGCTTCTATCAGCTCTCGCTCCTCGGTGGACTGCTAGACATCTCTAAAGACACATATTGTCCCTGTAGGTGTCGAGGGCAGTCACACTCTTCTTCTGTCGTAGCCTGTCTGGGAAGGGGGCCTGTCCCAAGCAGAGGTTGGTGGTCGATGACAGCCCTGACCTCAACGTTGATTGATCGAACGAAAGCCCACTTGGTGTTGGGTCGATCGATATTGTCTGTATTATGTGTGGTGCTGGCGATAAGTACCTGTGGGTGGCGTATATCCCTGTGGATGCCTGTCTCTAAATGGGCGTTCGGACGCTATTATGTGTGCCGATCAGTACCTGTGGGTGGTGTATACCTCCCTGGCAGCCATTCGACGATCTGCGGTGGCCCCCGCAACCTATGCCCCAGGGATTGAGAGGGTGGTGGGGCTCATTTGTCTAAATGGAAATCCAGTTGAGGGAGGTGGGGGGCTCATTTGTCTAAATAGAAATCCAGTTGAGGGAGGTGGTATCATTTTGACCCCGACACTACTACTAATGGTGTCCTTCGATTTAATAAAGGAATGTTAGGTTGGGGTACAGGCGGGTGAGTAGTGGTTAAATTACATTCAACCTATTGTTTCAATTTATAGTCATACCTAGCTTTGGAATCGCATTCATTTTTACGGCTTACCCTGACTCGTTATTCATAGATCTTAGACATGCTGAATATAACAATTGTGAAAATCATTTCAGTGGTAAAATTTCAAAAATAGTATTCTTTTGGCCTGAAAATGAGAGAGAGAGAGAGAGAGAGAGAGCAAGAGAGAGAGAGAGAGAGCGCGAGAGAGAGAGAGAGAAAGAGAGAGAGAGAGAGAGAGAGAGAGAGAGAGAGAAATAATCAAATAGGCATACATTCAGACGCAGATACATACGTATATAGATACATAGATACATACATACATGCATAAATACATACATGCACTCATGCACGCACGCACGAACCCATCCACACAACCAGCATGCACTCACCACACATTCACCTACCCAACCACCCACCCACCCACCCACCCACCCACCCATTCACTCACTCACTCACTCACTCACTCACTCACTCACTCACTCACTCACTCACTCACTCACTCACTCACTCACTCACTCACTCACTCACTCACCGCCCACTGCCAGCCCACTGCCAGCCCACCAGCCCGCCCATGCTCCCTCACAACCTTACTCATTCACTCACTCCCATCCGAACTACCCGTCCATCCGCCCACCCTCCCACGGGAGCATCTCAGTGGTGTAGGGATAATCTCCGCAACCCCCACAGGCACAGGCTTGGAAGGAGGGGCCCTGTGATTCCATACAAACATTTTTTTTTGAAGAGAGAGAGAGAGAGAGAGAGCGAGCGAGCGAGAGAGAGAGAGAGAGAGAGAGAGAGGTAGAGAGAGAGAGAGAGAGAGAGAGAGAGAGAGAGAGAGAGAAAGAGAGAGAAATAATCAAATGGGCATACATTCAGACGCAGATACATACGTATATAGATACATAGATACATACATACATGCATAAATACATACATGCACGCACGCACGAACCCATCCACACAACCACCATACACTCACCACACACTCACCTAGCCACTCAAAATTTCGCGGGCAGGGATATAATAGAGCAGCAACAATGACAGCCGTATACAATGGAGCACAAACTCTGATTAAGAAAAAACAGCCAAATGCCACATATTTCATGTGCTGCACATAACTTGAATGTAGTTCTAAATGACGCCATGGACAAAATTCCAGAAATTTCTACCTTTTTGTGTTACACTGGAGCAAATGTATATTTTCTTTGCCCACAGCATAAAGCGGTGGGATATGTTGTCTAAAATGAAGGTCACATCTAATTTAACCTTGAAAAGACTAAACCCTACTCGATGGTCTAATCGGAATCAGTATTTGACTGTCATTAGACATCAGCATCTTTAAATAATGAAGACCCTCAGTACAATATGTTTGAACAGTAAAAAGATGACGAAAGAGAAGTAGCGTTGGCCACCAAATAAAAATTAGAGCGGTTTGATTTTGTGTTTCTAGTAATTCTAATGGACAAAATTCTCCATGGAGCTGACACAGCTACGAAAGAGCTCTCTTCATACAGAGACACCTTTGACGAGACGCGCGTCACTGCTACTTCATTGGCAAGACAATGGGGAGCTGAGGAAAAATTCCAAATGTGTAGAATTAGGAGAAGGAAGAAGCTCTTTGATGACCTCTGCATGGATCAACGGTTAGAGGACTCTGAGGCAAACTTCAGGGTTAATGTGTTCAATGCCGGTCTGGATATTGTAATATCTCAGATGGACCATCGTTTTTATAGTCTTCTTTTGGTAGTGCATTCATATCAACTGTCTGAACCCAAGTGTTTTAATGTCTGAAACAGATAATGTTTTGTCCAAAGAAGCTTGTGAGCTAGCGAATCATTACCAGGATGACTACGTTATGATTTTGTCAATCAAATACTCCTATGCCGAACTGCACTACGCGATCAGATTGGCCAAGAGAATACAACCAAGGGCGTGGCACAGTTATTAATTGTTAGACATTATACCCTCTCTTCAGGCTTCCCTGACATTTGCACAGCTTTGATGTTATCCTAACCTTACTGGTGACAGTTGCCAGCGCTGGGAGGTCATTCTCAAAACTAAAATTAATAAAAAAACTATTTGAGAGGCACGATGTCACAGGAAATGTTAAAGGGCCTCAGTTTGCTGAGCATTGAATCAGAACGTGCGCGTCAGTTGGTGCCTTTGCACAAATGAAGGAAAGAAAACGGAAGTTTTAAACAAGGTACAATGTAACTGATGATTGGTCTTTGAACAGATTGATTGAACTAGTGTACGTTTGTAATTCACATTGGCTTGACCTCGAATAAGATTAGTTTTCTCAAATTCTACAATTAACGTTTGGTTGGCTTTGAAATGCTTCAAAGCCCAAGCCATGTCCCGCTCCTCTAGTCCTATTTTGCAGCTACATGGTAACCACACACACGCACGCACGCACACGCTTGCATGCACACACAGCATTGCTATATTCCACACTTAATTCGGAACTGCAAGAGAGGCCATCTGAGGCTATATAGATTTCATAATTTTGACATACATACATAATTTCTGGTTTGGATTTGAACGGATGTTGGTGGAGGGGATCCTTGAAATAATTTTGCTGGGGCCCTGGCCAACCTTGCTACGCTACTGGATCATCCGTCCACGCCTCATCTGCTCACAGCCAACCCTCCAGTTCGCCCAGCCGCCTGGCCAGCCACCTGCCGGCCTGCCCAACTGACTTCCCGACCGCTCGCTCGCTCACCCACTAGAGCCACCACCAGCCTAACCACTCTTACATCTCTCATTCACTCACTAACGCACTCACTCACACCCACCGCCCACACACTCACTCAAACTCATACACTAATTTGAGAGGAAAATCGTTGAGTTGCTTTTCAATGAGCGCATCCATATATTCATTCTGCGCGACCGTGTACCAATTCTTCCAATCACCAATATCACCTGAAATTAAATACATGCACATGTACACCTAGCTGTTGAAAAATTAACTCGCGAGTACGGGTGAATCCAGCCTGACACTCAAGTATATCGCATGAATTACGGCACATGCAGTCTTACGTGACAATAAAATACGTAATGAATGGAGCAACTTAGTCCGCCTTGAACTTTTTAAAAGTCCGTCAGTTGTACCAATAGTATGTCTTTACTATTTTATTTACATTCCCTTGAATATTTTGAAACTAATTTGACTGCGAGATGCACTAGTTTCAAAATATTCTTGCATAGTTACCTTGAAATTGTACTTCTGTGAATTCAGGGCTCACACTAATACAAATCGACCGCAAAACTTGTGAGGAATGGGCGGAGCTTAGTTATAGATGGACGGGGCAGGGCTAACAGTAGATTCATCAATTGTGATAGCAGCCGAGTGAATAATAAAAAAGGTCTTAAATTAGTCGGTAAAATATTGTATTCGTATGCCTAGAATCCAAAACCGGTAATTGAGTCATCAGTCTGTCAGTTTTCAAATAATTAAGTAGTAAGATATTTAATCCCGTGGTTAAAATACTATTAAATGGCTGATTTGGTGTTTGATCATGTGATTGACTAATTCTTTGAACTTTTGGGATTGAGGGATCAATCAACTCTCTCTCTCTCTCTCTCCCTCCCTCCCTCCCTCCCTCCCTCCCTCCCTCCTCTCTCTCTCTCTCTCTCTCTCTCTCTCTCTCTCTCTCTCTCTCTCTCTCTCTCGCCAGGCAGTTATGCTCTAACCCAGTCAAGTGTCACTCTCAGGATACCATAACAGTACAATCTTTTCAGGAGAATTTGATGGTCAATTGTATTAAATGCTTTTGAAAGATCAAAGTAACTATTATCATCTTAAATATGGACCGTAGGCCTAAGGAGAAGGGAACGTATGTTGATACAACTTTCACCCTAAACCCAATTTGTAACATATGCAAAAATATGCTTAATTCAAGATACTATAGGAGAGAAATTGTGCCTTATAAGTTAGGATTATTTTGAATTGTCACTCAGATTTAGGGAATCGTCACTATTTTAGCAAACGTGTTTATTTGGAGGGGTGCTCATTGACCGTGCAGAAGGAGCGAGGGAGGGAGAGAAAGGGAGAGAGTGGCGTGCGTGCGTGCGTGCGTGCGTGCGTGCGTGCGTGCGTGCGTGCGTGCGTGCGTGCGTGCGTGCGTGCGTGCGTGTGAGAGTTAACCATGACCAATCGAAATGTTAATTAAGTTATTAAAAAATGTTGTCAAAAGCGAAAACGAACAATTTCGAAGAAGGGACTGCTTTGATTGGTCAATATCGAGTCCTTAAATATCTAGGTCCTTTCCATGCTATATTGATTGCTTGCTTTATTTCCAGTCTATTACGCCATTATCCCTCGCTTCCCTAGCTTTTACACCGGTACCCATTTATACTCCTAGGTGGAGAGAGGCAGCAAGGAAGGCAGGATATTGCTTATGTTTCTCTGAGAGCCATATAGCCGGATAGTCATTCGCACAGACACGAATGAGGATCACTATCTCCCAAAACGTTTCACCCGCTGCACTCTATTTTATACACAACAATCTGATATGGACAGATATATAGGAACTAATCACATTGGAATATCTTCATTTCACTAATCATTGACGCCTCTTGTATCAACAGATACTCATAAAAATTATCCATTTTCACACCAAATGCTTTAAAATAAAATTGTCAAATTTAGAGATTTAAATTATGTGCCTAGATGTACGGAAACGAAATAAATCTTAACATCTGATGATTTCATTGCGTATTAATTAACTTATTTTTTACAGTTGTGAAATTGAAGTATAGACACGAGACCCTATTTCAACTTGACAACTAAAACAATTATATTAATTTACACGAAATGGAATCATTATATATTAAGATTTATTTCGTTTCATTACACTTAAATACACAATTGAAGCCTATAACAGTATACAAATTTAACAATTTAATTTTCAAGCATTTGGTGTGAATATGCACCTTTAATGAGTAAGATCTTATTTTTTACTTCAAGCGCAGAATACGTTATAAGAAATTACCACTGAATAGCGTTCTGTTGTCCTGTATTATGGACATGCATCAGGTCCGCTGCGGATGCTGTTTGGTCAACTTGATCAGCAAAGGGGTAATGGTCAAGAAATCTCTATGCTTTGCTTAGCCAGTGCCCATTTGCAAGCAAGAATAAAACTAATTTTTAATTTACTGCTGTAAATTCTAAAGAATACTCTTTTTGGCCTGCGAATGGACAGTCCCCAAGACCACTCTAGATCGGACCAGATGCCGTTGCGATAGGTAGATGGCCATTCAAGGGTTAGGTTGACACGCCAGGGATCCAATCTCAATCCAAGAAATATCATCATTGGTAACACGTCTGTGGAACGTATCAAATTGAGGAATCCAGTTTATTCGTCAATCACATGAAGTCACAATCAACTACGTGACATGTGCGGTGACTTCATTATCAATTGCACCAAGACGGACTCGATTTAGTCCCTCTTAAACACTTAATAGTCCGTTAAGTTGTACAAAGCGTATATTTGGACTATTTAATAGGAAGCCACAGCACCCAGTCAAATTAGTTTCAAAGTATTCAACAGCTTGTCTGTATAGTTTTCTGGAAATTGAGATTCAGAGAGGGCTTGGGTCGGTTGATGTCAACACGGTCAAAGCGTGTGTAGAGCTTAGCTAGAGATGGACGGGGAATAACTAAAACTAGATTTCTCCATTATCAATGACATCCACTATTATTGCAAATCACCACTCACTGAAGATTGAACAATCTACTTAGGCAAACAGACATTGACAAACGGCTCATCGTCCAATCGACAGCCAAATATACTTAATAGTGTATTAACATATCGACGATTCAACATTTCTTTCTATTGTAAATCAGCCAATCACTGATGTTGTAGCTAAACTCCGCCCACATTTGACGCGTATGGGAATCGATTTGAAACTCTAAAACCGGAATTCTCAGAATCTAAGTTACAAGGTAACTCTACAGGTAAGCTTTTGAGTATTTCAAAATTTATGGCAGCTCCCTGGAAAATGAGTTTCAAAACATTGAAGAGAGGGTTATTAAATTGTAAATTTGTACATTTTCTTGACGGATATTTCGATTTTCGTGACTGATTACGTAATTTAGACTTTTGACGCCAGTTGTCAAGTTGCGTAATTGATTACCACGTCATATACTTGAGCGATGGAACCGATCCCTCATCGTCCTTCTATGGATATTATTTGTATTGTACAGTTTTGCATAATTTCTTATATTAATTTAATTATAAAGATTGTCATGGCAATGATGTACGATCACACCCGTCAGATTTCTTAATGAACCAAGCTGATTTGACGCTAAAATGTTTTTACGATAGCCAACGAGTTGTGTTAAGCTAAGAGACTGTACGTGGTTAATCGTTGGACCCCTGAAATCCAGTGTCTCAACGGAGAGAATCCATCTGTCACTCAAGGATATAATGTCATAAGCAATTACATCACACGTAGGCTGACGTCACAATCATGATGGCATATTGTAACTCTGTCATGGAGCTGGAAAAGCCCGTCACGTGTACGAACTGTGTCTTTATTGAATGTAATACTATAGTATGCTGAGTATTTTGGAACTAATTTAACTGAGAGCTGTTGCTGTTGCGTTAAACTAGAGTTTATAGGAATTCAGGGTTTAATGGGTAAAATCTGGCATAGCTAGATGGACACCCCCGCACCCCACCTCCAACCCACACCCACCCCACACCCGTCTCCCACCCAACATCACCACCCCCACCCCACCCACTTCCATTACAAGACAACCACTACGGTAAGCTGGTGAATATGTTAAGACTAATTTGCATATGGCATCATATGTGTCGAGAGAAAATTTCAGAATATTAAAATAGAATATGTGCAAAATTCTCCGTTCTTATATTTAGGGTTTAAAGTTTAACTACCCACAGTGTCAGTTTTTAACCTGTTTTATCTAACCTTTCGCAGATACCCGGGGTTTCCGCCTTTCCAATATGACCTTTCTTTAGCATCATAAACACCATCTTTAGCAGACTTCCACATCTGAAAGTTGCACTTTTCTTTAACCTCCGTATAGAAAGCATCATCATAGGTGACGCCTAGAAACCCAGCAAGTTTCCGAACACATTTACTGAAGTCCTACAAAAGTGATGTTACATATGATAATAAGTGTTAATAGGACATCTCAAAAGAATTGCCAGTTCTATCAAACATTTTATTTCAGGTTCGTAACTTCTAGTTTGAACATTTTCAACATGTTCAATAAAGTTAAATTTCAAATGAGCCACGTACAGAGGTAAGCTCTTTTAATGCTTTGAACGAATTTCTTTTTGCACAATAAATGTGTACTTGCTGCTACCGCCGCCACCGCCGCCACCGCCACCGCCAGCCGCCATCGTCGTCGTCGTCGTCATCATCAGTTGTCGTTGTCGTTGTTGTTGTTGCTGTAGTCGTCGTCGTCGTCGTCGTGGTCGTCGTCGTTGGTGCTGTCGTCGTCGTTGCTGTCGTCGGTTCTGTTGTCGTCGTTGTTGTTATCAGTGCTGGTGGTGGATTGAACAGATATATGGCTATATGTCCCGATATTTCCTATTAGCCAGATACTGCACTTAACCAATCAACAAATCAAATTGATGGCCATTATAGACTGGGTTGGGTTGGAACTGCTATAGACTAAAGCAAATTATGTGAACCCTGAGAGCACTCCTTACCCGTTTCAACTCCTCGTATGGTACAAGTAGTACAGGTAGTTCTGGATGCCCTTCAATGGCGCGTGCCCAGTCTCTTGCGAAAGGAAACCAGCTACCGTACATCACTGGAAATAAAATGAGATATTCAAGCTATACATCTAGGTCTAGATGCGGATTTATTATATCTTTAGGTCTCGACTAAAAACTGGCGAAACCATTAAAAAAGTCATTAGTTTAAGCAATGAGTCATCTTTCAACAATATTGTATATCTATGGAGTTTATTGATATGCATGTGTTTTAGTCGTGTGATTGTACACACCTTTTCCCTCTGTGAACATCTGAAAGTAACCTTGCCACGAGCCGTTATAGTTGGACAGCACACCACTGTGCTGAAAGTTGTACATTGACACTGAAACGTCTTTTACGTTTCTGATGACGTATACCATTTTACATCCCATCTCTATGCATTTTGGAGGTATTTTCCTATGTAGAAGGTGGGTGTTGAGAACACGTGGGGAGGCCAGCTCATCTAGATGCACTAGACTCCGATACTCTAACATACACTCTATCTTTGCCTGGCTAAGATGATCAGTTTTGCCGGTTTGGAGCATGTTAATTACTTCCCAAACCCAGTTCGTACCTGGAACAAATATATGATTATTCTGTAAGAGAAATAATACGTTAATCAAGTATGATGGAAGGCAAATTACAAAAGCCTAATTAGAGAAAGCATTGTACATGACAAGAACCCATTCAGAGATTACAAACCCACATACCTTTCGGGATTATTATCAGAATTTTCGTATGTTTTGAGAAATTAGATCAGAAATCCGCACGCACGCACGCACGTACGCACGCACGCACGCACGCACGCACGCACGCACGCACGCACGCACGCACGCACGCACGTACGTACGCACGCAAGCACACAACCATCGTAGTCTTTGATGAGATAATTAAAATACAGATTGCTATATATTAATGTGATAATTTATTTAAATTTTCAGTGGTGAATATGAATACTTTACCTCGGCCCATAAGGGGAAAAGGGTATTGCGATCTGACCTTCCTGCCTGCCTGCCTGCCTGCCTGACTGCCTGACTGCCTGCCTGCCTGCCTGCCTGCCTGCCTGCCTGCCTGACTGCCTGACTGCCTGCCTGCCTAGTTACACGTCTGCATGCCTGCCTGCCTGAACGCCCATCCGTCTGTCCGCCCGCCAGCCAGCCAGCCTGTCCGCCCGCCCGTCGTCCGTCCACCAGCCTGCCTGCCTGCCTGCCTGCCTGCCTGCCTGCCTGCCTGCCTGCCTGCCTGCCTGCCTGCCTGCCTGCCTGTCTATCTGGAGCTATATCCAAAAAACTAAAATACACATTTTGGCCAGCTTGAGCATTAAACATGAGTCAAACAGCAGCTTATATAACAAGAACCAAGTCTCTAATTTTCAAAATGAATAAACAGATATCGTCATATCATTTTTCCTCCGTCGTCCTGATTATAACTTCTACACAAATCTATTTGCTAGATATTTACAAGAATAGAAAGCATGACCTCAACTAACTGCATTAAAATAAAGGTAATATAATTGCATGTGAGATAACACCAAACATATATGCTACAAAACCATGTGCTCTCACCTAATGTATCATAACAATAACTAAATATTATTTTAATATGAAATATGTCGCCAAGTATTTAAAAATATAATAATAACATTTTTCCACAATTTTCTTATCACACCATAAGTTAATAGATGAATCCAGTTTATAGAGCAATGATATGACGTCACAATCAATTATGTCACGGTGGACTGACATCATAATCGATTACGTTATGAATGACGTGATTTAGTCCGTCATAAACACTTAATAATCCGCCAAGCTGTACGAATTGTATGTATTTACCATTTAATAAACATTCGCTTGCATATTTTGAAACTAATTTTGCTGTGCGTTTTTGCTGCCATAGCCAGCAGTACCCGGTCAAATTAGTTTCAAAATATTCAACAGCTTACCTGTATAGTTTTCTGGAAATTGAGATTCAGAGCGTGCAGGGGTCGATTGATCCCAACATGGGCAATGAGTATTAGGCTTAGCTAAAGATGGACGGGACATAGCTAAATCTTGATTCATTGATTGCTTTGTATGATAGTGGTTCGGAAAAAGAAAAAGTAAATTATGTTTAAACTAAATAATGAAGTATCCGGATATCATGTTCGTCCGTGCCAATTGTGTTTATGGATGTTACGGCAAATATATTTAGACATGCCATTTCCCATAACTGTTGCTTTGTTGTTTGTCCAAAGCGTTAGAGTAAAGACTAGCTTGTGTGACTATATTCGTTGTAACTATTTCTATATCGCCGAGTTTATCTCACTCGTTGACAGGTGGCGCCACCTTCCATTTCAGCATTAAAATGTGTGAATGTTTGATCTATCGAGTCCCTGATTCCAGGTCCCATTCACAACATAACTAGGCTGGTTTTATTTCAGTCTATTCTTGGTAACCTCCCCAGCTTTTACACTAGTACCCATTTATACTCATGGGTGGAGAGAGACAACGAGGAGAGAAGGAGATTGCCTGTTTCCAGCGATCGTCGGTTGGCCGAACATAGAAGCGATCCCGGGGGTCACCGGTTTTACAGCTCTGCTCGTTACCGCCCGAGCTACGGCCTCCTCGTGAGGATGTTATATCCTATATATTAGCCAATATAGTACACCAAATTTGCAAACAGGATTAACCTATGAGAAAGGCAGTATAACTGCTCTCATAAAACCGCTATATCGGGTAACCTTTCCATTGCAGTGTTCCTTGTTCCAATAATTCGCCAGTTAATTCCACCACTTAATCTGTCTGGATCGGTGGTTTATATTGCGATTTATCGTCATTGCTTCCATATCTTTCTATCACTCTTCACCCGGCAGTGTTACCGTAAACAGTTTTACTCACTATCCACCAGGTAGCGACACCGTTCCGTTCAGGATTATCTTCGACCAATGGGAACACAAAGCGATAGGCTGATAAACCGACAACCTGTCACGTTGAGATTCCATAGAAGCTTACGTTTGACGTGCCACGATTTAGTTGTTATGTTTCACGCGTAACATGGGTTTCCATTCAGACTTTATTTTGACCTATTCACGGTTCATTTTCAGTTTAAACGATGAGGATAGTTTTAGTTATGATGTATTCGTCTGATGAAGACACATAAGCATTATTTCTACTATTGTCTATCCCGCAGGCGTAGGGTTCCATATCAGTGGCAACTCTTGTACGCGTACAACTTCTGTAGTCATCCATCACTGACATAGTCATAGAAAATAAGGTTAGACGTGAGGAATGTCCTCAATACCCTAGTTTGATGACGATTTGCACATCTGTACAGATCCACGCCTCTTTATTCACGTCACAAACAAAGAACATTTAGCACTGAACGACAAAGACTAACCCCTTCTTACTACCTATCCAATATCTCGATAGAAAAAGCAAAAGGACTTCTTTCAATATGCAACAGGCCAGCTCTCCAAAAATTTTGTAAATACCTTTTATATGTCAAGAAAAAATAAGTCACCAAGCCTATTATCGCTGTTATTAATGTAATTAGTATTTATTTATTAACCTCGTGATAAACACTTCACATTTTGTCACTTTACTCGCCATAATAATTGTTACCCTCAAATGCTGCCTCGGTAGCCTGAGTGTAATACACGTGAAACTGGAACTGAAACTGACCATTTTTTTATTCACACGTGAAACGTGACTGAAGGTGAACAATGGCATATAAATGCCTATGGAGCCTGCAGTATCGATGTGTTAATTTCTCTGTTTACGCGCGATGCATGACACGCGCATTGTGACACGTGAGGAGTGAACCTCTATGGAAATACAGTATAGTGTACGAAATAGCTAAAGCGACTTACAGGTAGATATTCACAGCAGAATGCTCGAAAAGAAAATGGTCAAAATTGTATACATTTAGAGGCTTAAATTGTAGAATTTGACGTAATGGAACAAAATAAATCTTAACATATGATGATGATGATTGCATTACGTATAAAATTAACATAATTTTTTAAGTTGTGAAATTGAATTAGAGACACGAGCCCATAATTCCACTTCGCAAGTAAAAAATTAATATAATTTGTACGGAATGAAATCGTCATATTGAAGATTTCTGGTTGTCTACCCTTGTTGATGACGTATGCTCTACCCCCTTCGATAACACCTTGTACGAATGGTTGCTGCGACAACCGGTTCCACCGATGAAGATGGAGCGTGACACTAGCTCGCCTCGTAGCTACAGAGACCTGACGATATTTATATTAGTGCCTGGGGCTGATCTAACTGCGCCTTTTCAGAACGATTGGTTCGACACGGTGGTCTTCCGTGTTCTCCAGAATAACAACAAATATATGACAAACTTTTGCCTTGTATATATCACAAGGTGATCGTTTTACTTCCTAACTTTAACCATACAATAAACCTACAAAGTTGGTAACTTTTACTGTTACCTAGCGATCTATTCACAATCATTAAATATTACAACTCAATGTTTCCTAAGCTTCCCACTTTGACCAGCTCTTGCCTACTTAAAACCATTCAGCAAGAGTTTCACAAGATGCGAGGCAGACCGAACTCCCGATTAAAAGTTAAAGTCCCCCTTATGTACTATCTCAGTTTCTATTCTCCCTCCATCTTGGTTTCGCACCGCCGGAGGTTGCTCTGATTCTCATTGGATTATGACATCATTTTGACCAATCAAGACCCCGACCCTCCCTCCCCGGGAGGGTGCTTTCTACCTAGCACCTGCGGTTTGGCTGGTTCTTGAGTGATGGGATCTGTCGTTCCCCTAACTTTACTTTAGAATTCCAGCTGGCTTCTCATGTCATTCCTGACGAATGCCCTGCCCAGAATGACGAATGCTTGTTTGATAACAAGGCTTACTGGTGGATTAGTACGCCCCTACGATTAATATGTTTTTGATGGTAACTTTCGATTGTGTCCTAGCACGCCTCTGCAATTAATATGTTTTTGATAATAACTTTCGATTGTGTACCTAATGCCTGCAGGACGCTACACTGTCCATGTCATGTTCATTACCTATTAGTCGACAACTTGTAGAATGCTAGAGTTAATCGGCACATGAGTTACCATTCCTCATAGCCGGGTTATTCTCGGCTTATCTGGTCCCACACTCCGTGAGAACACAGACCGCTACGTAGCTAACTAAGTCCGTTTGTCCTATCTAATCCCTTGATTGATTCCCACCTGGTGCCAACCATTATCTTTTATGCTCGGTTCAGTTTCGGCGAAACTGTACCTGCACTAGCTGACGTATCTGCTGCCAGTCATCCAGTGCTGATAAATAATAAGATGCTCTAGCCGATGATCAGTGCATCTAAATATACACAGTGACATAGTCTCTTAGCTCATCTGGTATTCAAACAAGAATTGTGCTCGGGCTTACTCCTCGTACATATAAGATGTCCATCGGGGTCATGACCTCCCCGCAAGATGGTCCCATATCTACACATGCCCCTCAACCAAAGTTAATTAGCCGTCTCTGAAGGCCTACAGAGAGTGATAATTAACTCGTTGTGCGCTATCAACAACTCCAACCCACACCATACCAGATGCCTCCAGACTATGTCACAACCATAATTACGTCACACGTACTCCAACAACAATAATTAAACATGTCCGGGTAACGGAATATCATGCGCAATTGACCGTCCCCAGAAACATAGGAAAACAGCATAATCCTATACAAAGTACGAACTTGTCCGGGTAATGGAATATCATGCGCAAATGACCATCCCCGGAAACACATTAATAGCATCATTAAATATAACGGTATAATATGCTTAAATATAATAACAGCAATAACATATTGAATCCACAGTGCAAATACCATTACAAATCATGTTCAATTAATAAACAACAATATAAAGTCATTTTCCTACCATGAAGTGTTCCACATACAGCATATGAAATTCACTCCAAAATGTCATTGGGATGATTCCAATAGGTCACCAAGATCCACGTTAGGAGGTTCACCAATGTCATCATATAGCTCCACGTCAATCCAGTGGTCAGCCGTCGGGTCGATCTCAGTCCTGGCAATAGCGTTAGGCGACGACCCGGCCAACATCTCCACCATTACCGGCAGGGCTGCAGTTCCCCGCGGGGGCAGAGGATGAATGTGACGTGGCGCACTACTATGGGCTGCAGGTGGCTTGCATTTAATCCAAATCCACTTTATATAAAATAAATAACACAATAATTACTACAACGGAGGAGCCCGTCGCATATGATGCGAAAGAGCGTACTGCAATGCCATCGACCATCACTGGGTCGATCGCGGATAGCGGTGCTAGCGGCACATACTTGGATTTTTGTAAATGGTTCCAGGGTTGCATCTTCAAGTGATTCACAACCATGGACTCGTTCAGAACTCCGACCACATCCAAATGGGGCATCTCAATGGCCAGGCCAACCCGAGTGTATGTCCTACTGTAAGACGCAACAGGCTCGAATTGCCAGCCTTTCCCGCTATAACCACATTCACCAGACATTAATGCATACACTCCATTACTCACCACACACCGGTCGGTCAGTCGTCCGTCGCAGTGTATATCCATTGTTTCACCAAACGTTTGCAACACAACGCCTATTTTCTTACTGGCAAACAGTTTGCTAGAGGTTTCATTTGATTCGGAGAGCTGAATATTACAAGCACTGTCGGTCCTATTGGTTAACAGGCTTACAATGCATGGAACGTGGGTATGTCGACCCGTAGTGGACCATGACACACTCGGGGCTCCTCCACGCGACATTCGGATGGCGTGAAGTACCACCCAGTCTTGGTGTCAAGACCGATGCTGGTCCGCACGATCAGTACTTGCATGTAGTATCCCCTCGCAATTAGCCTTTCCGGCCACGCATGCAACCCGTATTCGATATATTCGCCCCCGTCAATTAGCGGCAACGTCGCTACGTAATGGAGTAGTGAGTCGTCTTTCCATAACGGATACACGACCACGTTGCGGTAGTACCACTGATACGGACGTATCAGTCGATTTCCCACACTAACTTGTTTGGCCACGGAATTGAGGTCAGCAGGACTGAATAATTCTTCCGTTAGTCTACCTAACTCTAGGGATGCCGTTTGTCTATGAAACTGTGATGCTGCCTTCTGGTAGCTATACACTACACTTTCGCAAGAGTCAATTATGTGTCCAAGTCGCACTAATGCGTATAAGTCGGCATGTCGGGCGGCGTGCACCTTAAACATATCGCTCACATTTCTAGTTAATTCCACTAGGCCAGTGGTAATTTCCTTGATACGGTCAACGTTGGTATTGATCCCTACGAATGCCAGTTTCACGTGGGACGCTAGTTTGTTGGAGAAATGTCCCTCAAAGCAACTTTGACTACCTCTTTAATTGCATCTATATCACCAGAGGTAGCGGTACCGAATAGAGACGAGGCTATGTCCCCGACAAAGTCAAATAAGCCACGTTTGCGTCGTATACTGTCCCTAGCCACCATAGTTTGTTGTGTCCTAACAGCGATCTTCTTAATATTGTTAACACGATGTTGCAAACCGAAAATGTCTTGAACGCTCAACGAAGTCTTTTGATCGATGTCCGCAATAAGAACACGAAATTGCACTAATCGTTCAAGAAATTTGGCAGGCAAATAAGGGTGGTCGATAGATACCACTACGGTCAATTCAGCCCGGATAACGGATATATCCTCGGGGTTAGTTATCATTACTCCGTTCGGTAATCTATGTACACTAGACTTTTTACACAGTCCAATTACTAAACTCACTATAGCTACTACCACACCAAATTGTAAAATATACATGATTCCACGCTCTGAGATGCTTACTGGTACAATCATAGACAGAAGGATAACTAGCGGCGGCTACGTCGCCTTATAACTGCCTCTATATGATCGATGAAGTCATCGTACAGGGCGCGGCCGAATGCGCCAATCCTGAGCCGCTTCATGTCAAACTCGACTTCCGGCACATGACTGCGCTTGCGCATAAAGTAACGAGGCGCTGGCAGCGTTTCCATTGGTTCCGGCACACTCTCGGGTACCTCCTCCGAGCTGTCCATCACCACCGGTTGAGGAGTCACGTGAGTTTCCATCGGTGACTCATGGTTTCGATTCTCACTCGTACCAGGTTGACTGATGTTATTATCAACCATCCTACCCCTCTTGCTCACTCTCAGCTCATCATCAGAAGCTGGTCGCTTCCTACGAGCTCTCTTACCAAGGGTTGCCTTATGGTCGGATTCTGGCCCTTCTTCGGACCTTGGGAGCATCATCACCCTTGGATGATGGCTATCTTTCGTACCCTTTGCAGGGTTACGAATAGGGCGTGGCCGTACCTTGTCCCAGCACATTTCTGAGTCGACTACGCATAACTTAGATATATTCAGTACGCGTACCTTCCCAGACCTTTGATGCCGGACATGAGCCACTGGCCCATTGATCTTAAAGATCTCATATTCGGGGTCACTGTGAGAGGTCAACTTCATGCGTTCCTCCGCCTTTACGACCACCGAATCACCCACCTTAAATACACCAGCATTTGCACGCTTGTCAATCTGTTCCCGGTGGACCTCACGAGACCTAGCCGTTTCCATACGAGCGCAGTAGGGCATTGTTAAGACAGGTCAGTCTCTCACCCAGATCCTGCGATGCGTCTACTGGAATAGCAAACGGCAGTCTTGCCCGTCGACCATAGGTCAGATAAAATGGTGTATATCCTGTCGTGGAATGACGAGTACTGCGATACGCGGTTAACGCCGCGCCAGATTCATCCTCCCACGTACGAGAAGCATTGTTAACCCCTTTCTGGATTAAGTCCTTAAGGGTCCGATTGAACCTCTCGGTACGCCCATTGGTTTGTGGGTGGTAGGGACTCGATCTTCTATGGTCGATCCCATGCTCTCTAAATCGCTCTTCTAGCGACTTAGAGCAAAACTCTTTTCCCTGATCGGTTATTACGATCTCAGGGACACCATGACGTGCGACGTACTCGTTGAAGAATTTGTCCTCAACGCTTTGCGACGTCTTAGCAGGAATCGGATATGCCTCTGCCCACGCAGAACAGTGATCGATCACCATCATGATATACACATTACCTTTACTCGACTCCAACAGTGGACCTATCAAATCCATGCCGATTATCTGACTCGGATAATTGGCCATGGGCATTTCACTGTACCGTGGTCGGGTAGTGACAGGTCAGTTGACCTGGCACGTCGTACACGTCTCTAGCATACGTACCACGTCTTTCCTCAAAGACGTCCACACAAACGATTCTCTTACCATACCGATGGTCCTTTTCAGACCTTGGTGACCAGCTCGTTCATGAGCTTTCTGGAGCACTTTCTCACGGAACAGGGTAGGTAAGACAATTCGGGGGTACTCGGCGTCCAACGCTGAGGGCGTAATTAAAGAATACAGAATACCGTTCTTGACCATGTACTCCTCCGGGGTGTTCTTAAACAACTCCGGGTATTCCTTGGTCTGCTCGGCACATAACCTGTCGTAGGGAATGTCAAATACCTCCAGAGGGACATGCGGTAACGCACCCTCATCCACATCCGGTATGACAAAATCGCCTGTGTCTAAGGTGGCGATCTCAACTGGACGACGTAACCTGGACAACATGTCCGCTCGAATATTCTTCGAGCCTTGGATGTATTCAATCTTACATCCGTACTCGGCAATCAGCACCGCCCAGCGCTGCACTTTCGTGTTCTTAACTTCTCCCACAAACAAACTCTTTAGGGGTTTGTGGTCAGTATACATGGTGAACTGCGCACCAAACAGATACGGTCTAAGCTTCTTCAATGCATATATCACAGCATAAGCTTCCTTTTCTATTACAGGCCAGTTTAGCTGACTGTCCTTCAGGGTCGAGCTTACATACTGTATCACTCGTTCTATACCCTTATCATCTACCTGTACCAATATTGCACCTATCGCATAGCTTGATGCATCAGTATATAGTTTATACAGGGCATTTAAATTTGGATAGGTGAGAACCGTCTCACTACACAGCAAGTTTTTCAATTTCTTAAACGCTTGCTGTTCCTCCTTACCCCACTCAAAACGTTTATACTTCTTAGTCAATTCTATCAAAGGGTTAGCAATTTCGGCATAGCCTTGCACACAAGAGCGGTAATAACCTGTAGCTCCAAGGAAACTTCTCACCTCCCCCACATCGCATGGCGGTGACATCTCTCTTATGACCTTGACCTTCTGAACCTGAGGAGCCACTCCTAGTGCCGAAACACGATGCCCCAACAAGTCCACAGACTCACGGGCAAACTCGCATTTCTTTTTCTTAACCTGTAAATTGTATTCTCGAATCCTACGCATAACCTTACGCAAATGCTGTGCATGCTCAGCCGGATTTCTGGAATATACGACTACATCATCGACAAAAACATGCAAATATTTTCCCACGAATTCTCGGAAAATATCGTTCATTGCCCTCTGAAATACGGCACCTGAGTTGCAAAAACCAAAAGGCATCCGAATAAAGTCGAACAAACCTTCACTGCAAACGAACGCTGTTTTCTCTATGTCTTGGCTGTCCATTGGTATCTGCCAATAGCCAGACTTCAAGTCCATAGTCGAAAATATCGTTGTGCCGCACATCGAGTCAAAAATATCTGTTATATTCGGTAATGGATAACTGTCTTTGCGACATACAGAATTCAACTTCCTGTAGTCAACACAAAATCTCGTGTCCCCGTCCTTCTTGGGCACTAACGTAATGGGCAACGCCCAGGGTGACGACGACAGTCTTAGGACGCCCACGGCCAGCATTTCAGCCACTTGATTCTTGACTACTTACTGCTTGGCAAGCGGTAGATGGTAGGCTTTCTGCCTTATAGGAAACGCATCTCCTGTTGGTACCATACACTTCACTTTGGGGACCAATCCTATGTTTGGACGAGCCGTATCAAAGTTATCCGCAAAGTCCTCAAGCACTTTGTCGATAGCTTTATATCCGGTCGTTTCTTTACAACTCTCATAAACATAATTTGTCTGTTCCCTATAGGGATACCTAAAGGGATATATCTGGCCAAACCATACTACAACTTTGGCCCGATAGACAATCTTTGCATTTCCCAAGTGCAAAGCATCCGCACCAAGCAAACATTCATGCCTCATTCTCGCTACTACCGTACTCGGAATAGGTTGGGCGTTACTGAATTTTACTTGGGTCTCCCCCAAAATTTCTATCGGGGAATCATTTACTGCCAAGAGCATCTTTGCCCTTTTCAATGGCCTAGCATTCAACATGCTACGCCATATATCCTTGCGAATCAAGGATGTACTAGCACCAGTATCCACTAAGGCATGCAAGTACTCACCCTGATCCGTGGACCGTTTTTATCTATTTTCAGACGGATTAGAAACCGCTCGGTCGTTGAATTCACCAACGGTTTCCTCCGTCGTCGTTTGACGGACTCCTCCGTCCACTAACTGCCTCGGCGTAACTGTTTCTTCGGGAGGATGCGTCCTGTCCGACACCGTATGAATAACGGCCCTGCGCATCCGTCCCTTCCCCGGTCAATACTAACCCATCGCTGTCTTCATTTTCGTCCCGATTGCGAAACTGATTGTTCATATCCTTGCGGAAGTTCCTTGAACAGTCACGGGGGGGGGGGGGGGGGTTGACATTTCTCTCCGGATGCCGTCGGTCGACGATGTCGATGTCCATGGCGTCGGTGCGTGGCCGTTTGATGGCCCTGCGTGCGGGTGGACTCTGTTGCTGGCCCCAGGCGGAACCATTCTGCGGCGGACCTCTTGATGGGCAGTCCCTCTCGTAGTGGCCGTCTCTACCACACCTGAAACATTTTACCGTATTTATGGGAGCGGTCTTCCTGCCCATGTACGCACCAAGGCTGCTGCTGTGGTACTTGGCACAGTCTTGTGACATATGCCCTTCCTGTCCACAACTAAAACACGTCGTGGGCGGCGTCCGTCTCGGCTGTGGTCGCGGGGTGCGCTTCCGGTCGACATTCTCTCTCGGCTTTATCGCCTGACGACAGTCGCTTTTGTAATGGCCGACCCGGCCACAGTTATAGCAGGTCACGTGCTGCAAGTCTCTCCCTGCTCGTGCCTGTCGGGGCGAGGGCCGGGCACGTTGCTTTGCCTGCGGGGTTGTCTTCTTCGTGGGCTGGGCGGCCCCAGCCACCGGCTTCTGCTCTCTTAACTGCAGGTCGCTCACCAAACCACACAGTTGCTCAATCATTTTGCTCTGTTGAGCAATCTGTTTCTTTAACGTGCGAACTACGCTCAATATTTACTTTTCTTCCTCGGGACCCACCATGTTTACCTCCATGCTCTCCTCCTGCCGCTCATCTATTTTCATTGCTCGGAGCAGGTCGTCACAGGTGGCTTCCTCCTCCGCAATCTCAATAGCACGGGCCAGGGTGGTGGCCTTCTTTCGGACAATTCTCTTGCTGAGATGGTGGTCGGATAGTCCCTTGAGGTAAATTCCCAAAATGGTCCTCCGGTTATCAGTGTTCTCGACAGGATAAGCTCGGGCGCTCAGTTCCCGATACCGTCTGTTAAAAGTTATGACGGTTTCGTTCCGTCTCTGCCGTACGCCCTCGAGATCATATTTTATTCGCTCCACTTCGTTCGCCGAGACGAAGTTTAGCGTTATATAGTCGTGGAATTCGTCGAATGTGACGTCTTCCCTGATCTTGCCCACTAGGAACCCATCTATGGCTCTGGACAACTGCCCTCGTGCCGCTCTGGTGATGACGTAGGCTGGTATGCCCTCTAGCCGTCCCTCATTAGCGACCCATGCTCGCCGGGTCTCATCGAGGAAGGTTCTCACCTCCTCCGGCACTACTCCGTCACAGGGCTGTATGCGGTAGATCATGTCCCGGATCTCCTTCCGCTACACCCGCTCGGCTTCCCGACGGTTACTGCTTTCAACAATGGCTCCCGCCATTGCTACGGCCATCGTCTGCATGGCGGCTACGGTCTCGGGTCTAAGCTGGTGTGCTACTGGTACTTCCATGGGTGGCATGACAGGGTCCACGCCTTGCTTGGCTGGTGTTGCCATTCTGCGTTTTTACTGATAATAAAGGCTGACAATGATTCTTTGAAGACGGGGTTGCTCGGGGCAGACTACCTCTGTAGTTATCTTCACGGCAGCACTCGCACGATACTCGCGATGCTGTATGATACGGGTGCTTTCTGACAACTTTGCAGCGTTTATAAATGCTTGTACACGGTCAGTGACGTCGGTCAGTACAATGGCTGAATTAGTTAGCGGTGTTTCTGGTTGGGCCATATATCTTATCTACTCACTGTTGTCACTCTGAATCCTGGCTGGTGAAGCCAATGAAGATTTCGGGTTGTCTACCCTTGTTGATGACGTATGCTCTACTCCCTTCGATGACACCTTGTACGAATGGTTGCTGCGACAACCGGTTCCACCGATGAAGATGGAGTGTGACACTAGCTCGCCTCATAGGTACAGAGACCTGACGATATTTATATTAGTGCCTGGGCCTGATCTAACTGCACGTTTTCCGAACGATTGGTTCGACACGGTGGTCTTCCGTGTTCTCCAGAATAACAACAAATATATGACAAACTTTTGCCTTGTATATATCACAAGGTGATCGTTTTACTTGCTAACTTTAACTATACAATAAACCTACAAAGTTGGTAACTGTTACTGTTACCTAGCGATCTATTCACAATCATTAAATATTACAACTCAATGTTTCCTAAGCTTCCCACTTTGACCAGCTCTTGTCTACTTAAAACCATTCAGCAAGAGTATCACAAGGTGCGAGGCGGACCGAACTCCCGATTAAAAGTTAAAGTCCCCCTTATGTACTATCTCAGTTTCTATTCTCCCTCCATCTTGGTTTCGCACCGCCGGAGGTTGCTCTGATTCTCATTGGATTATGACATCATTTTGACCAATCAAGACCCCGACCCTCCCTCCCCGGGAGGGTGCTTTCTACCTAGCACCTGCGGTTTGGCTGGTTCTTGAGTGATGGGATCTGTCGTTCCCCTAACATTACTTTAGAATTCCAGCTGGCTTCCCATATCATTCCTGACGAATGCCCTGCCCAGAATGACGAATGCTTGTTTGATAACAAGGCTTACTGGTGGATTAGTACGCCCCTACGATTAATATGTTTTTGATGGTAACTTTCGATTGTGTCCTAGCACGCCTCTGCAATTAATATGTTTTTGATAATAACTTTCGATTGTGTACCTAATGCCTGCAGGACGCTACACTGTCCATGTCATGTTCATTACCTATTAGTCGACACTTGTAGAATGCTAGAGTTAATCGGCACACGAGTTACCATTCCTCATAGCCGGGTTATTCTCGGCTTATCTGGTCCCACGCTCCGTGAGAACACAGACCGCTACGTAACTAACTAAGTCCGTTTGTCCTATCTAATCCCTTGATTGATTCCCACCTGGTGCCAGCCATTATCTTTTATGCTCGATTCAGTTTCGGCGAAACTGTACCTGCACTAGCTGACGTATCTGCTGCCAGTCATCCAGTGCTGATAATATATATCCAAATAATGAGATGCTCTAGCCGATGATCAGTGCATCTAAATATACACAGTGACATAGTCTCTTAGCTCACCTGGTATTCAAACAAGAATTGTGCTCGGGCTTACTCCTCGTACATATAAGATGTCCAGCGGGGTCATGACTTCCCCACAAGACGGTCCCATATCTACAATATGTTAACATTTATTTCGCTTCATTACATTGGGGTACACACATTAAGCCTTTCAAAGTACGATATTTTTACGGATTATGGTGTGAATGCGCACCTTTAGGTAATGGGAAAAGACAATTCACATTTCCAGGGTATCCGTCCATCATCTGACCTCGTATGACGTCATAATCATCTCAGCGCGTGTATGATGACGCCACAATCATTACGTCACAAAGGGTTCCATATAGACCGTCATCAAATCTCAAATAGTCCGACATGTTGTATGAATTGTGTCCTTGTAATTCTTTGCTATTTAATAAACATACTGATGAACATTTTGAAACTAATTTGACTTGGCGCTCTTGCTGCCTTAGGCAGCAATATCACCCAGTCAAATTAGTTTCAAAATATTCAACAGCTTACCTGTGAAGCTTTTTGGACATTGATAGCCAGTGTGTTCAGAGATCGATCGAGCCCAACACGAGCGAGGTGTTGGTGGAACTTAGCTAGAGATGGGCTGATGATAGCTAAAACCGGAAAGGTCCATTAAATCCCAAACAGACTCGTAAATTTAACCAAAAATAAACAAACCCGATCTTGGATATCCGATGATCAGCACATCGTCTGCGCGTGCTTTGAATTCTGGTAACCTATCAAAAATCTCGTCCAGGTCTGGTATAGGTGGGTAGTAGTGGCCCTCGTGCTACCACATGGTAAGCCCTTCGCCATCCACATCCTCAACACGAACCTCCTTCATTATGCTAAAGTGAAATATAACGGCAAATCATGGATTATTTATTTGAATGGAAACATACAGGGTGAGTTTAGGCCCATTTAGGCTGGAGGGTCCTATATGAATAGACTAGACGTCGTGACTTCGTTGTCGATTTGTTCAGACACAGAAATGTATTTTTTTAAAACCTTTTCATACGTTTGTCGAAATAGTCATCTCGAAAAAGAAAATAAACTAGATAGATTCATTTCTAGTTAAGTTCCGCCAACATTTTTATGCCTTGGAATCGATTTGAAACTTCGAAACAGGAATTCTCTGAATCTAATCTTCAAGGTAACTATACAAGTAACCTGTTGAATATTTTGAAATTAATTTGACTGAGAGCTGTTGCTGCCAATAGCAGCAACAGCTCACAGTCAAATTACTTTCAAAATATTAAAGATAATGTTTATTAAATTAAAATTTCATCAAAGATATACATTTCGTACACGAAGTGTAGTAGTGACGGAACTAGGTCAGTTTGATTGCTGCGCCATCTAACGTGTGACCGTGTTGATTATGATGTCAGCCACTTGAGTGACAGATCGGATCCCATGCTTAGCCTACGGAAGAATGACGGGAGTGTGTCAACCATATACAATTTAAAGGAAATGATCAGGAAACTAACATATGCTCTTGAATGATTGTTTTATATAACCGATAGCTCACAGTAAAAAACAGAAATACATCAGAATAATTAGAAAAAGCAGCTAAATACCATTTGTGCCACCCTGGCTGGAATGAATTAGTAACTCAGCTGGACCTATGCCCTCTGGTGTACCCCGAGCGAATAAATAATACCCCCCTATAGCCGGTGATATACGCTTAGTTATATTCGCGCTAAGCTACGTCAGCAGGTAAAATACTGTTTAGTCTTAAAACAATTTGACTGAAAGCCGTTGTTTTCAGAGACGGTGTCTACATTCAGTCACACGAAATTCAAAATATTCACTTGGCATCACATTACTACCATGGAAACCAGCAGTGTATTTTGAAATCATTTTGACCAAAACTTGCTGCTTCCACCAGCAAAAAGTGACTTTCAAATATAACGTTTTCAAATGGAGCAATAGTGAATTATCAGTGGTGAGTTAATCGCTCTACATCGGCGCCTATAGAGAGTACTATTCATACCGCTTACAAAACTATATTCAGATGTGCTTTCGTTATATTCAGGTAGGCTTATGAGGTATACCTGCACACAGTGACATACGGCTGAGTGCGAAACACCAGCTTGGCCACTAATTGGCTCCAAGTTTAACGATGGTAGTTTATTTAATATTGTATGAAATTACCAATAAACATCATGTGTTATTTCCTCTTTCCATTCCTTTAGCACACATACTACACACCGGCCTTCAGCATCCTCAATAGTCTTTCTTTCATGAAATACTACATGTTTACACACGCACGCAGGCACCCACGGACGTACGCACGTACACACACGCACGCACGCACGCACGCACGCACACTTAGTAACCCAAAACACAAAAATGACACCCTGTTAAATCGAGCCCTCGACAAATAATTTAGCGCAAGAAGTATATACATACATTTAGCGACCCACTACACAGGCCAGTTCAGACGTATTCTCGATGACTTTCCAATGCGAGACAGATACCACTTTAAATAGGCCTACATAAATTTATCTGGAGGTCGCATTGCATCACGCGTGCATTAACCCAGGCTAATAATGTAGTTACATATCCCATACTCGTGCTGTAAATATGGATAGATACAAGAAGAGATAGCCCAGAATGTTTGCATATAGTTATGACCTACACAGATAGCCAACTTAGAGAGCTTTAACGTAAAATTAAGGCCTACATTTTAAATGGACACATGATTTAGGTTTGAATATACTCATAGATATGGTGCGCATAGTCAATCCTGGATTGCCAACTGCCAAATAGACGATACCAGTCCATCATATGACGTCATAATCAACTACGTCACACGTAGGCTGTCGTCATAATCATATACGCCATGAATGACGTAATTAAGTCTGTCGCAGACCCTTAATAGTCCGCCAAGTTGTATGAATTGTATGAATTTACTATTTAATAAACATTCTGTTGAATATTTTGAAACTGATTTTACTAGGTGAGGTTGGTGCAATAGGCAGCAACAGCACCTCGCCAATTTATTTTCACAGTATTCGACAGCTTACCCGTATGATTTCTGGAAATTGAGATTCTGGAAGTGCAGGAATCGATCGATCCCAACACGGGCAAAGGGTGGGTGGAGCTTAGCTAAAGATGGGCCGGGCATAGCTAAAACTGGACAGTTTATTATCCGCTACCTACCTACCCCTTTTGTGACGCCATTGGCTTGGAGGTACGAGTTTAAATCGTACATCATTGGTCGCTGGGGTGAATACTGCCGCCACCCGATGGACAGAATGACGAAGCGGGCTATGGAGTGGATGATTCTCGTGGCCATTGAATACTGTATTAATTAATTTAATTACTTTAATTGAGTGTATCAGAGGGCTTAATATCTAATCTAGTCGACCTGACTAGAGTTAGGCGGCTCGCCTCCATCTAGAAGTTAAATTTGACAGGCTTTTATTTCATAAACATTCATCTATTTCAGTATTATATCCGTTCAAAGACGGATGAAGAAGCTATATTGCATTAAACTATGTATTCCATTGGGCATGGTGTCTTTAGGTTATGAATTTGTTTAATTGCATAGATTAACAAAATTGTAAACTTTGAGTCAGACATGAACATGTCAAGATAGCTGCAATATTCCGAATTTCCAGAATTTGTAATAATTAAATTTCTACATACACACTGCGCTTATGGCAAGTTAAACATGTATGCAATGGAACAAAACGAACCTTGACACCAGCTATGAAAATACTAGTGCTAACACGTGCATAGTTCTATATTACTTAATATGGTACCTCCATTGATTTTCTGTACACATGGTATAGCCTGCAGTTTGCAACAAATAATGGACCGTATAAGCATACCTATCCATAGTCTGACGTCATATGACGCCATAGTCAACTACGTAACACGTAGGATGACGTCATTACCAGTGACGTCATGAATGACGTAGACACGTTCGTCATAGGCAGAAACAGCACCCAGTCAAATTAGTTTCAAAATATTCAACAGCTTACCCGTATAGTTTTCTGAAAATTGATAGTCAGGGAGTTCAGGGATCGATCGATCCCAACACGAGCAAGGGTTAGTGGAGCTTAGCTAGAGATGGGCGGGGCATAGCTAAATTGGAAAGGTCCATTCATTGCATTAGTGCATTCGATGGGGGGTGGGTGGGGGGGGGGGGGGGTGGTGGCGAGGATGGTGATCTAGCAGAGAGATTACAGTTATAAGTGATACATGTGATGTTGTAGGAAAACTGGTTCAAAACTATTGTTGGGATACAAATCATAGGAATCCCATGGCTGGCAGATCTTTATTTGTGATGAAGAAAATAGGACTTATTTGAAGGAAACTCCAGCAGTCAATAGAAGTGACTCACTATATTAAAATTGAACAATCCACGGCAAGCTGACGAATCTGTCTCATTCCCTCATTTATTTGAAATTACAAATCAGCTATATGCGTAGACGATGCAGATATTTAACTGACGTATCCTGAAAAAATATATAATAACGAAGCATAATATCGTGTGACAATATTTCAACTTTGCTCCAATGCAAAAATGTATGCTGGGTTTATCGTAAAGATACAAACTAACCTTCTTAATGGGCGATGCTCGAAGATATATAGCTGAGCATGGGCCATGATAATCTTTAGTATTATTTTCAGCTACAGGGTAGGTTGTCTTGGATGTATGATCTTGTCAATGTAAAGGACTAGGCTAACACTGTGTAAGACAGCTGGTTTAGTAATGGACCTTTCCAGGGTAATGACGTCATATAACGTCATAATCAGCTAGGCGGCGTGTAGGATGACGTCATAATCATTACGTCATAAATGATTCTATATGGCCCGTCGTTAACTCATATACATTTTTATATCTAATTATATCCCCTGTGCCTAATTACGATTTCGACCGACTGCATTGTTTACAATGTATCATGGATGTGTGGGTCGGTGCTTTAACTGTCGCTGTGGTCTTCAGATCCAGTAATAAATCTTATTCATTCTAGCCATAACAAGGGCAGTGTTTACACTAGAGAGTTAATCCCGAGTAACGCCATACGTCAGCATGACGTCAGTCTGGATTAAGTCTTTAGTGAAAACACGGCCTAAAATTAAGACGCAATTACTCTTGGTGGTTTTCTACCGAGAATGACGAGCTGTTTGACAGGATAATGACAGACCATGTTCCAACAATTAGTTAATTAATTAAGAAGAAGTAATAATTAAGGAATTGATTTAGAATTGCCACGCTTGTATCAATTCATTGAGGAAAACAACGGGAATGTAATCTTGATTAATGGCGATGTGGATCGTTAGCCGCCAATCTACTCTGGTGGCCACCCGCATAGTGTATCTTTAACTCTTTAAACCATGACTTCCCATAAACATAATGTCAAGGCAGTTGAGAGGTAAACCGTCTGATAGTTTGAAATGTAATTTATGGTCCAATAATTTCAAATTATTCAACATCATAATCATTAAATTGAAAATGTCTCTTCGTATTTGGCCTTTCTGGTTCAAGGGGGATAATATGCGTTGTTTGAAGACACGTTTCTACACTCATGTCGATTCAAGCATAATGTCTCCTGGACAATTAACCCAAAACTGCTGACCATATGCTAGTTTAGTATAAGGTTACCTACCACATAAGACAGCCTGTGTCATTACCATACTGAGAAGTATTCACAGACGAACGTACATTAACTCTAATTGAAACCCCGTTCCGGCCAGCACATATGTTTAGAAGGAACGTGCTTAGCAGGGGCTTTGGCATAGACATCCGTAAATAGAAGCCAGGTCGACGACATCTAGCTTACTTAGGACACACCAAATATCGTGATAGTTCGGAAAATACTTAGCGAGATGACGGTGGTGATCGCGCCTAGGGAATAGAAGGGCGGAATGGTACTTTAATCATCGGGATATTCATGGAAGTTTGAGCAATAAATTCACGTTCAACAGAATTATGATAGATACTAACATAACTGACCTTTAATGAGGCACCAGTGTTTTTGCCGGATAAAAATATATGGACAGATTGGAAGCCCCGGGCTGCATTACAGAAACTCGTACCGGTTATGGTATGGATTTTCATACCGGTATCCTTGACAAAGGACACAATTATAATTACCTGAACTTTAATTTTATCTGCAAAACTCTCAAAACTTTAGGAATACATTGGGTGGGCATGGTCCGGATGTGAAGTCCAAGCGTCCACCTGATAGCCATCTTGAATATATTTCCTAGAGAAATTAATTTTAAAGATGATTGTGGCGAGGACGCTATCACGCGATAGCCATCTTCCCCCATTCATTTAGTACATACACCCGTTTACGACGTCATAGTAATATTTTGAAAATAATTTCAATGAGCTAACTTAGGATAACTTGGCCATTTTCGGTCCGATTTTAAAAAGGTAAACAGTTTTGGAATCCTCGTCTCATTCCGGTCCTGATAGCTAGAGGGATTACGTGCACCATCCCGGTACACTTTAGTATACATTCTCTTCCAACGCTGACAGGTGTTGTCAGGCAAGCTCTGACATGCGCGCTACGCGATCTCACTGACTTACCCCACGTTTTATAGAAAACCTTTCTCATATGTCTTTATACACACGTCCTATCCTAGTCAGGGGGGGGGGCGTGCTTGGAACATATCCGGAACGGTCGATCCGCGCTACAGCAGTCACGCTTTTCACTCTCGCCATCCATTCCAAATATTTCTCAAATTTCCTTGATTTAAGTTACTCACTGACAGTGACTTTATTTCCGGATGATGGTATTGAAGAAAGGGTAGATTAGCATCCACTTCAATGATTTGAACCTGAAAGTCCAAGCATGAAATGGCATGTACAATTCACATGTACAATGTAAGAAATATTGTGTTGACAGTCTTGAATCAACCCAACTGGAACTGTTTGTGTGTGACAGCAAAATATTCATGTCAAATTGTCTCCAAAATAGTCAACCACTGGTACACCGCAGCCACGGGCGCCATCAATGCCACCTTCGACGCCGATGATGCCGCTGACGTCGACGATGCTGACGCCAACGACGACGTATATAAATATGACTTGCTTCTGAAAAATATAGGTCAAAGGTAGATTTTGCTTCAAAACTGTATAAAATATGAAGTTGCATTCTGTACCATGTATCTCCATATCTTGGACCAATTTGTACAAAATTTTGAAATCAATGATCCTTTCCACTGCATCCACCCATCGCATGCCGCCATTATCAACTACGTAACGTGTAGAATTACATCCCAATGAATGACGGCATGAATTACGTAGATAAGAACGCATGTTTGAAGACGGACTATGCGTTGTTGTACGAATTGTATGTATTTACTATTTAATAAATATTCTGTGGAATATTTTGAAACCAATTTGACTGGGCATGTCGTGTGTTAATTAACTTTTAGGCCGCTGCCTGGTAGTGTACCATGCACGGTGTACCCAGGAATGTACATGCATTGTTTAATTATAAACTACAACTGTAGCCCATCATGTTACGGGCAACTTTCAAACTCCGTTACCGGACGGACATTTTCAACAATCTGCTTAATTAAATGTATTAGCTATTATGACTATCTAGTAGGCATCTGACTACAGTCATTCGTCTTCACCATCCTTGAGACTGAGCCGCATCAACAGTTCGCCTGCGGATATTTCCCAGCAACTTCAGAATTGTGCCATCTCGTGTACCTCATCAGTGACGCAGCATCTACCGTTATTTATGAACTTTTTCCGTACCGATGACTAATAGGTACTCATTTAGCTATTGTATTCATTCATTTCTTTACAGGTATTGATGACTAATAGGTACCGACCGATCGTCTGAGACCGCATTTTATAATTTATATCTTTTACTGTACCTATTATCCTTATTTTTGTGCTTATGACTATCAAACACCGCTAGGTCCTAGGACCTGGTTTATTCTCAATACTGTGATAGTTAGTTATATATGGCAGCAACCATCCTAGTTACATGTTTTGTTTATTTTATATAAAACATTAGGACCGCCGTACGCTAGGCTATACTATACGGCAACAATTAATCCGCATCACTTTTCTCCCAGCATCAATTTTACACTGAGATCACTGTTCATGTTCTCATTGTGCGAACCTGACATGTGATCGACTAAATCTGGCTATTTTAGCTTGATTATAGGTTTAAAAGTAATTAGGGACAGCCACTCCTTAGGAGACATTTGTGTAAGCCTCTTTACCGGATGTAGTGGATATGTAACATCGCACACCGGCTAGATTGTGTAAAATTGGCCAGATACCTTAGGGGCTCTTATTATATCGAGTGTATTCTTTCTACGCTCCTCCAACCGCAAAACTTATTAATTGTCTGGAACTCCCATCGGCATGTTGACATGATCCGACTTGGGAAACTATTGTGGTTTCCAAGCGGTGAAGACCAAAGTGGTCGATTTCGCATACACCCCCCCCCCCCCCCCACCACCCCCCCCCCTCTGTATCTTCGGATACCAGTTGTCATAGATAACCCCGCTAAAGCAGGAAGCACTGCAAAAAGATATTATTTCAAACCGATCAGCAGTGCATCTCTGGGCATCCTGGAACTTAACCCTAATGACAGGCAAACATTAGTTCCCCGATGCCGGATCTCGAAATGATCTGCCTCCAGCACACCAGGTGATGGATGGGACGCAGATCTCCATCTAACTCCGTACAGTGACTGGGTGCGGTCTTGGAACCCACCACGCCCTTACGCGAAGGTCACTGGAGATGGATAGCTGCCTCTTATTCCCCACCATAAACCTTTATGCGCTTTTCAAATTGCTTGTGCAATATTGACTTGTCATAGTGATGTTATATATGGTTGCGATGTGATATGTAACCGGATCGTTATATGATTCTGAAGCTGCCACTCCGTAACATGTCCGCTCGCTGCCCTTCTGATGGAGATGCTCCGGAAGGTGACCTTAGGGAAACCGAGCAAAAGATAGGTAGAAATTCCTGCCACTTGCGGCCAAAGCTAGTATATAAATCTAACACCTAACCGATAGTTTAAGATTTAGCAGAAGGACCGCATACATAAAAGCGGCAACTACCAATACAGTATATTGGACTTACATACGATGCCAGTGCTGAATTCTATGGAAATCATTCACCCCCATCTTCACGTAAAACAGCGCGCATCACATTAATTATAATTTCACTAGGTTGACTCACACTACACTTAGCATATGTTTGAACAAGAGAGTGACCCTTTTTTGCCAGCTCTCTTCCTTAGTTTCGGCGTTGAAGGCATTTTCCTGTGACGGAGACACGTGCGAGGCACTTTCCTCTCGCAACAATAATATATTTGTTAGGGGTATAATGCTTTATGTTAAATTACATAAGTGACCTCGTTAGGACGCTCCCTTGCAAGGATACCTCACGGATATATACGGATCGGTGAGGTACCGCTGGCGAATCCACGTTAACAAAACACCAACTTAGTTCTATGTACTGTACATTTTCTCTCTCGTCCTAACAAAAGAGTACCAATGTTTGTGTAGTATATATATTTCTTAATCATCATGTCTGGGCTCCTAAATTGAGTCATAGACCATCATACCGGTGACACTAATACTTGGGACGAGACAGTGAGGTTCAATCTCGGCGGCAATGGTCGCATGGCCCCATTGGAACGTTATCCTTCCACCGGCTCTAGAAGTTGGTCTTTTTACTTTTCGGAGATTCGCGATACAGGATCCGTAACCCCGAGAACCATAGCTAACCAGCCCTCCCATGCATGTTGTACAAGCGGTGCAATGGAGCGGAGCAGTAGGACGGACCAGCGCATACCCCCGCGAGCTACACTGCACAGGATTATGTGCTGATAATTGACACTAGTTTGCATCTATTAATATCCCTGGAATATTTGATCATATGCCACACTAAACAGTACCAATTACAAATTCATGCAAATGTGGTTTCAAAAGTAACAAGAGTGGATCGTTAGCCTGATAACCCCTTTCATGCCAACAACGAGCCAAAGAGCTAAAATACTACTTATATTAATTAAGCATTTTAATGGTCAACCCTTTTAAAGAAAGTCTAATTTGTTGTAAATTTACTTCTGAAATTTTTGACTGGCTTGACCATTACAGGTGTAATGGTAAAGAAAATTCAAGCTTTGGCTTATCCGGTGTCCACCTGCAGGTCAAGAGAAGAGTATTTTTGAAAGTTTACCACTGGAATGACTGGCTCACCTAACGAGCGAGTTATTCCAGTTGTTAATTTTCAAAAATAGTCTTCTCTTGACCTGCTAATAGACATGCCTCAAGACCACTGCAGAGTCGTTTTGGTAAATTTTGATCATTAAAAGGTTAAGTTGACACAAGGGAGGTTTAACTAGGTTGCTACTCTCCATATGGAACCATCTAATATGATATGTATTCTTGCTGGATTTGTGTCACAAACGTTGATTTTATTGGCTCGCTGAATTAATTTTGCTGTGATGTTTTAGGAAAATTTGGGTAACTTTTGTCGACATCCTCCGCTGTAGTTTTCAATTTCCAAATGACAAAATCGTTGTTTTTTTTCATGGTATTAAAATATTATTCTGTTGATGAGGTTTGATGTAGAGGAGCCTCAACCTGAAATGTTAATGTGGCTTCAATTGAAATACTCATGTCACGAAAATCCAGATGGAATACCAATATGGCTCTTTGAACGTGTGGCTTACCAGTTTAAAGAGCTAGTGGATACATTTTAGCTTCAATGTTTTTGGATTTGAATATTTCAATCTTAGTTCCGTAACTGTGCCGGATTTGCAGTTCTTGTCATACATAACATATATGGCGCCCTTAAGCAGAGCTGACATGTTGCGAAACCATCTTCACCAACTTGTCGAGAGGAAACAACTGCATAGATTCAGGGCTTTGGAAATGCTTTATATACTGCAAATCACGCGAAGTGAACATATTACCTGCTTCCCGCACGCATCTCTCCAACCAAGACCTTTGTCAAATGTGATATGGAACTGCTCAATGAAGATGGAATTTAAATTTTAAAGCTATCTCTAAGGTCATCATGTCTCTGTGGTATTCTTCTTCCTTTCCTTCTTCTTCTTCGTCATCTTCTTCTTCTTCTTCTTCAGCACATGCCATATTCAATCAAATTGTTTTCCCAGGCCGAAGAGCAAAGGAAACTGTTTTTCTAGTAGCTCCAACCCTCCATGTAACTTTTCTTTGAGGCTTGTTTGGGCTGGTCAGCTGCTTTGCTTGAGATCACTAAAGATCTCGCAATGCTGCAGAAAATGTTAGTTTGTTTCCTATGCTTTCTGGCAGCTGCAAAAAAGGCATGTCCACAATTTTCAGCTTGTGCAGATGGTAGTTAAGTCTGTTGTGGCCTGTCCTCAGTCTAATGAGAGCCGTCTGATTCCTTCTGTGCTATTCAGTTCCGGGCACATCCAGACCATGGCTTCACCGCTTTCTCGTTACGAATATGTTTTATAAATCTGTTCACAACAGGCCATAATGTTTATGATTTGATAATCTACACCTTGCGTAAACCTCTTGTCACTGACGATATGCCCGATTCAGTTACAGTGCTTGCGGAACCAAAATACTGCTGCCGAGATACGCTCAATGAAGCAAGACGAGTGTGACGCGTTGCCTCTCTCACGAGCCTGTTGGTATTTCGAGGTACAGATTGCAACTTCGTTGCCATTTCATACATGTTAAGAACACATATTATAACTTTTGTTCGACGAGGACCTATGCCAAAACCGTGTATTCCTTGGCCAAGAGACAAAACTGTTTTAGAGTGCAATAGTTAGTTGAAGATCTCCTTAACAAAGAGGCAACAATTCTAGCATCAATAAGCGATTTGTTTCCACTCATACAGTTACATGAATTGCTCTTCGAGATTAATATTACCTGTGATCAAATGCCAGTCTACGTTCTAAAGAAATTGACATATGTCAATCGCTGTCATATGCCTCACATTCTCCGAGAATAAAACCACACGATGGAAATTCAAACTTCTAGAAAGTTATTGGCGTGGCTTGAACTGATGGGAGATTTAGGAAGTGTGTGCCAATCTCTACCTGAACAATGCCATCAGAGATACCTATGCGTTAGTTACATGGGAAACATTTATCGTTGCGCAGGCTGTGATGGTTGAGCTAGAACTGTACAAAAAAATGTGTTCCTACCATCAGCAGTGTTGTCTAAGAATTCGATATTATCTGAGATAAACTAAACATACCTTCCTTTCATCATCAGATAGGATGGCAAACAGAATCCATCAACTGTCTTCTTTCGTTGAACAACTCCATAAGTATTACATTTTTCTATAGCGTGTTAAGCAACTCCAAATTTCCCCAGTGAAAGAATATTCACAAGACGTTTACTTCTAATTTCCAGAAAGGGAATTCAATCGAGAGTGGTGTTCGCTTTCTGAAGCTGACATCGAATACAGGTGCGTATGGACGTCCATCAGCGATCAGGATCCTATGAGCTTCCTTTATTCACTCGTTGCAAGGTGTTATCAATGTGGCGATTGTATTTGTCATACACTTGACATAATTCTCTTTATTTTGTTCTTCTCGAAGATCACTAGTCAGTCACACCAATTAGATTTTCGATTGTCCTGACGGAGCTATATTACTTTAATTGTAACGTCAGCTAACAATTGACGTAATGGTATAATGCCGCTTTTTAATATATGGTTCTGGGGAGCTGGTTTGCAAGGCATGCTTAATGGGCACCTCTACTGTAATTCCAGCAACAAAGACAATGTTTCTCTGCTTTTTTGCGGATATTAGCAACGTCAATGTCATCTTTAAAGTGTTTGATAAGCGTCTCTCCAATTTTCTGCACAGATAACTTTGTATAATAAATGCCCCGACCTGTTGCACTCAGTACAGTGATTGCCTTCACTTATTAAAATCTCGGGTTTAGATCGTTGTGCTTTATTCAAATATGCTTCACGACAGCTATGCCGATATTTAAATGAATTCACGGAACACGCAGCAAACGACAAACTGTGTTGTCTCACTACTTGGTGTCCTGTTTCTGCATATGTTGCTGAATATGTACACTGGAAATGTTTCGCTAATGGGCTAATTATTTCAAGGTAGATTACTTCTCTGATCCTCAAAGCTTCGAGAAACCGATATCCAGAAAGAAAGTAAAGCACTATGCACATTGAGCTGTGATACTAAAGCTACAAACAAAAGAGAGAAAAACAAACAAGTTTCATGCAACAAGAGACCTATTTGGAAGACCTTTGTATTTAGCAACCCGCACGGAAATTGATCTGAGGAATCTATTTGAATATCCTCGACTACCAATTCCTCTTTAACTTGCACAAGTTGATGAGTCAATCCATAAAACAGATAAGTTAAAACCGATGTCAAAACTTAGGAAGCATACATGGTAGCTAAAAACCAAACAGTGTGACGTGTATATTGTTGATGCCAGATTTCTCCTTCACACAATTCCAGCAAATGTTTTCCCAGTTTAGTATGGTTGCAATATTCATTCTAAAAAACCCTGCAAATCTACACAAGATGTCGATTGTGTAAGTGAGACATATGTACAGCCTTCTATCAAGGACATTGAAAGAGAGAACAGAGGGGCCTCGTATTCAGAGATTAGTATTTTTGGCATTGAACAACAAACACTTAAAGACTTCCAGAAAGCACTGTAGTTAGGTCATTTCAAATCAGCACTGTGCCATTTTCTTGCTGAAAAGTGGTAAGAACAAAGCAACATGGACCTTCTTGTGGAACACGGTGTATATCCTATTTATTGGATGATATTTGTTATTACTACTGGGTAAATAATGACTCTGTACAGCATTGCATATTACAAGAGCTCAGCCGCCAAGATCAACATGACCGTGTGAAATATACTACATGCCTGGTCTCATAATCATGCTACTGAGCACCAACATATTGTAGTGAGAGCCAATTAAACTTATATGGCGCATTATCATTCTTTACCACGGTGCTAGCATTATTGCCAACATGGATGCTGGTCTCGCAATCAAAGAAAAAGCTATTGACGTATCTACTAACGCAAATGACCTAAGTTGTGTTCAGCCAATCTTGCACTGCAGGGATTTTACTGGATGTGATTATTCTGCATGCTTTATGGACACAGGGAAGTTTCGTCCATTCAAACTTATGATCAAATCTGAATCATTTCAACAAGCTTTTTCAAGACTAAGAAATATGTTGCTAGTTCTAGAAGATGTAAATAGCATAGCGGATTTAGTTTGCTCATTTTATGGGAGGTCTCTATTAAAGTCCACCAATGCTACCAGATTTTTACACTCTTCAGACAACATTATTCTCCAACAGGAGACGATAGCCCGCTTTTTTGTATGAAAGAAACAAATCAAACCGCTATGCTATCATGTAAACCTGTGCTAATTCAGAAAATAAAAAGAGCTAACTTCATTGCTTGCATGTGAAAAATGTACACCTACCAACACCCGTCTTAAGTCAGCGAGCTGGACATGGCTGTATTTTGTAAGAGGGAACCCGGAAAATAAAATGGTTTGATGAGTAACAAACTCCAAAGGACATATATGGCAAGCTTATTTAAGTTATTAGACAAGAATGAAATGACAATGAGGATGACAGCGATGACGCAGTTAATTCAGAGTCAGAATCAGATTCCAGTGATGATGAAGAGTGATGCTATTAAGCATCCAGTTTTTTATTGCCATAATTTGCATAGTTATATGTGCTGTTGTGCGTCTTTTAGTTATTACTCTTCCAGTAGTCTCTCGGCAATCTATTCTATCTGGTTTATTTATGAGAATAAAAATGGCGGCGTTATTTCTGATAGGTTTATTGTTACGCTATTACTCTAAGGCCCAACCTGACAAAGTTCTATTCTAAGCAATATATTTGTTTAATGGACAGTACTTTATGCCAGCTTCAATGGTCAATTTATATTCTTATGTAGTGCAAAACTTATATTGATATAGGTACCTAATATCCATGCATAGTATACAAACAGAAACATTCACAGAATCTGACAGTAGTCAACATGACAATAATCCCTGACAATGCATTAGCCATTTCCCTTTGATGTTGGTTTAAGGATTCGTTTATGATGGGGAATGGACGGTTAAGCTACATGCATTATCGTCGAATGACACCTAAACATTTGCGCAAATGTCAATGATACTGCTTTGCGAAAGATGCATAATGTTAGGCTGGCCAGGAGGAGTATTCAAAAAAGATACGAGAGAGAGAGAAAGAGAGAGAGAGAGAGAGAGAGAGAGAGAGAGAGAGAGAGAGAGAGAGAGAGGAGGGAGAGGAAGAGAGAGGGAGAAGGAGAGAGAGAGAGAGAGAGAGAGAGAGAGAGAGAGAGAGAGAGTGAGAGAGAGAGAGTGCGAGAGAGGGAGAGAGAGAAGAGGGGAGCGAGGGTGGGAGAGAGAGAAAGAGAGAGAGAGAGAGAGAGAGAGAGAGAGAGAGAGAGAGAGAGTATTGCGGGAGGGGGGGGAGAGAAGAAGGGAGCGAGGGTGGGAGGTGGAGAGGGAGGGTGAGGGGAGGGAGGAAGAGAGAGAGAGGGGGAGCGCACAGAACATTTAAAATGGCTAGATAAGGGCAAACACTTCACTGGCAGGCTGGATAGATTGGCATTATTACTCAATGGTTATAACTATAACGCTGCTCATCGAAAAGACAAGACTTAATGCAGATCCCTTATCTAGAAGAAGCTATCCACATAGACATATTTACTGCTGACAAGGACACCATTGATATAATGGACCCCCGAAGTAAACTCAGTTAAGACAAAAAACAGTCCACCGGAAACAACTGAAGTTACATTTTACTACAAAAATGATAATCCAACTACCATGAATACCGAGCTTGAGACTGAAAAACATCCCCCACACCAGAGATAAAAAGACAAAGGTTTGCTGCAGTCTGAATGTCCTGAATTTAAAGACACATACATATGTTTGACAGACCCAATAGTACCTGATAACGACAAATTTATGAAATGTGTAATAAATGAAAGTGATCACTATGGAATTATAGACCGCATCTTGTACCACATGCTAGAATTAAGAAGGCGTTCGCTGAACTCAAGCTTATTAAACAGCGAGCTCTACCTAGGACATCAAGAAGTGATGCTGTCTGTTCTTACCATGACAGTTTAGTAGGAGGAGGACACTTAGGGATAAGTAAGACTCAGGATATGCTTATATGTAAATATTTCTGATGCTAGACATACACGACTATGTGAAGACCTGTGAAACTTGTCAACGTGTAAAGAGGCATACTCACAATAAGGCAGCCCCGTTGACATCCATGCCAATAGATGATACCCTTTCTGGAATTCATATGAACATTTTATGTCAATTGGTTATCGGTCCTGAAGAATATACAACTATACTCCTAGTAGCAAATAGCTCTTCAAGGGTTTCTGAGGCAATTCCACTAAGAATTCTCCGATTCTATAATTCTCCTCTTTCTACATGCTATTTGGGAAGGAGATGAACCTACTGATCGATACGGCTTTCATCCTAAAACAAACAATAGGAAAGAAGCAGCACAACATGTTGCAGAACTGTTAGGCAGATTTAAAACCGTAAATCAAGTAGCGACAGACACCGTTACAGACTCTCAATTACGAAACAAGACTTACTATGACAAAAAGCTACAGAGACAAAATTCAAATCAGCTGACGGAGTAATGCTACAGACAGCTACTGTATCTAAAGGACTGTCTAGAAAGCTTCATTATAAATGGGAGGGTCCCTATTACATTAGTTATGAAGGCCCCTGTTAGAAATACAGACTTAATGATGCTACAACACGCACGGTTCTTCAATCAATGATAAATGTTAATAGGCTAAAATTATATAAGGCAACATAGAATATACATATTAGGCATGCTCCTATTCCTACTGACCAATCTGGAGGAGGTTCTTCTTCTTCTTTTCGTTCGCTGATCATACCGCCAGTCCTGTAAGTGACTATCGACATGATCATAAGCGTTAAGTGCGTGGATCCATGGTTTATTAGAGTGCGCCGTGCGGCCTGGAACCTCCGTCTTCAGCACTCGAGGTTTCTGTCAGGGTTACCTCACCCTTACCTCCTTTAGTCGCCTCTTACGACACGCAGAGGATACGGAAGGTGTATTCTAAGCCCCACCTACAGGTCTGTCTCTCTGGAGGAGGTGATCCGTCAACTTCACAGATTCCTATATAACGTAGTGGAAGGGTTACACCAATGGCATCCAGGCAGTTTAATTTCAAAATATTCGACAGAAGGTCAACAACTATCCAGTTTGGTTCAATTCAAACGTAAAGAACTGGCTATTGTTGGTGAAAGGGTTAATATCAATTCTAAATTTTCATTATCAATCGAGTTACTCCATCCACCTAAAATTGTAGCTGATTCATTGGTTTTGTCACAACGTTAAAACATTTAGGCTGACGTGAATTAAGTGTGTTTAAATTAAAGCTAATTTTCACGGCCGGCAAAGTGCTTGTGTGTGTTATGTCAGCTCTCTAACGCTCACAAAAGCACTTAGCTGGCTACCCTATTTTGCCAATTGCAATGAGCTGCTGATATACTGCCTTTAAGGTTGTAACTTAGCGGAAATGACCGTTTTGTGTATAAACCCGATGAACAGCACTAGATATTTTTCACACATGTATTTTAACGCCCACCATTAAAACACTTTCTCAGATATTCACCAATAATTTTTTATTCGAATCATTCTATCAATCATATCTGATAGCAAGAGACATAATTAAGCCCCACCCGAAAATTATATCAAGCACTCAGAGTTGATTTTCGAGACAATCTTTCAACTGAGGCATGTTGGGATATTCTTAGAGTCTGGATAATAAATTCCCTGTTCAGTTCCGACTAAACCAGTTATGAATGGGACCTGGAATCAGGGAGTCGATAAACCGACCAAATAAGCTGATCTCCAGACCCTCGAAAATACAACATCACTTTCAGTAAAAATTGTCTCTACTTCGTATTCCAATTATGTTGGACTGTTTTCTATAGATTATTATTGAGTGACATTGCACATTTTGCACGTTTTTAATGATACCTAAATTAAGTCAGTATCAGTACAGATTTGAGTAAAATGATCATGTTGTGTACCATATGACATATTCCTATAGGTGTATAATTTTGTACATATAATCTATGATTAGAATCAGGTTTGCTATAACCTTGGGTTCAATGTATTGAAAATCTCGATAAAATATTGCCGGTATTCATATTCCAATCACATGAAAATGTTGAGTTTCCTAACTTATACGCGTGCGTGTTTTCTGAAGCCTGAGTGGTTGTTGTTGTGGTTATCGCTGTGTCGTCGTCGTCGTCGTCGTCGTCGTCGTCGTCGTCGTCGTCGTCGTCGTCGTCGTCGTCGTCGTTGTCGTCGTCGTCGTCGCTGTCCTCCTCTATTCATTCATCTGTGGGTTCGTTTGTTCATCCATTCGATCATGCGTTTGTGTATTCAATACTTCGCTATCGTTCATTGCGGCTTTTGTCATTGTGATTGCCAGTGTTGTTGTTGTTGTTGTTGTTGTTGTTGTTGTTGTTGTTTTTGTAGTAGTAGTAGTAGTAGTAGTAGTAGTAGTAGTAGTAGTTGTAGTAGTAGTAGTAGTAGTAGTAGTAGCTATTGTTGTTGTTGTTGTTGTTGCTGCTGCTGTTGTTGTTGTTGTTGTTGGTGTTGGTGGTGGTGGTGGTGGTGTTGCTGTTGTTGTTGTTGTTGTCGTCGTCGTTGTTGGTGTTGTTGTTGTTATTGTTGTTGTGGGGTGGGTGTGATTGTCGTTCTTATTGTGGGTCGTTGGAAGTGATTATTGCATGTGACTAGTATAAATTCTTGTAGAGAATTGTAGGATAGTTCTAGCTGATTATGTTGTTAATCCATATTAAAATGTATCTATTTTGACTGTTGATGAATAAATGAGTTCGTATCCAGACCTTCTAAAATACAACATCACTACCAGTAAAGAGTATCTCTACATCTTATTCCAGACCATGCCAGGCGATTCGCAAATTTCTACCTTTTGAGACCAAAACTAATCACCCCCACGCCCCCCCCCCCCCCCCACCACACCCTCCTCCCCAATGACTTATTCCAAAGCAAAACTATTTTATTGAATGACATATACTAAACATATCTGGACCTTTTGAGAAGATTTGGTGAATATACAGATATGCAGGGAAGAACTTAGGACTTAGGGGCTGTATGCAACGTTATCTGAAATCCTTACCCAGGGCCCATGTAGCTACCATTAGGGTCACGAGAAAGCTATCGTCCAGTTTCAAGCGTAATGCTGCTGGCGGCGCCTGAGGTCAGAGGGCTGTGCGATTTGGTCACATCAGCCTTCTACAGTACAGCCAAGAAATAACCTAGAATGTTTTATGCACAAAATAAACAGATATTATTGAATATTTTGAACATAATTGGATTGCAAGACATTGCTGCCTTCCAATGTATTCCAATACAATTATGTTCTATTCCAAAGAGTCTCTCTCCAAAATCAGCTCGTCCTAAAGAATATCTCTCTTGCCACACTGACAGCTAATCAACTTCTATACGGCATTAACAATGTCTACTTGGAAAAGAATATTACAATATGTAACGCCGTATGCCAATATATAGTCAATACCAACCGCTTTAAGTAACTTCCTATTTGTTAAATTGGCAACTATAAGAGCGAAATGCAAACAGCCCAACATATACAAGCATGGTGAACGCAGCATTAAGAGCGCCTCACTTCTCTCTTTCTCTCTCTCTCTCTCTCTCTCTCTCTCTCTCTCTCTCTCTCTCTCTCTCTCTCTCGCATCATGCACACGCGCACGCCAATACGTACGCACACACGCACATATTCACGTGCACATACGTAAGCGTACGAAATACCTAGAAAATTGTAATCAGTGGTTGATATAAATGATCAATTAACTAGTTATACATACGTTACTATTTAATTATGTTTTAATATACCCCATCTTGATGTATTTATTAATGTATTGTATTTGTATGTATGGGAGACACGTGTATAAGACTTATGTCTTACTGTGCTCCCATTGAACAAAATAAATTCTGTTTAAACTAATTATGTTCAATATATTCAACAGAACACTTTTTTTCAAGATTCAAGATTCAATATTATTTATTTGCTTCTTGGATACCAATTTACATAGTTTCAATACAGGTTGTCCGCCAAAGGCATTGCCTATTTTTACATCTTGTTCAAAATTGGGTTTTTTTTCCGGAAACATGTTAGCTTATTTATGAACTGTGGTAGTGGTGTGGCATCTATGCGTGCAACTTGAAGTTATGCAGAGCCGCCAAAAATTAAGAGAACAAAGAATTCGTGTCACATTTTTAGGGGTCCTGAATATTTGGGGGCCCTGTGCAAATACACTTGTTGCACTGCCTTAAGTTCGGCCCTGCGGATATGTTAATTCGTGACAAATCTGACTAAATATCTATACTGTAAAATTACTTCGTCCCTCTTCCAGAAAATGTAAACGAATATGTACCAAAATAAATAGAAACTTATGTGATTCGAAAAGAAGAAGGCAAAGTATTATTAGAACATGACTCGAAAATCGCTTTGGTTATGCACGGGTCATTCAGATGGACATCTTCGACGCAGGAGAGAACAGTCGGCAAATTTATGGATATTGGCGATACAATGTTAGCTGTAACGTTCTTGCGTACATGTGGTATTGAAGGGCCTTCTACAGCCTTATTGTTTGACGAAGGTATTGCAATTACCAACAGTTCAGGAACCAACATCACATAAACAATAATCAACAATTCCCATTCTCCATCGCAAATGTTTTATACACTTTCAGCCGAAGGAAACGTATTGCCAATTATCTGTATGCTTTCACGATGAGGTGGACTACACCCGTACACTATGAGTAGAAAGCGAGCTGAATCGGGATGCAATTCAGTACATGGCTGAACCTAGTGGCACAATTGCACTATCTGCTCTAGAGCAAGGAAGGGCAGTCTTCTAAGCTCTAGCGCATATTTTTCAGATGAAACGCCGGTAGTAAGAACATTATGAATGGAGTTATCACAGTGGCTTTAAAAATCAGGATCCATACATGTTTTCCCCACCCATGCAGCTTCCGAGCACAGTTTCTGATCAATCCCTACAGCACTACAAAGGCACAAGAGTGAAAAGACTTTGGTAACACCCCCCCCCCCACCCACACCCACCCCGTCCTCCCATAATCCTAAGTATCCGGACTTCAGGATAAACCCTTACCCGCTTGAGAGTCTGAGCTGTCTTCATAATGATATTTTGCGGTTGCCTATCCAATATCAGCGCAGGCCACTCTAAGGAGATCATTAAACCACTGACAATGAAAACCCAATGGAACTTTCCAGAGTAATGACGTCATATGACGCCAGAATAAGCTAAGCAGCGTGTAGGATGACATCATAATCATTACGTCATAAATGATTCTATTAGGCCCGTCTTTAACTCTTAATAGTCCGCCAAGTTGTAAGAATTGTATGTGTCTACTATTTACTAAACATGCCGTTTAATATTTTGAAACTAATTTCACTGGGCGCTGTTGCAGCAACAGCACCCAGTCAAATTAGTTACAAAATATTCAACAGCTTCCCTGTATAGTTTTCAGGAAATTAATAGGTAGGGCATTCGGGGATCGATCAATCCCAATACGGTGAAGTGTGAGTTGAGTTTAGCTAGAGATGGGCAGGGCATAGCTAAAAATGGAATGTTCATTGGAACTACAGACACTTAAAATGCGCGGAAAGCGTGAGAATTGAGCTTGCCGGCATAGCTGCCGTGAGTTTAGTAAGGAAAACGTTTCAAAACCTTTTGCTAATCAGCAAACTATTGACAATCTTCTGTTTTCGTTATATTACATCATCTAATATACAAAATGATAAAAGACGATTTTGCACGCGCAGAGCGCTCTGAAACGTTTTCTCTACGGGACGCAAAGGTGATGCCATGAAACTTTGAAATACGCATTCATATATGCAACAGCAAGAATTTAATACACCGCGACAAATACAATTCTGTTCTTCATGTCAAAAAGCAGATAGACCGTCAGTTAATTCTGGCATGGCCCGCTTACCAGTCTTTGATAATATGCCGCTGACAGATCGTCTGTTACGGCCCATACAAGCGCCGGCGAATGAATGCTCTTCAATTCTAGTCGCTGGTCGTCTGCATGAACAACGTATCAGACGTGAAAGATAAGCTTCTAATGTATACCGTGATATGAATAAAAAATCCCCACCCGGATTCGGATCAAACTCTTGATCTGTGGATATCTCCGAAGCGACTAATCCAATTTTGGCTCACATTTTATCACGATAAATGTTATGGCAGTACTCTAGGATTCCATAGCTTTTGGATATGGTCCGGAAAATGGAAGAAATACGGAAAATCAGAAAAATTTCAATAATTGTACCATGTTACTCACGCGCTATCGCACTCTCGCACACACGCACGCACGCACGCACACGAGAGGCCAAGTGTGTGCAATCTCGGATCACTGATGTTGATACCTGTATTTGGTATTCGTATGTTGTAATTGACCTTTCCAGTTTATTCATCCATGATATGACGTCACAATCAACTTCGTGACGTGTAGGATAACGCCATAATCATTACGTCATGAATGACTCGATTTAGTCCGTCTTAAACGTTGTACGAATTGTATGTCTTTGCTATTTAATAAACATTCTATCGAATATTTTGAAACTAATTTGACTGGGCGCAGCCAGGCAACTATATAGATTTCCGAAAATTAATAGTCCGGGAGTTCGGGGATCGATGGATCCCAATACGAGCAAGGTGTGGGTGGAGCCTAGCTCGAGATGGGCGGGGCATTGCTAAAATGGAAGGGTCCATTAACAAGGGGCTATACAGAATACCATGCTTGCATTATTAAAGGAAAGGAGCAGGGAACTAACATATGCTCTTGATTGGCAGCTTTATATAATAATCAACCTATACCCACCATTGAAAAACAGAAATAAATCAGAATAATTAGAAAAAATCAGCTAAATACCATTTATGGCTTTCTGATGGGAACCAAATAGCGCTCCTAGATTGAGTAAATGCATTTGCGCAAATAATCCCGATTCATTTCCAGTTTATTTAATATTGTTTGAGATTACCAATAAACATCATTTGTTATTTCCCTTTTCCGTTCCTTTAAGACTCATGACTAGCTTCTGCTTCTGACTTCGACAATAAAGTTATCTATTTCCAGCTATGCCCCACCCATATGTCTGCTAAGCTCCGCCCACGTCTTGAGGGCGTTTGGAAAGATTTATAATCTGAATCCTAAATTTCCAGAATCCCTTTTTCAAGGTAAGCCTAGGTATCAGGCAAGCTGTTGCATATCTTGGAACTAATTTGACAATGGCAGCAACAGCGCACAGTCAAATTAGTTTTAAAAATTGAACATAATCTTTATTAAATAGTAAATCCGCCATATACATACAATTCGTACGCATGGTAAACTTTTCAATGTGCAGGAATACGTAATTCATTGCTTATTATGATTGTTGCGCCAGTCTACCTATGACGTAATTGATTATAACATCACCCTGATAGAAAGCAAACGTTAGCCCAACGTTTACAACTACGTTGGACGAACGTAATTTTGCGCATTGGTCCAACGTTGGCAAAGTGCTATTGGGCCAACGTTGAGCCAACGGGCATATATCTAAAAAGGTATTTAAAATATCACACCAGAGAGCATAAGTTAACAATTTAAAATTAAAAGGTGAACATTGTGTTGATTTTGTTTGATTTACTGTGTTGGCCAAAAGTTGGCAAACAAGTAATACAGCAAACATTGGACCAACGTTGGGCCAACGTTGTAATGCAACTGCGATCTGCCAACCTGTTGCCAACGTTGGCCCAACGTCTACATGTTATCTGGGCAGACACTTGAGCAACATATCGGATCAATCCATTTGTGACCAGGAGCTCCTCGTGAAAAGAAGAAATAAACACACCTCCTTTTTACCATCTATCACACGGCATACACTTTAGTTAATAGAATAATGTCCTATTTGAGTTACGATAATTGTTACAGAAACCACACTATTGTATTAAAACCATTGAGCGTGGATTCTGTACTTGGAGTTCAATGTGTTTAGGGTTGCCACGCGTATTGATTACTGTGCGTGACTGATACTGTCTACGTATGTCCATTTTGAAAATGACAGCGCTGATAGACGTAGCTTTGAAAACAACAGCTGGCAAGAACACCATTTTCACAATTAACACCGGTTATCTAGATGCATATGAACGGTGATATTATTCAGCCACGGAAACGCCAAAATATATGGCTCGTGTATTATTCAGAAGTTTTATGCTGATTACATCATTAATACTGCCAGACCAGATTCGGGAGGTTCGCTATGATGTAGACAATAATATGTTTTATATTTTGAAAGAAAGTTGACTGGGAGCTGCCGCTATCTGTGGCAGCAGCAGGTTCCAGTCAAGTTCGTTTCAGAATATTGTGCTGCAACTAAGATACTGAAATTTGATGAGTTAACCACTTTAAGCCGAAACCGGCTAAAAACGCCCCCACCCCCGCAGTGATCTTTGGGAATGTACATTTGCCAGGGAAGAGATTATATTTTGAAAATTTATCACTGGAGAGAGTGGCTCGATAATCGAGCCAGTCATTCAAGTGGTAAATTTTCTAAAAATATTCTATTTAGATTTCTTGACCGAATTTGGTCATTAAAGGGTGCAACGGTTAATCAGTCAATATACCATTCCATATAGGTCCTAGTGGCATACGCATTGTTTCCTGGATTATCAAGAAATAAATAGATTCTATCTTACATTATCGGCAATAAGTCCAGCTTTCTAATTATGCATGGAAGCAATTTAGCAAGTTAGAGCAATCAATGTGCAATAATAGACAGAATGCCACGAATAAATGAAACCAATAATGTATGATTTGCTCCTTCTAATAAAACAGCTCACTGGATCATTACATGCCATTTTATTCTGTGATATTGAATTTAACATTGAAAAGAGTGAAGCCTGGGTGGCCCCTATTCGGGCGTTACCAACGTTATCATACTAAATTGATTTACTCAACGTCGCTTAAGTGCAGACTAACTACCAGTAAAGCGTCCAGCAATATCAAGCAAATAATACCTACCAAACAGCAAAATTAACGGCAGCAACACTATCAAAGACGAGAACAGCTGCATCCGCGACAGCAGCTGCTGCAGCCGCAACAGCAGCAGATGTAGCGGTACTATATCAGCAGCAGTCGTCGTCCTTGTCCTCGACGCCGCCGTCGCCGCTGCAGTCGCCATAGCCGCGTCAGGAGCAGCGGGAGAATCAGGAACAACAGCGGCGGCGGAGACAACGGCGTTAGCCGCGTCGGTGGCAGTGACTGTGGTGGCGGTAGTAGTAGTAGTAGTAGTAGTAGTAGTAGTAGTAGTAGTAGTAGTAGTAGTAGTAGTAGTAGTAGTAGTAGTAGTAGTAGTAGTAGTAGTATGCTTTTATTATTGCAAAGCGCTAGTTCTAGAAACCCTGCCATTGACGACGCACTGGCACGAGGATATAGCACAGTCGATATTGGAATGTAATTTTTACATTTTTCTATCTGGGCGATGTTCGAACCCAGCCATTTCCTTGGCACAGATTCGCCTTGCGTTTGGGAGCCGAGTAGTCTACTCGCTGGCCCGCCATCCAGAGGACAAAAATCCTTTCACCGGACCAGCTTTCAATTACCCGACTCACAACTACACGAATTGACTGTAACTGATAGTGTAAATTTCAGACTTGCCACATCTCTACGCACTGGCATGTATGCAGCTTTTATTATTGTCAAGCACTAGTTCTAGGAACCATGTCATTGACGACGCACTGGCACTAGGATATAGTACAGTCAATATTGGAATGTAATTTTTACATTTTTCAATTTTCGACCTGAGCGAGGTTCGACCCCAGCCAATTCTACGGCACCGATTCGCCTAGCGTTTGGGAGCCGAGTACTCTACCCACTGGCCCACCATCCAGAGGACAAAAATCATCTTTCACCGGTCCAGCTTTCAACTACCGGACTCACAACCACACGAATTGACTGTAACTGATATTGTACATTCCAGACTTGCCATATCTCTAGGCACTGGCATGTATGTAGTTTTTATTATTGTCAAGCACTAGTTCTAGGAACCCTATCAAACAGTAGCAGTAGTAGTAGTAGTAGTAGTAGTAGTAGTAGTAGTAGTAGTAGTAGTAGTAGTAGTAGTAGTAGTAGTAGTAGTAGTAGTAGTAATAGGCGGCGGAATAGTCTTTGTTGGTCACAGCTTTTTTAATGTTTCCGACACCACTCAGACGGCCAGCATGACTATACCAGACACGGCGTTCTATTTTTCGTTTGGTTTGGCTGTGTCGATACTTTCTATAATACTATAGTTACAATTCTGGTCATTTTATATAGCCCTTGCCATGTTTTGGCCAATGTCTAGAAGCGTAAATCCAAAACGGCCAACATCCTTCTCGCCAGAAAAAAAAAATCAATATTCTGGTCATAGAAAGGACCATTCCATTTTTAGGTATGCCCCGCCCATCTCTCGCTAGACTCCACCCACACCTAGCTCCTGTTGGGATAGATCGATTTCTGAACTCCCTGACTATCTATATTGCAGAAAACTATACGGATAAGCTATTGCATATTTTGGAACTAATTTAACTGGGCGATGTTGCTGCCTATGGCAGCAACAGCGTCCAGTTAAATTAGTTTCAAAATATTCAACAGCATGTTTATTAAATATTAAAGACATACAATTCGTACAGCGTGTCGGACCATTAAGAGTTAAAGACGGGTCAAATAGAATACTTTATTACGTAATGATTATGACGTCGTGCTACACGCCGCTTAGCTGATTATGACGTCATATGACGTCAGATGATAGATGGATACTATGGAAATGTGAATCCTACAGCACAATGCTTTCTATCTATGCGCGTTGCAGCAAGCAGCTAGGAAAGAGTGGCGTAATGTAATCCACAGCTTTCAAATGGAGGAATTCAGTTTTAGCTATATCCCGCCCGTCTCTAGCTAAGCTCCACCCACAATTTGCCCGTGTTGGATTGATCGACCCCTACACTCTCTGAATCTCAATTTCCAGAAAACTATACGGATAAGCTGTTGAATATTTTGAAACTAATTAGACCATGTGCTGTTGCTACCATTGTTGCTGCAGCGACAGCGCAGCTAAATTTATTTCAAAATATTCACCAGCATGTTTATTAAACAGCAAAGACATACAATGTATACAGCCGGACGGGCGATTGAGCTTTTATGATGGACTAAATCGAGCCATTCATGACGTAATTGAGTATGACGGCAGCTTACATGTTCCGCAGTCGATTATGACGTTATATGGTTGATAGATAAACTGGATTTCTCCATTGATGGAAACTTGTATACATAGAGGGCTTCATTTCTAGCTATGCACCGCCCATCCGTAGGTATGTTACTTCATACGAGTATCTCTATATATTTTAATAGCTTGGGCCCTGTATTCTCAGACTTACATTTCAAGGTTGAAATATATGTAAGTCGTTATAGGTTTTATGACAGCACCAGCTCCCACTCAAAGTAGTTTCAAAATGTTCAATAAGATGTTTAGTAAATTATAAATTCCACAAAGATAAATACCGTTTAGACGCTTAATGTTGAACCGTTGCTACTTTCGTGCCAAACCTACGTCATTTGATAGTAATGTCAGCTAACACGTGACTTATTGTGATGCTTGAGTGACAGGTCGGATCCTCTATTCCTTCACTCCAGTACACCTAAAGTTCATGAGTAGAAATGGATACCAATACAAATAGGACGACACCCTACTATAGACTTACAGCACGTCTAGGGATATTATAAATACTCGGTTATCATCCAGTTCATTAGACTAATTTCATCGCATTCTTTCCCCACCTCCACCCTCCCCCCACCCCATCCTCCCACCACCACCCCACGGCAACCCACCCCTAGCCCCAACCCCCCAGCTCTCTCTCTCCATCCCTCTTGCCCTTCATTCCATCATCCCTCCACAACCCACTACCCATCCCACTCACACACGTGCGCGCGCACACGCCACCCACCCACTTCTACACGCACGCACGCACGCACGCAGGCAGGCAGGCAGGCAGGCAGGCAGGCAGGCAGGCAGGCAGGCAGGCATGCAGGCAGGCAGGCAGGCAGGCAGGCAGGCAGGCAGGCAGGCAGGCAGGCAGGCACGCATGCAGGCATGCAGGCAGGCAGGCAGGCAGACAGACAGACAGACAGACAGACAGACAGACAGGCAGGCATGCACGCACGCACGCACGCACGCACGCACGCACGCACCTGAGTAACGAACGCGTCAATATTGAATTCGATAGTGGGCCCGGTGTTGACAATGTTTTAATTCCGCCCCGCCCCAACCTCTACCGCTAATTATGGTCGCTGTCCGGGAATTCATCACTATTACTTATCTAAAGATTTATGGCCGCCCATAATAAGGCCAACATTAGGCTCTATTAGTCGTAAAGCAAGCAATCTTTAGAGACTGGAAAACCAAAAAACTAAATTTTGACGGTTGACCTATTCTTCTATTTAACTAAATGCTATTAAAGCAAACGATATTTCCAGACATGCCCCGCCAATGTCTGGCTATGATCTCCCCAACTTTAAGGGCTTTGGAACTGATTTAAAACTTTGAAACCTGAAATCCCAGAATCAAAATTTCAGGGAGACTGTACAGGTAGGGTTTTGCATATTTTGAAAGTAATTTGACTGGGGGATTTTGCTGCCTATCACAGCCACTACCCCCAGTAAAATTAGACTTAAAATATTTAACCGAATGTTTATTTAATGGCAAACTCCTCAATTATGCTGAGACCGTTCTGACCCTCGGGAAATGTCAGGCTGAAAGTGTCGATCATCATTGAAGTCATAAACCTTAGCAAATGTACTAAGGGCGGTCTATTCTACTGAATAGTTTAGACCAATCCCGAGTTATCTCTCTTGTATCAATAATAAACCCATTTATTTATAATAACAGTAGACTGGGCGTCTGTGTACCTTCGCAATGTACCGCATTCGCCCGATGCACGCACGCACACACACCCCTCCCCCACCCCAACCCACCCCAACACGCACGCACGCACGCACGCACGTACGCACGCACGCACGCACGCACGCACGCACGAACGCAATCAGTCCCAGTTCCAGTTTAATGCTAAGGTGCAACATGTGCTGGGCACCGTAAAATCGAATTTAGAGGAGCCTTTGACTTGCCAGTCTATCGAGAGTGCTAAGGATTCGCTGATTAAGGGTACGGAGCTGCTGGCCAAAAACTAATAAGATTAGCGGACCAAAGTGAGGCTGGCTGGGCCATGGTGGAAGAATACGAAGAGAACGAACTCGCGGACAATTCAGGAGACGAGAAAAGGATTGTAAGAGCGGACGCCCGTGCAGTGAAACAGCTCAAGGATTCGCGTGCCAAGAAGACGAGGCGTTACACGTGCTTGGACATTGCCCGGACCGAGCGGTTTTCGTCGAGTTTCACAGAGCATAGCGACACAGATCACACCAGGGCCGACGAGACGTGGCTCTTGTTTCTCGTGTGGGAAGCCGTGACATTGCCGCTTTGAGTGGGCAGCGGTGTTAGCAGCTCAAACCAAGATAAGTACAATGAAAATGTATCTTTACGCTGTCTAACGAGTCCAAATGTACTGTTCCGTTTGGTAGCAACGTCTCAAAGCCTAATGTTGTCAATTCGCTCCCAGATAATATAATGCAAAGTCCAATTGGGAAATTATGTCAATCTTATGCAAAATGGGAAGAGTCGGGTGCGAATTCGCATGTTCTCGATATAGTAAAAACGGTTATAAATTGCCTTTTTCGAGACTCCTCCTGTGTCATTCTGTAGGAATAACAAGTCCGCGATGGATAATGCTGAATTTGTTTCTGAGGAAATTGAGAAATTACTGGGAAATGGTTGCATTTCACACATACAGAAAATGTCGTCAGTAGTTTGCCATTTGACTGTAGCGTGTAACAGGCACAGGAAAAGGAGACTTGTTCTAGATTGCAGATTAATAAACTTATTTTTTATTTAAATTCGGATTTAACCTGGATGATATAGAGATCGCAAAACAGCTGTTCAAACAAGGTGATTATTTGTTCACCTTTGACTTGAAATCTGCTTATCACCATGCTGAGATTTATCCGGATCATAGGACGTACTTGGGATTTGCATGGAATCATGAATACGAGACACGTTTTTACGTTTTTAGCGTTTTGCCATTTGGCTTATCCACCGCAGCTTATATTTTTACTAAGCGAGTTCGAGTTATGGTAACCTTTTGGCGTAGTCATAGCTTTAGAGTTGCCATGCATATGGACTATGGGTGCTGCGGCGCTGGCAGTTTGTCAGAGGCGCAACCTTTGAGCAATACTATTCAGAAAAGTATTTCAGAGTTTGGATTTCTTATTGCATTTGATAAATGCCATTGGTCATTGGATGATAGAATAAACAGTTTGTTTGAAAGCGTCAATGATGTGGTTGAATTGATTACATCTGGTATTGTATGCATTAATGTTGTTAAACTAGCAAGACTAGTCGGAAAAATAATTTCCATGCATACTGCAATGGGTCCAATTGTTCAGTTTAAGACTAGATATTTAAACAATTGTATCGAGACACGCTCCAGTTGGAAAGCGTGTGTGAATGTGAACAGTGAGGTACTGAGTGAGCTTTTATTTTGGCAAGAGTACGTCAAACATCTAAATTGTAAAGCTATGAGCCAGGCAGCTGAGCCTACAAGGAATAGTACAGCGATGCATCAGCCATTGGTTATGGCGGTAACGTGGTGGAAGACGATAAGTCTGAGATGATAGGTTTGTGGTCAGTTGACGAACAAACAGAAAGCCCGACGTGGAGAGAACTCAAAGCAGTTGCTAGGGTATTAGATGCAAATAAGAATTGCATATCAGACCAGTTGGTCAAATGGTATACTGATAATTAAAATGTGGCCAGAATCCTGAAAGTTGGTAGCAAATTGCCACATTTGCGTGCAGTTGCATTGAAAATACATGACAGTTGTCAAGAGGTTGGTATTGAAATTCAGACCGAATGGATACCGAGAGAGTTGAATGTGCGTGCAGACGCTCTGAGTAAAGGGGGTGATCGGGATGACTAGGAAGTAACGGAGAAAGCATTTGCATTTATAGACTCTGTGTGCGGACCACACACCGTGGGCAGATTCGCAAGTGAGTATAATTGTAAAGTACCACGATTTAACTCACGCTGGCATCATCGGGATGCAGAGGCTGTGGATGCGTTATCTCAATCATGGAAAGGTGAGAATAACTGGTTGGTAACCCACCTCGTTTGGTTGTATCCAGTTTACGAAAACTGGAATCTGCGTCTGCCTACGGAACCATAGTGGTTCCGGAGTGGCGGTCAGCGCCATGTTGGCCTCATTTATGTAGTGGGCAGAATACGTTTCTTAATTTTGTGAAGGGATACATTGTTCTGGAAACCAATAAGACGGTAAGGAAAGGCAGAGGCAAGAACGGAGTGTTCTGTAAGGAGTATATTCCGTTCAATATGTTAGTGCTCAGAGTTCGGTTTTTATCACCAATCGAGGAGAGAGGTAATGTGGCAAAGAGTGTGTGGTATTGATGTCTATGTATAGTAATAATAAGCTTATGTTTTTCTTATTTTTGCAGGATTCAATTTGAATGATAGAGTAGAGTCATTGACGGGCACCGAACATCCGGAGTTGCGTCGATTGTCGAAAAAGCTACCGGAGGTATTGCTGGGAGCCAAAAGTGGCAGCACCAATAAGAAATACTGGGCGTATTTTTCTCTATGGTAGGCTTTTATGGAAGGAAAGGGAAATTTTCAGGCCTTACCAGGTAACCCAGTACACGTAGCATTGTATCTTACAAGTTTGATAGAGGCAACTGTTCTTTCGCCGTTATTTCAGCGTCTTCTTACGCTATAAAAAGGGCACACAGCTTAGCTTGCGAGCGCGATCCAACAGTTCACCCGTTCGTAGTGAGTGTGCTAGAAAGCGCCAAGCGTAGCTGCAGTAAGCTTGTTGTGAAAAAAGATCCCGTTAGTTCTAATGAGCTGAGGGAATTGTGTATTAAATACAGGCGTAGTGATGACTTAATTATTGTTCGTGATTTATTAATGATGCTATTAAGTTTTAGTGGATTTTTTAGATTTAATGAGTTGCATAATATAAAGTGTAACGATATTATTATACTTAATGATCATTTGAAGGTTACAATTACCAAGAGTAAGACAGATCAGTATAGAGAAGGCAATTATGTATTAATTTCTAAATTGGATTCTGTGGCTTGTCCTTTCAATATGTTAGAAAGATATATTTCATTATCAGGTATTGATATGTTAAGCAACATATTTTTGTTCAGACCTATGATTAGGTCTAAGGGTCGATGTATCATGTCTAGTAAAAATAAGCCTTTAAGTTATTCTCGAGTTAGGGAAGTTATTTTAGCTAGGCTGATGGAAGTAGATTCCGTTTACAATTTTGGTGTACATTCCTTGTGCGCTGATCGGTGCTGGAAAAGGCACGGTAGGTGGAGGAGTGAGACGACGAAGGACGGGTGCGCCGCTGATTCACTTGAAAGGTGACTTCAAGTGTCTAAAAGTTTGGGATTATGATTTCTAATTAAGGGGAAGTAATCCTTGTAATCCTTGTATTGTATTATAATTCACGTCGTAGGAAATATTGTCTAAATTTAGTATTTGAATTTATCTTTCTATATATTATAATGTACGCCTTTATAGGATTCTTCAATTCATCAGTTTGTCGTAACCCTTTCTTTGCTTGTTCTATGGCGGCTGACGACGTAACCATATCATATGTGTTTGTCGTGCATTCAGCGTGGGATAGGGAGAATGGTAGGGACATATAATTCTCAACGTTTCGGTAGTATAGTTAAGAATTAATGTCTCTACATTTCGGTTCTTATCGTATAGTGAGTAGAGTGGGTCTTGGACCAATAGAATTGGTCCTCGTATAGTTACGCCGGGAAACATGTTTGTGTAGGTCATTCTAGCGTCAATCGTCATACAGTTCGGTCGGTTCGGAAAATTCCTATTTTTATATATCTCGTTATAGGATAGCGTTAAATAAATCTTATCATTGCAAAATTAGGCAGGCATTTCACATCGGTCCTTTTTGAGGCCCTTGTTCATAACGAATACTTTGAAAGCATATTATTGTTTGTGACACAGGCATATCCGATATTTTATATAAATAGAAGGCAATGTCTTGTTATGATAAAGTTAGGATGTATATTCTCTGCTAATATGTGTTTTTATATTTCGCAGGATGGAGTCTTGTCATCCTCCATGTGGTGTGCTATATTAGGAAAGCTACAGACACAGGTTTTCCGGAAACAGCCATCCGGTTTTTTCCTGGGCGACTAGTACACCGAAGAAGGTGTTAGGTACATTATAATTGTACCTTGTTTTTCATTTTGTAAAATGAAGCAGTAACGTGTCTATGCATGACAGTTTTAGGTATCTTGTAATTCTACGTTGTAGTTTCATATTGTAAAATGAAGAAGTAAAGTGTCTATGGCGACTGACGAGGTAACCAGTGTGTTTGTCGTGCATTCAGCATGGGATAGGGAGAATGGTAGGGACTTACTATTACTACTAGTACTGCCACCGCCACTCGCTGAGACGTACATACATTTGTGGGTGCAATAGGTATGGCAAGCTTTACGCGCCGGTAATTACATAATCTGTCATTTCTTCTTTTTAAACTTATTCATAATGATGCCAATATATTTACAGAGAACTATTATTGTTTTGCGGTTTTTTGCATTGAAACGTTGATACATTTTATGTGTATTTGGGCGAAGTGTATACTATTTAGGAAGATACATTCTTCTCTCTGCATTTATTTCAGGACCTTCAAATAAATAGTGGAATTCGTCAGTTGTTTAGTAAAAAAATAATCAAACAATTACTCAAGAATTCCAGAAATAAAAGTCGATTATGGTGGAATAAAGATCGATTATGACGTCATTTTCTTAAGGGGAGAGAGACAGTTAACACATAACAATCTAATGTGTATCTCCTTTAGGTTACAATTTGGAGAATAATCAGATTGTATCCAGTACTCTCACGCAGACATTCATTCCCTAAGAACGATTTGCATAGACCAATACTTTACCATCAGAGAAAACAGGAAGAAGGACTGCTAGTCAGTCGTCAAAAAATGTTAAGATTTTGAAAAATATTGAGAGCCTTCCTACAATCTTCCTACCTATCTTTGACATCTCCAGTATTCGCCTACACTAAGATGATGCGTCCAAAAAGAGAGATAGCCACCGGTCAAGCCCTGCACAGCATCAAGAACATTGGAGTCCAAGGGCAGAGAGGTAAATGGTTTAGTTTTATATCTTTACAAAATCCCTGAAATTAATTGACTAATATAAGAGGCCAATGGACCGATGGCAAGCGAGGACCGCTTTGTGGTACCTGTAAGATATACAACAGCATGGGGTTAGCTAATATAGGCATAAAACATGTAATAGCATGACTATTTAACCAGGATTAGGTTAATCGCGAATCCCGGATATAGATGATAGTGCTAATGCTAAATTTTATATCTCTACACTTGATAGCTCGTCCCCGGCTGATATTATCTGCCATGATTCTTTAGAAAAGAATTAGTGTTTGGAATCCACAAATAGTTTGAGAATATGGGCCAAACAGAAGCAAAAATGTTAAGCTAGGAAATAAGCATGTTGCAATGGCAGCCCATATCTAGGAAAGAGTCCGTGTCACTCTACGCGCGTTGGGTCACGCTTTCGCCGAGAGTGACAGATGTGTAACCTGCCTAGTGGGAGCAGGTTTCTTCGTTAATCTGTGTAATATACTAGTTCGATATTTGGGAAAATATCAATGAGTATCAGGATGGTAAGTATACCCTTGAAGTGAAATGGCTATACGAATCTGACACTTCGATTACGTAATAGAATGGTGACAAAAATATATTATTTTGGAGAGCATTGTAAGATACAGAACTCTGAAATTCCGCCTTTGAGAGGGTCATAGACCTTTCTCGCATGGCGGCCATCGAAATAGCAAAGCAAGGCTGATAACCCAAAGAAGAATGAAAGGTATTGCATCGTCCATCAGTGCACGAATGTACAACGATTTGTTTACGTTACTAAAGTCTAGTTTATAAACACTCAAACGTTGGTCAGAATCATTTTAGCGGCGCATAGCAACAGCATAGTAAGATTCTATACATTATTTTAACGCAAGCACATTCACAAATTTGAACTGGAAGGTAATCATATGTTTTAGCGTTAGCAATAACGTGTGTAGTTTCGTGTTATGTAGGCCTAATGGAAATACTACAGAGATCCACACTGGTCAAGAATGTAAACAAAAAAGAAATCGACGAAAAAAATTGCCTTGCATTTTCTTCTATATTCTTGGGACAGGTGTACAACAACCCTACTACAGCGGTGTGGATGTTCTAAAGTCTGTCTACCGAGGTCAAGCATGCAAAACAAATTTGTTTTCATAAAGAGAAGAACATTTTGTTTGCATAAAAAAATACGTGTGACTACAGTAATGGTTCTAGTACAGAGCTATGGTGTATAAAATTTATATATGGAAATTTAGTAACAAGTAACAAATAGTCTCCTCTTGTACTGCAAATTGATATTTCTCAAGAACACGGCAAAGGCAGATTTTTGCCAACTTGGTCTTTAAATTGTTAATACAAATGGCTTGGTATTCATGCACCCGCTCATCAAAATCGGTTAGCCCTTCATTCATCCACCTGGCTGTCTAATATCAAACCCCTCAGACAGGATGCTGAAACATCTCAACTCTACCAGTCTCGCCTGCCTAGAAAGGTCGCCCACCTTGGAGACCAGCCAACTTAACTAAGTTATACATTTTCAGAAAAGTAAACTAGGAAATAAATAATAATGCAAACGTTGTATTCTTTATTCTTCAGTGAAAGAAGTTCAAATATGGATTTGATCATGCTAAATTAAAGGTACAGACACCATGTACAGATCATACAAGAAAGAAAATGCACACAGATTGTGGTAAGCAAAAGCAAGCAGATATTGAAGACGTTCTGTCTCTGTTTTCAGTTTCACAGCCTTTCTTATGATAAATTTAGCAGAAAATATATGAATGTGAACAGAACATTGTAAATAAAATCTTTACTTTGATTGTAATATGCTATAGTAATCATATAATATAAAACAAGGTGTTGGGGACTTCTGATTGCACAAGAATTAGCTAAATTGAGACAACTTTGATTGAAATTTGCCACAATGTTTCTAGGAAACATAAACCTTTAGGGTGGACTTCAATAAGGGGGTTTAAACCTTGGTTTAGCCTGGCCAATAAAAGATTTAATACAATGTTTAACTTTAAACTGAGTCCGTGCTTTTTGCATACATGTGCATATCTGGCTGATATGCTATAATATCAATTTATGTACAGCCAGATTATTTGCAATACAGTGAAAATCCCAATGTTAAATGTAGAACACATTTATTGTTTCAAACCCTAGTTTAGCTATGCCATGCAGAATCAATGGATAATTAAGATAGGTCTATACTTTTGCATAGTAAATAGTCTCAAGCATTCCTTTTTATTGCAGGTGTCAATATGATTAATACTACAGTTGTGCGTATGTGTTACCATAAGATGCAAGATGCCTGGAATTAATTCTAGATGGTTTGAGAAGAATGACTGGTTCTCCCAAGCACAATCTATTCTGAGATAACCAAATTCCATGTGCATAAATTTGCAGACTTTTATAAGTCATACTATGGGCCCCAGTAATGTCACCAGCTCAGTGGATGACAACTATGACGCTGAGCACCCTATGTACATGGCGTTTATATACCACTCAGCCACCCACCCTACACTTATGGTATGTGGACCTGAAAGGCCATATACGAAACCTAATCTACAATGCAAGAACTATTCTGTTGAATATTTTGAAGCTAATTTGCAATATTTTCGTGTCCAATTAGTTTCCAAATCCTCAACAGCTTACCTGCATAGTTACTCAGGGTTCAAATAATTAACAAGGCAGCATTCTACAGCATTAGGAAGATTAACCAATTAAGGGTCAGGAATGGTCAATAAAATCAAACTACCTGCTTAAAGAATATCTATGCGACAGGCCAAGAAAAGTCTATTTTCTTTAAATTTACCACTGGAATTACTGGCTCGGGTACCGTGCCAGACATTTCAGTGGGACAAAAATCTTGGTGGCTTGCAAATGCACATTCTTCAAGACCACTGCAGATGCTGTGTGTGGTCGGAATGGCCATTAATGTGTTAATAGAATGTAACAATAAAGAATATATTAGAATGTAACAATAAAACTAAATCTAGTGAGGTTTATGAGAATTCACTGATGTGGTGCATCAACTAATAAAATTACTATGCTTTGGAACGGATTATATTACAATAAACAATGTTTTTGTGGTGCATTATGTAATAACCATTATACATAGAAAGAAAGCTGTAGTACTTACAGCTAAATGGGAATAACTCTTAATGCACAATCTGTAATTTGCTGCTTGCACACAACTAAAGGGAAGCCATTCATGCTAGCTTTAATATAATTTGGTGATTATGTAGTTATCTTCCTTGTATCTTTGAAACTAAGAAATTGTCCCATGCCAATTTTATTTTGTGAGCCTGCACTAGATAATATTATTGGCTCAATTATCCTAATTTAAATTGTTTCCTGAAAACATGACTCTGAAGTCTATGGTTCTGTCACTTAACCCTTTAATGCTGAATCTGACCAAAAACTGCTTCAGCAGTTTTTTCAGATGTCCATTTGCAGACCAAGAGAAAACTATTTTTTGAATATTTACAACTTGATAACCGTCGTTCCAGTTGTAAATTTCCAAAATAATCTCTTGGTCTGAATATGGACATTTTCTATGATAAAATACAATTCTATTTAACATGATTCATACGTATGTCTAGAAAATTATGGAACTGTGAGAAACCTATTTCCAGGCCTTGAAAAGTATGTCAAACTCAACATTTTCTGCTAAAGGTTCGGAAAAAGTAAAAAAATCTAAAATATTGTCAGATGTCGGGGTGATTAGCATTTACAACACAACATAGCTAGTATTACAAATATGGATGATTTCCAAGGGTATTTTGCGAAATGTATCAGTTATTACCAGAACACTAATTAGAGACATCATAAAATGGGTTGGGAAATTGATAAATTAGGTATGGAAAAAGTATGGAATTTCATTCCACAGAAATTTTATGAACCCTGTTAACAAATTGTTTTGAGTTCACACGTATATGGATGTATCATGGGATGTTTGCTGTGTATTAAGCGAAAATCAACACGCCCTACATTCCATGCTTCACTGCATATCAAAGGAAATTCTTGTCCGGATTTAATTTCTGCAACTTTTAGAATAGCCACCAAACTTGGTATGTGGATGGATACATCATGGGGTACAAGTGCTCAGTGTGTCAAATGTATGCCCACTTTTCATGCTTTACCGCACACCAACGACAATTCTTGTCCAGTTGTAGTACGGTGTCATGCACGGGAATTAGGTTAATGTTACCTACTTTTCGTGTTGCATTGCACATCAAATCGCAACGTTTAAGTTAATACCATTAAATTAAATTATTATTTAATTATTATTTAACGGTTAAATAATACCATTACTCCGAATTATCGTATATGGACATATTTTGATTTTCACTAAAACTATTGTTATTGATACAACTGGCCATCTAACGATGATAATGACAGCAGTCAGGGAGGTGATGGGAATGACATCAGTCAAGAAGCCGTTGAAGATGCGAGTAACCAGAGAGATGGTGAACGCCAAGCGTGTAACGAGAGAGAAGCGGATGACACCCAACGAGCTGATGGGAGAAAACAATCTGCCAACCGCGAGGAGATATGTGCAAATGAAAGAGAGTCATCTGGTATCTCGCGATCGAGTTCACCAACAAACCAAGCTCTCTCAGGACTATAAAACATAAGAAGAACAAGGGGGAAACGGATGATGTGGATGGGGCTTTCCTTAACTGTATACAAATGCGATCTCAAGTAACTGAGGAGAACGACAGAAATCCAGATTTTTTTTTGCTTCATCATTGACATCATTAAGGCTGCGAACACGGGGACTTGCAAAGCCGATATGAAATGTAATAACGGCAAACTGAACCAACAGCAGCCACTAGTAGATCCCATGCTAAAAGAAATCGGTGATAATCAGCAGTAGTCCACGATATAGATGCCAAACATTATTCTGTATATCAGCAAATCAGCAAACCGTTGTACTGTATTGTCATACACAATTATCGGCAACATTCTATTTCTTTCGCCTATGATGTGCAACGTGTGCGCACTATATGCAGGCACACGTATGAACAGCTATGCCAAGTTTACAGCGCGTTACCTGGCCGCACGTACGATCAAGCGTTTTAAAACGTATGAACACGATAGCGTGGAAAGCTACAATAACGCGCCGATTACGCGCCTATACCTATTTCGTAGAACTATGAACCTAGCTAAGCTTAAACACACGTCAGAGATAAAGCAGAAAACTATTTTCCACAAAATGAACATGTTGTTAACTATTTTAACCCCTCTTGTGTCAACATCGCCTAAAAGCGCTCAGAGTGTTTTTTTATTTTTATTATCAATTAACCTTTCATTTGTCAAGATATTAAAAGAAAATTCAAACATTTGCTCAGTGAATGACCATTTGCTGACCAAGAGAACTTTCTTTGGTAAATTCACCACTGGAATTTAGGAAAATATTTTTTAGCTTGACGGCTTGCCGATTATAGTGTTAATTGTCTAGGAAGTCATATACATACCCCAAGACCACTGCAGATGCAGTGTTACCATTAGAACGACGAGTTGACACAAGACCGGGTTAAAGCTAATTTGGGTGGAATGTGGACAAAGCTCAGCCAAATTACTGTAGATCAAAACATTCAGCAAATTATCAAGCACGACGATATTGAGATTTAAATTATTGTGTTATGGAAGAAATATTCATTTACGAACAGTCTTTTATATGCGGATATACCAAAATATTATCACTAACTAATTTGAATTAAAGGGATACCTAATCCTATATCAAATGTTGTATAAAAGTGATGGATTATGGTAGGTCGGACACAGATTCCATATCATTCATATTTCAGCACACATCTTTATATGTATAACAATGGCTGAACCCAGTCTGTTAGTCAAATATATGACGTCCTAATGAATTATGTCGCACATAGGTTGACGTCACAATCAACTACGTAATAAATGACGTATCTAACTCAGACATAAATGATTAATAATCCGTAAAGTTGTACGAATTGTATTATGTGTTTACTACTTAATAACAATTCCGTTGAATATTTTGAAAGTAATTTGCAAGGGCGCTGTTGCTACCTAGATTTAGCTTAGCTAGAGAAGGGTGTGGCAAAGCTAAAGTTGAATTCATCCATTATTTGTTTATCAACATCTAGTTAATTTAGGATATACACGTTATCGCCATCACCGCGCAATTTATGCGGATGAAGTACGTGTTGACGGTGATAACCCAACACAATTCGTTGCCATACTAATATTTTTGGAATTACTGACAATTTACTAAACGAAACAAAGAAAGACAATTCATTCACACCTCAAATGCGTGTTGTTCTGCTGAGTATCCTCCCTTAAACAGCCTATGCTGACAAATCTATTAAAAAGTAGACGAAAGAACGCTATAACCCGAAAGCCGCCTTCTCTATATGCGTGTAAGCTTACGCGCTGATGAAACATGATTTACACGCGTCGTGCTAAGCACCATTCAAACGATCATTACAAATAATTATGTTAGATTCCCGTTTTGCTGTCGGTGTCTAACTATGCCAGTTAGACAGCGTCGTTCCCTATATCCCTTGTGCTGGTGGAGCATGCATTTTGTCGATTGAAGGCATGCACAGTAGACATTATCTGAACCCTGTAAAGATATTTTTCTGCAAACATATACTTGCATTTTCAAAATGGACGAAGGAAAGCGAGAAAGTAACGAAAATTGTTAATTCTGTCGGACAAAGACGTGTGATTCAAACAGGCTGCATGAAATATGAAGCGTGGAAACTCATAGCATCTGAGATGACAGTTGCGTTTTTGACCGAAAAACCCGAGACGTTAAGAACAATTATAAAGGGTTATGACGAGGGATGAAGACTAAGGCAGCGGACTGAATTAATAAAGTCCTCTGGGTGTTGAAATCCTGGCAATATCGGACGTCATTGCAGGTGAGCTATATCAGCGACCCAACCCCTTCGACGATGATAGCAATGAAGCTTTCGTTGATGAAGATGGAGAACAGAGAGCCGAACGTCATACCAGACGACAATGACGTACCCACATTACCAGACCTGGCTTAACCAAATGGTCGATGAAATGCAGACAGTGCATAAATACCCATAGCCTCCACGAGCGTATGGCACAGATAAAAGAACATACATTTAAGATATCTAATTGTACGATCCAATCTTTATATATTGCTTCAGTTTTTAAGACGCGCGTCTCTCTCTCTCTCTTTTTGCCCCTCTCTCGCTCTCTCTCCCTCCTCCTCCATGTCCACACCCCACCCTCCACCCCGCCATCGACTCTTCTCTGCCTGCCGCCCTCCCACCCTCCTTCGATTCCCACATACCAGTAGAAAGGCGACGGGATGGGCAGATGATCTGATTAGTAGAGATCTTATGACGTCACCAATGAAGTCATCAATATTTGAATTGTCACGCCAATTTTTTCCCTTAAAAAATACTCGAATCTGATTGGGCGACATCCTTTGCTATTGTTCTCTCACGACCAATCACATTCATGTATTCTTGGCCGGGAAAAAAGTGGGCGTGGCCTAATTCAAATATTGATCACGTCATTGATGAAGTCCTAAGCGCTCCACCAATCAAAACAGCTGCCCATATCTTCGCCACATTTTTGGATGTAGATCATTTGCTGAGTCACAGGTGCACCTGTGCGTGAAACGGGTCATGGCCAATGGTAGGTCACGTGAACTGTCTTGGCCAATCAGAGTATCCACTTATACAGTTACCATTGTTCGAGGCTTTGGACATATTAACCCATCGTAATGCTGATTGATGGCCCTAGTGAGTTGTGAAAGTTAGGCGTGTGGTAACAGGGTTAAGAGGCATGGTCAAATGTAGGTTCATATGCCCCCCCCCCTCGCTGCTTAGCAGTGCACCCTCATATGCAGCCGATAATGCTTGCTCTGTACAGCTATTGGAAGGTAATGCGCCCTCAAACTGTTAGGAGGCATAGGCCTAATTCACATTTTGATGACTCCGAGTCAATCGGGGCATCTGCTTATACAGTCCTCAATGCTTGTTCTGTGCAGGTAATGAACTGTGAAAATGCTTATGGATCTGGGTGCCAAGAGCTCTATGTAGTCAAAACACATTCAACCAGACATGTGGCCTGCTACTACTACTACTACTACTACTACTACTACTACTACTACTACTACTACTACTACTACTAATACTACTACTACTACTACTACTACACAAAACATTTTCTTTTGGTAACATGATTAAAGGATCATGTGGAATACCTTCACTACCCCAAAAAGTATACTAACTGACAAAAACACAAAAAACAACAAAAAGATAACATAGAAAACCTAATGATCATGTGCAGTCTAGAGTGTATATATCAAACTAGCCAAGGATTCGCTCACTCACTCACTCACTCACTCACTCACTCACTCACTCACTCACGCACTCACTCACTCACTCACTCACTCACTCACTCACTCACCCACCCACTCACTCACTCACACACTCACCCACTCACTCACTCACCCACTCACCCACTCACCCACCCACCGACCCACCCACCCACCCACCCAGCTGCCCGCCCGCCCAGCCAGGCACCTACCCACCCACCCACCCACCCACCCACCCACCCACCCACCCACCCACCCACTCAATCACTCACTCACTCACTCACTCACTCACTCACTCACTCACTCACTCACTCACTCACTCACTCACTCACTCACTCACTCACTCACGCACTCACTCACTCACTCACTCACTCACTCACCCGCTCGCTCGCTCACTCCACTCACTCACTCACTCACTCACTCACTCGCTCGCTCACTCCACTCACTCACTCACTCACTCACTCACTCACTCACTCACTCACTCACTCACTCACTCACTCACTCACTCACTCACTCACTCACTCACTCCCTCACTCACTCACCCCACTCACTTACTCACTCACGCACGCACTCACGCACTCACGCACTCACGCACGCACTCAGTTACTCACGCACTCACTCACTCACTCACTCACTCACTCACTCACTCACTCACCCGCCCGCCCGCCCGCCCGCCCGCCCGCCCGCCCGCCCGCCCGCCCGCCCGCCCGCCCGCCCGCCCGCCCGCCCGCCCGCCCGCCCGCCAGCCAGCCCGCCCGCTCGCCCGCCCGCCCGCTCGCTCGCTCGCTCGCTCACTCACTCACTCACTCTCACAATGACTCACACACTCACTCACACACTCACACACTCACTCACTCACTCACTCACTCACTCACTCACTCACTCACTCACTCACTCACTCACTCACTCACTCACTCACCTCCTCCCTCCCCTCCCTCCCTCCCTCCCTTCCTCGCTCGCTCGCTCACTCACTCACTCACTCACTCACTCACTCACTCACTCACTCACTCACTCACTCACTCACGCACTCACTCACTCACTCACTCACTCACTCACTCACTCACTCACTCACTCACTCACTCACTCACTCACTCACTCACTCGCTCCCTCGCTCAATCACTCACCAACCCACTCACTCACTCACGCACTCACTGACTCACTCACTCATTCACTCACTCATTTACTCACTCACCCACCCACTCACTCACTCACTCACCCACTCACTCACTCACTCACCCACTCACCCACTCACCCACCCACCGACCCACCCACCCACCCAGCTGCCCGCCCGCCCAGCCAGGCACCTACCCACCCACCCACCCACCCACCCACCCACCCACCCACCCACCCACCCACCCACCCACCCACTCACTCACTCACTCACTCACTCACTCACTCACTCACTCACTCACTCACTCACGCACTCACTCACTCACTCACTCACTCACCCGCTCGCTCGCTCACTCCACTCACTCACTCACTCACTCACTCACTCGCTCGCTCACTCCACTCACTCACTCACTCACTCACTCACTCACTCACTCACTCACTCACTCACTCACTCACTCACTCACTCACCCCACTCACTTACTCACTCACGCACGCACTCACGCACTCACGCACGCACTCAGTTACTCACTCACTCACTCACTCACTCACCCGCCCGCCCGCCCGCCCGCCCGCCCGCCCGCCCGCCCGCCCGCCCGCCCGCCCGCCCGCCCGCCCGCCCGCCCGCCCGCCCGCCCGCCCGCCCGCCCGCCAGCCAGCCAGCCAGCCCGCCCGCTCGCCCGCCCGCCCGCTCGCTCGCTCGCTCACTCACTCACTCACTCTCACAATGACTCACACACTCACTCACACACTCACACACTCACTCACTCACTCACTCACTCACTCACTCACTCACTCACTCACTCACTCACTCACTCTAACACTCACTCACTCGCTCCCTCGCTCAATCACTCACCAACCCACTCACTCACTCACGCACTCACTGACTCACTCACTCATTCACTCACTCATTTACTCACTCACCCACCCACTCACTCATTCACTCACCCACTCACTCATTCACTCACTCACCCACCCACACACTCACTCATTCACTCACTCACCCACTCACTCACTCACGCACGCACTCACTCACTCACGCACGCACGCACGCACGCACGCACGCACCCACGCACGCACGCACGCACGCACGCACGCACGCACTCACTCACTCACTCACTCACTCACTCACTCACTCACTCACTCACTCACGCACGCACGCACGCACGCACGCACGCACGCACGCACGCACGCACGCACGCACGCAGGCACGCAGGCACGCACGCACGCAGGCACGCACCCACGCACCCACCCACCCACCCACCCACCCACCCACTCACTCATTAAATATACCTTGATGGCACCGATTGGAGCAGCACCTATATGCATTGCCTGTCCACAGGCCTGCTGAGAAATCCCCAATATGGCACCAACATAAACAACCTAGAATGCCCCACGCAGAATAACGCGTAGCACAGGATAATTGCAAACCAGGCGAACGGGCATTGCTTCTTCTCGGTGGATTTTCCAATTCCAATCTAAGATTCCTGTGTAATTCATTATTGAATTTGCATGAAACGTTTTCTAAAACTCTCTTCAGCATACAACCTATGGAGGCGTCAATCTGTCCCTAGATAAACGTAAAACGTGGACGGACGGAGCCACGGATGGGCGGATGGGCCGGTGGGCGCGCATGCGTTCTGGAGTGTGCCCGGCCTGGCGGACGGGCGGACGGACGGACATGCAGATGAACGTACCGACCGACAGACAGACATGCTTTACCTCTTCCCATTCCCATATAAAACACGAGCTGAAGAATCCCATACCCTTGTTTAAGCATTTCCATATTCGTTAGACGATCGTATAAAAAATCGAGTCTGGGTCTGAGTGGCGTGTAACACAAACCATGCTTCATAATTGCCGAATTCTAACTGTATTTAGTATTCATGTTTTAAGAGCATAACATCCGAAGCGGGAGATTAGACTCCTTGATAAAGCAAACAAACTGGTTAGAGAAAGTAACAGCTATTTCTGGGCTTGATATATTATACTGGATTTATGAAACGAAATACAAGGAATTGGACTGGAAATGATCGGTCCATTCTATAAACCAAAAAGGTCAAACATATGCCGATTATTACGGACTTGGGAAGAAAGAGCTGGGGATACACATGTTGGGAATACACCATTCCAAAAACACATGCATTCGATACTTTGATGCCATTCCCTAACGAGCTAATAAAGCATCGAATCCCCCTTGGTATGGTCTCCCGCATCTGTGAAATTTGGTTAAAGAACGAAGTTTGCAGAAACAGAAGTACTGAGGAAAATAACAGACGCGTGTGCTATCTCGCCGACTGATTAACATAAGACGGATGTTACAATTACGCTCAAAATCAGCCACCACAGAATTCCACTGAGAGTAAAAACCCACATTCGTGAAAGCCGTATGGGAAAAGAAGGATTTTTGTCATGCGGCGTTGGTGTGGTAGAAGTGTTTGTGGGCTATGATACTTTGCATTTCGGCCGGTTGTGGGTTCGATTCTCCGTCAATAAGACGGGTGGTGACAGCAACACGATTCCTAAGATAATGGAGATTATTTAATGAATAGGCAGCAAGGTTCATACGTGCATAATATACAAATGTATCAGCTGCAGAGCTAGGTCGAATATTGAAGAAATGAATACGCCTAATCTGAGAGAATCCCATAGGTACCCAATAATAACAATACTTACGATGGCCATCCCCCTGTTGGCAAGGCGCGGTAGATATAATTTTCGCAAACCTCTCATTTGACCTGTCAAAATCTCACTGGTGATGGATACCGACAGACATGTTAAGAAGCTAGAGCCTATGCGTTTGATTAGTCAACTATTTTCCGCACAACATGGAAGGAAAACCGACAGCTGCTAGGTATGGTCCTTTATTTTTGGTTAGGAACTACCTGCGTGGCTTACATATTGCTTCAACATGAATGTGTTCTTCCTAATACAGGCATCCATTTCAGCTAGGCCCCGCTAAATTCACGTCAAGCTCCACCTATTTTGTGCACGTGTCGGAATCTTGGCACCCTGAATTCCCAGCATTCCAATTCCACTACGGAGGTAAGCTGTTGAATATTCTAATTCTAATGTGACTAGGAGCTCTTGCTGATTATGACAGCAACAGATCCCAGCCAAATTATTTTCAAAATATTCAACAGAAGGTTTACTAAATTGTAAATTCGCTAAAGACAGAATTCGTGACGGATTTTTCTATGACAGAGTTACGTCATTTTGATTGTGGCGTCAGCTAATAAGTGACGAATTTTGATTTTGACGCGAGATAATTGAGTGTCAGATGCGATCCCGCCATAGTCTCAAGCCGTTATATTCGCGATTGCGTATGCTCTGAGCAAGCGTTGCTGTGATCATAGCGTAAATACCAGACTCCGATGTATTTACACGGAATATCAATAGCCATTTCCTGCCCGGAAGAGTTACTTGGCTCATCCCTATAAGTGAAAATGCCAGGTCTGTTTTCACAGCTTCCACGCGTTTTACGAGTATAGCACATTGACCTACCTGAAATGACAAATTCGTTATGACATTTGTGTATGAATAGGGTTGAGGTGAGGTGGGTGGGGCAAGGGATCAACAGACCCAGGCTTTTCTTCTCCCATGGTGTATCCCCATGGCGGCCCTCGGTGTTGGCTCCACCGATTCTTCAGCCTGCCGGGTCCAGTTTTGTTCCTACACACCTGTATGAGGTGGGAATCTTGAGTTGAATAATTTGAAATATAATTCGACAGCTATCAGTCAAATTCGGTTCAAAATATTCAACAGCATTCCTTTTAAGTTGTTTTGAGACTGAGCTACTGGGGTTTCAATTGCTAAAACGTTAACATAGGCTCATGCTTTCATACAACATGTTATTAATTCAACCGTCAAGGCTGTTCAACCGTTCCCATGGATGCTGTTAGTCCAGACAATTCCTTTCGTGTTGTATGTATATTCAATAAGCTATAGAGCATAGTAGCAACGACTTGCTGTACGTAACTCTGACTTCATCGGCTCTGCCAATGGAAGACTGAATCAATCAAGAATTGGTTCAAAGATCACCTCAGTGACACAGAAAATGAACCAATGCATATATTTGAAGGTCGACCACGGCTTCTACAGAAGAGAATAACTCAAAGTATCCTCTATGTTATTGCAATACGGACATATATAGATAGATTCCTCAGTACTGGTCATAATGATATTTAAATTAAATGGCGGGTGGATGGGTGTGGTTTCGCGGTGATAAGGTGGGTGCATGTGTTATATTCGGGCGTGTGGATCTATGCAGCCGTGTCTCCGAAAATACTAGGTATGTTTGTACATGTGTGAAATCGTGCGCCTCTGCACGCGCGTGCTTGTGTGTGTGTGTGTGTGTGTGTGTGTGTGTGTGTGTGTGTGTGTGTGTGTGGTGAGCGCGCGTACCTGTGTGCACCTGAGTGGGTGCTCGTGCGTGTCTGTTTGTATGTAAGCAAGTAAATTTGAGGGCCGATGAGCGGCGGGTGGTTGGATGGGCGGCGCTTGGAGGTGGTGAGGTGGGTGGATATATGTTATTTTCGGGCATGCGCGTATGTGTGTGCATGTGCGCACGTGAATGTATCTTTATTTCTATACCTGTGTCCTCAAAGATTCTAGTGTGCGTGCGTGCGTGCGTGCGTGCGTGCGTGCGTGCGTGCGTGCGTGCGTGCGTGCGTGCGTGCGTGCGTGCGTGCGTGCCTGCGTGCGTGCGCGCGCGCGTGTGTGCACGAGCGCATGTATACGTGTGTGCACGTGTGTACGTGTGTGGGCGTGTGGGCGTGCGTGCCCACGTGAGTGAGTGTGCACTCACGCGTCTGTCTGTGTGTATGTCTATCTGTCTGCAGTTGTATCTCTGACACAACTGATAGGATTTAGCCCAGATATTACCAAGAAAGGCTATTAGGCCCCTACTGTATAGCATGATTACTAGACGCTGGTCGGCATGTCTATTAAAACACAGAACCGTATCGGTTCAAATTCAATAACTAATTATACGTATAAATAGAAGGCAAATTTGCAGGATGTGCGTGGACAAGTCATTTCCTGATTTAGCGCCCCCGCGACACACGACGGGGACCAACCAGTCTTGACCGCCGGTAACTGATCACCCATTATTAGTACATATGCTAGATTGCTGATATCTATATATTGCTATTCATTGCCTTGGCCAATGTCAAACCATCATTCATAATTTCCGGAAATACAGATAAATCCGTTTATGGATATGGCAGTGCGTTACGGGACGCGTGGAAATCCAAGGTCGATTTTAACAGACGGGATGGTATTAATTGTCCGATGGTCTATTACACACCTGAATGGGAAAATACGAAAAAAACTTTTGCAATGTAAGACATATGTAATTGAATATTTTTAAACTGATTTAACTGTTAGCTGTTGCTGATATTACAGATGGACGGACGAGGAACGGACTGACGGACGGACGGACGGACTGATGGATGGACTAACCGACTCCTACCAAGCGACAGATCACTCGGCCACGTGAATGACTATCAACCAACCATCATACTGACAGACCGACCAACCGATTGAGCGAGTAACAGAATCAACCTACGAACCAACCGAATTGACGGATCGTCTGACCAACAAGTACTTCTAGTAGCCGCAATCCCCGACGGCTTAAGCAGTCATCGCTGTCAGATCACCCACTGAAACTTCGCTGCGTGGATGACTTATGACTAATTTTGGGCATTGACATTCTACTCACATAGATGTGATAAACAACTCAACTCTTCCTAAATAGCAATGACGAGGTATCGTTCTAGTTTCTAGCATTTCGTTGCTGTGTTGCTTACATTGAATCGAACGAAGATCTTGTCTAAGTATCTACATATCATATACAGAACTTGTTCAGGTACATGGTATTGCTCTTGTGCTTTCCTCTCTAGGTAATGTATGGCTGAGATATATGCATTCACGATTTCAAGACAGATTACACCCACGCCCCCATTCGCGTCACTTGGTTCTAGGAGTAGTTGTGTCACAATGCTTTACACAACTTCTCCACGTGTTGATATTCCAGTGATTCCTCCATTTCGAGCACACCAAGGTGCCCGCATATTCGTTTGACAGCATATCTATGCATTGTAAAACAAATGCTGCTATGTAGGCCTACAGTAAAAGACCCTAAAGTCAGCGTCCAACAGCGAATGGCTCTATGTTTTCATCTTACACTTTAACACTTCTTGTATCAACAAGGCCACACAAATTTGAGCATTTGCTAACCAAGAGAAGACTGTTTTTGCAACCTTACCGTTGGAATTTAGAATCGTTTTAAGAGGTGTTTTACCGTCTTTATGGTTATAGCGTTAATGACGTAGAAAATCTAAATTCTTGCTTGGTCAGTGCCCATTTGCAGCCCAAGAAAACACTTTTTTTAAATTTAGCACATAAATGATTGGCTCGGTAACTAGTCGTAAATAGAAAAACATATTCATCTCTTGGCCTGCAAATATACAGTCCTCAAGACTACTACAGAGGTCGTCTTGGGCGGTTTTACAACGATAGTGACAAGTTGACACAAGAAGGTCAACAGAAAAATATCCCCTCCCTCGTCCCTATCTCCCATGGTATCTTCCCCTTGTTCCAAGTACACACACGAGCTACCACCGTCTCCAATGCAACTTAGCATACTATCTCTAGACGATATACTCGGTAACATTAGACCCAGGTACTGGATCCAACATTTCTTTCTGAACTTTCTGAATTTAATCTCTCAATTCGCTAAATTTGATCACATTCCGAGCAAACTAGACTGTTGGCCATGTCGGTTAAACTAGTATGTCTAGCTTTCTTAATATGACGTCTCTTTGCGTGACTGCGCGGTTCTGCCTCTGATGGCCAACACATTCTCCCCACCCCTAGATGAATCTTTGTCAGCCTCCGTATGAATGCCTGAACTTTCCAGTGGCAGAGTTTAGGCTGCATTCCTGTTAATATGCACCATCTACTGATTAAAGCTCTTGCGCGAATTGAACTCTGGCATGTACTGTATCTGAGCATCCATATTGACATTTCTGGTATTCTTCTAAATGCAATGTTCTGAGAAGCGCCAGTTCACACATGAAACACATTTCCCATGCCTATTTTGAAAGTGGGCGTTGTGTCTTGTCCAGTGAAAAAACAGTTAACCAAAATAATATTCGAACTGTTGTGGTTTAGCTAGAAGATTGGGAAATGTAGTTGGTTTTGATGCATTAATTAGCTTTCTTTTGAAAATGTCAATAGATATTTGATTTTGTATCTATTTTGCGACAGTCTGTGTGCACTCTACCCCGTGTTTTAACACACATTCTCTCATCCTTGGCTTGACTGCCTTCATTTGTCCAGCACTATTCACGGTATTTAGCATATAATCCGCTAGTGAGGCATACAATGCATGATTCCATCATATTTATATATATATATATATATATATATATATATATATATATATATATATATATATATATATATATATATATATATATATATATATATATATATATATATATATATATATATATATATATATATATATTCAATTGCGGTTTATTCATTGACCAGCTGAGTTAAATGCAGATTAAGAAATCGAAAACAGATTTTGAAAGCTGGTAGCACAGCCGGTAGGCTATTGTATTTATTATTATTCACAATAAAAAGTATTGCATGAATAAATACATTACTATAGTCATAATAAAAGCGATATCATGGACCTTTCCAGTCTATTCATCCATCATATGACGTCATAATCAACTACGTGACGTGTGGGATGGCGTCATAATCAATGACGTCATGAATGACGTAGATAAGTTCGTCACAAACGCATAATTGGTGACGGGCTAAGCGTTATTGTACGAATTGTAGGTTTTTCCTATTTAGTAAACACGCTGCTGAATATTTAGAAACTAACTTGACAGACTTGAATGGCAGGCAGAAACAACACCAAGTCAAATTAATTTCGAAATAGTCAACAGCTTACCTGCATAGTTTTCTAGAAATTGATAGTTAGGGAGTTCAGGGATCGTTCGATCACAACATGAGTAAGGTGTGGCTGGAGTTAAAACTGGAAAGGTCCATTTCATGGCGAAAGTGTGTATATACGCAACGGAAAAGAGCATCTAAGCATATTATAAAAATGTTATGTTTTACTCCGTCAGACTTTGCGGAGTATAGATTATTTTGGTTTTAAACCATCAATTCATCAGTATACAATTACCGACATAATTCTGTGGCAGCCAGTGAGGTACTCGCTCAAACAACTTTGCTGGACCTTCAATCATGGGGAGTCAGACATCCTCTATAGGAAAAACGTAAAATTATCTGCTCTGAGAAGCTATTTACAGCATTCTGAGTGATACAAGAGCATCCTTACTGTGCTTTGTTATGATATCGCAAGTGCACTTTATTATACTTTGACATTTTTATGGAGCATAATCGTCCTACTCGAGCGCGATGGGAGATGCGCCCAGGTACTGTCATTCACATGTAGGCTGTGGTCTGTAGTCTATCTGATAGATTTATCTGATAGAAAGAAACACACTGGGTGTTGAAATAATGAGCTGCTATAGGCTCGGCATGATGTAAGAAATACTCTGTTCATTAAAAGTAGGACCAAGTGGGATTTGGAAAAAGAGAGATTGTCCGTGGCCCATCTACACACCACATGCCCAGGGCCGGGCGACCCGATCCCACCGCCACCCCGACATTGACCCCGCTCAATGCTGCATCTGACAGATATGATAGCTAGCGATTATCTGCATATATAACTTAAGACCAATAGAATGTGTGTCGATACAATGCATCTAAAAATGCAAATAATAGTCATTAAGACAGATTTACTTGCGCGCCTAATCTGCAAACAAAATAATTTTACGTGTAAGTTGAATAACTAACAGCACAGTTGCTGACTTCGTTTCTTAAACGCTATTGTAAAAGCTATGTTTAATCTTTGTGATTTTATGGCTTCATATTTGTTTTACACACGGCGGGGTGGGGGGGGGGGGAGTTGGGGGTTGAGGGGGTTGCGGTTCTAACACCCAAAACACCCCTTGGCTACACCACTGAGATGAACACAGTTATTTTGTGGCGACTGTTGTTGGGTGCAACCTTCTTGCTCAATGGGGTGGGAGCACGCGGATGGGGTGGGTGGGGTTTGGTTGGGGGTCGGGGGATGGGGGTGGTTGGGGTGGAAGGGGGCGGGGGGTAACTCTTCACCGGTCCCGTCTCCTGATTACTAACCTAATAGATTAGGATATCCTTAGGCCTTTGCGGCATAAAACACGCCCGCCCGCCCGCCCACCCGCCCGCCCGCCCGCCCGCCCGCCCGCCCGCCCGCCAGCCCGTCCGCCCGCACGCACGCACACAGACTCAAGCTAAACTTTCAAACTTGCTAGGTTAGGAACATATCAGCCTACAGTTGGGGTGCTGTACCCACTGAGGGACTGCCACGAGACATCAACAGCGCCATCTACTTAATTTCTATATTCTATTCCTTTTGGCTTATTGGCAAACAAGCGCCGGAATGGCATCTGGAAATGATCCCGTTCCCTCATTCTCCTTCTTTGTTCGGCTTTGAGCGGATACGGCTAGATAATTAAATTAACAATCCCATTGTACCTTTAAAGGTTATAGCTATAAGCCAATTAAACTCTCTCTCTCGCTCGCTCTCTCTCTCCCGCTCGCTCGCTCTCTCTCTCTCTCTCCCTCTCTCTCTCTCTCTCTCTCTCTCTCTCTCTCTCTCTCTCCATGCCTTTCCCTCCGTCTCTCTCTCTCTCTCGCGCGCGCGCGCCACTTTATACCCCCCCCCCCCATTCGTCGCTAGGGAGAGAGAGGTCTAACTTAGGAGCACACGTGTAAATAGGTGTAGCAATGCAAAGATGAAAGGCAATCCATCTGCAATGGGAGCCACCCGCGGTACTTTCCCTTAGTACACACACAATTTCGGCACGTCCCCACACTTACATGCTCGGTAGGTAACTGCAGGAGTGAAAAGCAAGACCACCTTCACTGCGAGCCACCTGCGACGGGAGCCACCTGCGACACTTTCCCCTTTAAACAAATAATTTGTCAGTCCCTTTACTTATCGATACAAGAACATAGCTCCTGGGCCCACCATGGCCCGACTCAATGACACATATTCGACGGTGGAATTCAACCTGCGTGAAAGAAATGTTCCAGTTAAAATACAGCCCTACGAACACGCTCCTATGTGTTTGGCTGATCGTTCCAATTAGCAAATATTTGTAGAATGACCCTGCAGCTTACAAGCGGCCAACCACCCCAAGACGAGCTTTCCCGTATGATGTCAGCTGCCATCTATCTTGACCACGATACACATGCGAGTTCTGCCATTCAAAATGTACTCAACACTTTTGTTCTAAGAATGGAAAGAATAAGCAATCGTTTTCTTCATAATATGGTACAGGGACATAGCCACATGGACACACTAACACGAATGAACGGGCATAGAGACACACGCACACACGGACGCATCTGCATCAAGAGCGTACGCTAAGACATAGAGAAAAACAGAACTGAAACAGTCAGTCTCTGTCAATTAAAGAAACGGAAATTGATCCCTACGATCTGAAAAAGACATCATGCAGCAACAACTAACTACTATGTCATTACGAATTAACACCCTACTTAATGACAATGAACTTTTGACAGGAGAAAACAACGAGTTAATTCAGCGGCTTAACAGACAACAAAGTAATGAACATAAACCAACAAATAGGGGACGATCAAGAGATGATCGCAGCCCAGACTACAGCAGCAGAGATCGCCGGCATTGTATATACGAAAACAGACGGACATACTATCACTACACAGCTCAATCTGTAGGTCATGTAGATTCATACAGATTTATATTGTATAAATATGATACGCCTTCCTAGAACAGATACTGCCGTTTTATATATTTTTCTGCATTTCAGATTGGAGAAAGAAGACAGGTAGCCAGGCATCCAGGACGGTTGTATAAATTGCCGCAGATATAAGGTTATTGTGTCACAAAGGTACTAGGATGTAGGCCTACGTATAATTTGACTGCTTGAAAGATGCAATGAGAACATATGCAAATTCAGTTAGGAAATGAGCCGGAATGTAATGATTATAGTTTTGTTAGTTATTTTGATCAAATGCATTTGTAAGTTAATCTAATTAAATTAGAAATTAAGCAAAGAGGTTATTATTTTGTGCCGGATTTCAAAAAGCTTGTTTAATTAATGTACTCCGATGCCAGTATATTCGTCTTAATAAGAGGAATTATGGAAGAAGGTGTAAATAATAGTTACAGTTATATCAGATTTGTATATTTGAAGATTATTGGGTTTGGCTACATAAATATCCAATACATGATTGTTATTTTACTGAGTCTATATATTTCACGATGAATATGTAAATGGACAGGATGTAGACATGTAGATCGAATACCGATGTACGATACTGGCTTGTGAGTGATTAAATCCACTTTTCAGGTTTTAACTTTAAAACGAAATGTTATCATCAGTGATAGTCCTACTTGTGTTATCATTCCTCCGGCTGTCCCCACATTCTACACTTTCCCGGAATGGCCGCGGGGCAAAGACCTAATGCTACATTTCTCTTACTAACAAGTAGAAACTCTCCCGTCCTCTATACCATAATACTCCCGGCTAAGCAAAGTACCTGATAAATCTATGCGCTGTGGAAATGGCAGCGGCCATTCAGGGATATGTGAAGGCTATTATTTCAGCAGTGCTATTCCGGTTTCTCTGTGCTTAGTTGTATCTAATTGTGGGAGAAATCAGAAGAAAATCGGGTTCTCTTGATATAGTTAGGATTTATATTCTGATGAATGTAGCAACACGACAGGCATGGCTGTGTGATATCAGCATTGCCATTACCGTAACCAATCTACCTGCCGATCCTCAACGTTGCTTCAAATGAGATAGGTAAATAACCGTATGCCTTTTTAACATGGACTTTCAACTATGTTTCGGAACTCTATTACTTAGTTCCCTGACACGTGGTTACAGGCAATTCTTCCTTCACTATGGTGTGAGCTGCTACTCTCAATTTCTTTATTAATGCACAATATTTGATAAGCGTCGGTCACAATGCATTGCCAGCTGAAATTTCTGCTCATTCTAATAGCCTGAAATTATCGTATTCTAATACTATCACAGCTGGAGTGAATGATTACCAAAATATCATAAGCAGATATGATTTTATTAGGCAATCCAAATGAGTAAGCCGATCTCCCACTCACGTATTTTACGTCATAACCAAGTATTTCACTTGTGAGATTTTGACACAATCAATATGACGTAGAATAAGTAGTGGCACAGTATTAAATTAAATTTTACAAGCTTAAAGATGCACATGATGTGGTATGGTTTCCAGTTAGTCAGAAAGTTAGCTAACATATGTGCAATCATGCTGTTGTCTCACATATTGCTGGATAATATCGTTAATGCGCTGTCATGCGCAACCTCCCTCACCAATTGCACTATAGCACTGGCTAATGTTGCTAGCATGCTACCACGCTCTGCCCATGTTAGCTCAGCATCACTGACTAATGTGGCTAACGTGCTAACATGCTCTGGTCATGTTAGCACAGTAGCACTGGCTAAAATGGCTAACGTTCTAACATGCTATCTTATCATCTATTGCGGGCTAATATTGCGAAAATGCTAACATGGTTCCCTTTTCTCATATATTACACAGCTCTCTCTCTCTCTCTCTCTCTCTCTCTCTCACTCTCTCTCTCTCTCTCTTTTTCTCACCCCCCTCTCTCCCCCCTCTCGCGCGCTCTCTCTCTCTCTCTCTCTCTCTCTCTCTCTCTCTCTCTCTCTCTCTCTCTCTTTTTCTCTTTCTCTCTCAAGTTACTAACAAAGATGGCTAACGTACGAACATGATCGGGCCATGATAGCACAGCAAAATTGGTTAATTTGTCTAACGAGCTAAGATGCTCTCCACAGATCTAATGCTGGCTAATATTTGTTAACGTGCTAAATATAGTCTGGCCACGTTAGGACATTAGCACCGGCTAATGTGGCTAACGTGCTAGCATGCTCTCCTATCATATATTGCTGACAGATATGGCTAATGTGTTAACATGCTCTCCTTCTCTCATCTATTGTACAGTGGCACTGGCTTTTATGGCCAATGAGCTAATATGCTCTCCTATAATCTATTGCTAGCTATTCTGGCTAACGTGCTAGCATGCTCTCCTCTCATCTAGTGCTGGCTAATCTGGCTAACGTGCTAACATGCTGCACTATCATACATTGCTTGCGGGTATGGTTAATATGCTAACATGCTCTCCGTATCTCATCTATTGTACAGTAGCACTGACTTTTATGGCCAATGAACTAACATGCGCTCATATTATATATTGCTGGCTAATATTGATAATGTGCTAACATTGTCTGGCCATGTTAGCACAGTAGCACTGGCTAATATGGCTAACGTACTAACACTGTCCCCTCTCATCTATTGGTGGCTAAAATGGCTAACGTACTAACAGCGTCCCCTCTCATCTACTGATGGCTAATATGGCTAGTGGTGATGTTATAAAAGTAGCACTGGCTAATATGACTACCATGCTAACATGCTCTGGCCATGATAGTCAAATAGCACTGGCAAATATGGCTAATATGGCGAGCGCGCTAGCATGCTCTCCTGTCACCTATTGTTGGCTAATCTAGCTAACATTGTAACATGTTATCCTAGCATCTATTGTTGGATAACATTGTTAACATGCTCTTACCATGCTATTACTATAGCGCTGGCTAACATGGCTAACGTGCTAACATGCTCTTCTATCATATATTGTGGGCTAATATTGCCAAGATGGAAACAGGCTCTGGCCATCCTAGCACTGTAGCACTGGCTAATATCACTAACGTGCTAACATGCTCTCCTATCATTTACTGCGGGCTAATATTGCTAATGAGTTACGATGCTATTCTTCTTCATCTATTGTACAGCAACACTCGCTAAAATGGTTAATGTGCTACCATGCTCTTCTGCTTCTCTATCAAGTTGCTTGCAAAAATGACTATGGTGCTAACATGTTCTGGCCATGTTATAATTCTCACATGCTAACACACTCGCATCTCATCCATTACTGGCTATATTTGCTAATATGCTAAGATGCTATGCTTCTTCATCCCTTGCATAGTTGCTGTCTTATATGGCGGACGTGTGAATGTGCTTTCATTCCCATCCCACCTCACCCCATCTTTGTACGGTCATGTTGGCACGATAGCCCGGTTAACATGCTCCCCTCTCATCTATTCCACAGTTGCTGGCTAAAATGGCTGAACTGACAACATGCTATCCTCTTATCGATTGCTGGCCAAATGTGCTAATATGCCACAAAACCCTGGGTAATATGTCTAACGTAATAACATGCTACCTATCTCGCATGTGTAAATATTTTCACAGCAGGCATGTTTTGATTTCTATATAATTACTGGGTCTACTGGGGAATGAATATTCACTACTTCTCTCCTTTCCGTTTCTGAGGTTGGAAACTGACTGAGATACGACTTTCCTGAATTCGTGCTTCCGCAATATTATGGGGAGGCTGTGTGTGGTGATATTAACCGTCTCATCTCCACTGCCCTCGTCCTCCTCTTCCGCTTCTTGTAAACCCATAGAGTTCCTTCGCGCTGCTATTGACGGAGCGAGCGTCATTGCTGCGACAGATGGAGGAGGTGATGTTTAGCGAGATGTCCGGGTGCTGTGATGAGAACTTTTCTTTCTCACATCATATTCCTTCCCATGTTCATCGTCTGAACTAGGCCATCCACACGGTTGTGGCCGGTCAAGGTGAACTAAAACGCAGTTTTATTCAGCGCATGCTTGGCCACTATCTGATCATGGCGTCTTGAAAGAAGCCGTCATAGCGGCGGCCACATTGCCTTCGGTTTCAATATATTTGAAGGAATTAAACTAACATATGCTCTTGAATGATAGCTTTATATAATAATCAAGCTATAACCCCCAGTAAAACACAGAAATAAATCAGAATAAGTAGAAAAAGCAGCTAAATACCATTTCTGTCATTCTGGCGGGAACCAATTAGTAACGCAGCTGGACATACGAGCTCTGGTATATGCCGATCGAATACATAATACGCTCTATAGTCGGTCGCATAAGCTCAGTTAAGCTACTTCCTGCAGATAAAATACTGTCTAGTTTTAAAAGAATTTGACTGAAAGCCGTTGTTTCCAGAGAGGGTGTCTACATTCAATCACACGAAATTCAAAATATTCAGTGGGCATCATATTGCGACCTTGGAAACCAGCAGTGTGTTTTGAAATCATTTTGACCGAAACTTGTTGCTTCCACCAGAAAAAGTGACGTTCAAATATAACGTTTTCAAAAGGATCAATAGTGAATTAGCGAGTTAATCGCTTTACATCGGTGCCTATAAAGAATACTGCTCATACCGCTTACAAAACTATATTCAGGTGTGCTTTCGTTATATTCAGGTAGGCCTATGCGGTATACCTGTACACAGTTGACATACGGGGAGTGCGAAGCAGCAGCTTGGTCACTAATTGGCTCCAAATTAAGCACTCCTAGATTTAGTAAATGCTTTTTCTCAAATAATCCCGACTCATTTCCATTTTTACCGATGGTAGTTTATTTAATATTGTATGAAATTACCAATAAACATCATTTGTTAATTTCCTTTTCCGTTTCTTTAACATGTTGTGGCCAAGCGAGGTTTGGGGATAATGCATAAAAGAGGGTAGATATCTCCTATGCTGAGATTGCGGACACTGTGAGAGTCCAGGCATAAAAGGTGAGAGGCGGTCAGCTTGCTGGCCAATACAATACAGCTTTCCCTGGGAGATCGTATTGCTCGCTGAAACAGGCCCATCGTTGCCCATCCATATGATGCACTTTTTCAAACGTTTATTTTCTTTAGCTAATTTGCCAGCATGAAGTACACGGCAATGTTTTACAAACATATCACATACTTGCTGCGATTTCACCTTGCCTAGTCTTTTACTCGCTCTACATACTAGATCACTGAAATGATCACGGAGCAGCTAGAGCTGGGGTGGCTGGCGTGCAAGAAGACTCGCAGTTACTGCCGTGACTTTCTGCAAGCCTCTACATACCTTTCCGGATTCCAGTCTGACTGGTATCCGAGCTCTTTAAGAACTATAAACGGTATTCACGTTCGATCATGGGTACTAACTAAAATGTGTGGACTAGGAAGGTCTGTTCATTACATAAAGTCTGTGTCTGGTTAGAGAATTGTCGTTTCAGTTCTCAAACCAGAGGTGTGGGCCTGGGACCACAGAATTTGTTCTTACCTGGGTTCAACAGTGTTAGAAACTGATAATACCAACTCACCCGTGTGACATTGGTCTGAAAGTAGGCCTAGTGGTGCACGGTTACCATCGATTTCCAATTCCTAACTCTTGCAGTGCACAATGGCTCTACAATTGCGGTGAAAGTCAGGGCCCATAAGTGCATAATTTGGAATGCTAGCCACGATTACTTTCCGGATGTAGGAGAACTCATCAATCAATTCCATGAAATTCCTGGCTAGTGCCCGTGGCACCATACAACTGCACATATGTGGGCCTTTATCTCGGCCTCTTTCTATCGTCCATGGGCTCATAAAAATGGGTGCTGGAGACGGTCAGCATGGCGCCCCTCTCCATGCAGCTGTGACAGTTGCTTCACCGATTAAGCATATACCATTTCAGAGTATTGCGAGAAGGCTAAGCAGTAGCTTCTCACATACTATATAAAACATCTAGCAGCTTCTGTTTCAATAGACACGGCTTCAGCCGGCATACGTTGTCAAACGGTTACTTCAGTTTTCGAGGAGATCAAAATCAGATGGGGGTGGGGGGGGGTCTCATTAAGGGTCCATGAAAAGGACACGGCGTAGAGAGTAAAGCAGCACTGATACAATTTCGACATTCGTTTCCGTATTGACAGCTGTTCATACATGCTTTGCGAAATGTTAGATGCTTTTCCATTCGCTCTCCCTCATGTTCTTTTCTGTGTTGTGTGGGGAAGAATGATACGCGGCTTACCCACCATCGCTGATACATGCTGGTTTAACGGTGGAAAGATTTCCATATGTATGTTAAAGTAGCAGGCTGTCGGTTTCTGCACACCTCATACCGCGGCTGCTATGTGGGGATGCCATGTAGACGACAGCCGTGCAGGTGGCTGCCACGATGGTGGCTGCCGTGCAGGTAGTTATCAGTCTCCGTTTCTAATAGGACAGGCCTTTACCCATTGATCAATTTGGTCAATTTTGTGTGGATGGATATGGCTGAGCAGAACGAGGGTACAGAGGATCTGATGGTGTGGAAGTGAGGTAGGTGGTGTAGCAGTAGTCCTGGCAGCTGGCCATAGACTAAGCATTGGAGAGGCGCGCCAGCTATTTGAGTTAGCTGATTTATCATCTGCTCCATCTTACTTTTCCAAAGCAGATGCTGTGACTGTCACTGGATGGACGCTGGTAGGTGCTGGTGTTGTTTTACCACCGCTGTTTTCTTTCCACCTTTCTGCTTGGGTTGATGTTTCTCAACAGGAGGAAGAAGGATGCAGGAGTAGCACTAGCCGTACCCTCTTTTACTGGCTGAATCAACCAACGATAAGTCTTTTCTCTTAAAAGATAACCTTCCAAACCTATCGCCGTATTGGTCAGCTCGCCAAGAGAAACTCTTTGATGTTAGGTTGACCACTACGTGCTTGCAGAAATAGGTCCACGCAGATTTATTGATGCAGGTCAACCATGGTAACCCATATATCCTGGTCACCAGATGACGCGCGCGACTGGCTAGGTCTGGCAGAGTGTCCTGAGCTTTTGGCCTCATCGTGCGGAGTGGCATATGGCCGGTCTATGCTTCTGGCACGTCATCAAATCACATATCCGTGCGCACCACCTGCAGTTTATCTTTGAGACGTGTAGGTAAATATGCTCCTGTTTAATATCTGCGCCATTGTTTAATCCCCGCTATCATGGTGAACTGACACGAATTATTACCATTGTATTCTGAGGCAGCAGCGTGTTCCTACCGCAGGCGGCAGCGTTGTTCTTCTGCCATTTCTAATACGACTGCTAAACGTAGATCGATCGCTGGTATATGCAGAAAACAGGTTTCTCTTGCCGAATATCGGGTAAGCTTAGGTGGCTGTTAAACCGTCGCGCTTGGACACACTCTTACTAGCAGATTCCTATTTATTAGTAAGCATGTCTGCCCTAACGTATGAGCGCTGCCGCTAAGGCGAACATATGCTCCCTGTAAGAGATAGCGGGTTCTCTGTTACGTAATGCTCTTTCCGAGAGCATTTAGCATTACTTCGGCAATCACATATTAGATGTTCTACGTGTTAAGAGGACTCTTTAGGAACCATGCATACAGTGCCTATAAAACCACTGCTGGTTCTGAAATCTGATTCACTTTCTTGGGTCCCATTGACCGTATCGAACAGTGATTCTGAATTCGAATAGCTGACATTAGAAATGGTGCCAGTGGCTGGTTCAGTAATAGAAAGAAAAGCGTCCACCTGCTATTCGGGGTTTACTATATTAGTTTTCCTTTGGCGCCAGTAGAGGGTGTAATATGCAAGTTTGGGTTGTAAAGTAGCAGACACATTTTGTTCATAACTCAGGAATGCAAGAATGTAGAGTCACTAAATGTCGTGTTTACAATCATATTGGGCTGGCTATAGAGAAATACGAACCTGATAACGCCAGTTGCTCGGCTGATGCTTGACCGATCCTGTGGCTGTACTGAACGTATCGGTCCAGTATCAGCTCGACAGAAGCCCGGTAAGCTGTGTTATCTGGAGAAATTTCCGGTCAAAAGGTAAAATATCTTGCTTACGTTGCCACTACCTATCAGGGTTAAAAGGCAAATTTCTAGATAACAAGTTACTAGGTTCATATCGAAAGACCATTTTTTACCATAACTTAGAACGCAAGAAATCATCAGAATTGACACATTCACTCACATTCGGGTTGATGACAGAGAAAAGGTCAAACCTATAGGTTAATGGAATCCAGTTTTAGCTATGTCCCGCCTATCTTTAGCTAAGCTCCACCCACACTTCGCCCATGTTGGGATCGGTCTATCCCTGAACTCATTGACTATCAATTTCTAGAAAACTATACAGGTAAGCTGTTGAATATTTTGAAACTAATTTGACTAGGTGCTTTTACTGCCTACGGAAGTTTCAGCGCGCAGTCAAACTCAAATTAGTTTCAAAATATTTAATAATATGTTTATTAAATGGTAAACACACAAAATTCGGATACAGCAGCGCTTTGTCCGTTATCAATTAATCGTTCGTGACAAACTCAGCTACGTTATTTATGACGTATTTGATTATGACATCATCCTACACGTCACGTGGTTGATCATGACGTCATATGATTGATGGCTAAACTGGAATCCTCCAGTCAGATTAAAAGCTCACCACTTATGAGTAATGCATAGATCAGATCATGGCACTCTTTATAATAGTCCAGTAAATATCGAACTTTCTGGTTAGCAGAATCTGAGAGTGAAACGACATTGGTCATATTGCAGGTGCAGTATTGTTGCGGGTTATGTCAAAGCTTTGGGGAATCTAATATCTAGAAATCCTCGTTTGCCTTTGGTGTCTTAAAATATGATCGAATTGGAATTGTTGTTCTTTAGATACAGACACGGACACCACGCACGCACGCACGCACGTACACACGCACGCACGCACGCACGCACGCACGCACGCACGCACGCACGCACGCACGCACGCACGCACGCACGCACGCACGCACGCACGCACGCACGCACGCACGCACGCATGCACTCACCTATCCGCCCGCACGCCCGCCCACCCACCCACCCACCCAGTCACTCGCTCGCTCACTCACCCACCCATCCACCCACCCACCCACCCACCCACCCACCCACCCACCCACCCACCCACCCACTCACTCACTCACTCACTCACTCACTCACTCACTCACTCACTCACCCACCCACCCACCCACCCACCCACCCACCCACTCACTCACTCACTCACTCACTCACTCCGTACGTGCCTCTGTCCCTCGCTCCGTTCTTCACTCACTCACTAACCCACCCACCCACCCACCCACCGACCCATCCACCCACCCACCAAACCACCCACCCACTCTCTCAATCACTCACTACCTCCGTACCTCCCTCTATCCCTCGCTCGCTCGCCCGCCCGCCCGCCCGCACACCCACCCGCCCGCCCGCCTGCCAACCCACCCACCCACCCACCTACTCACTCACTCACTCACTCACTCACTCACTCACTCACTCACTCACTCACTCACTCACTCACTCACTCACTCACTCACTCACTCACTCACTCACTCACTCACTCACTCACTCACTCACTCACTCACTCACTCACTCACTCACTCACTCACTCACTCACTCACTCACTCACTCACTCACTCACTCACTCACTCACTCACTCACTCACTCACTCACTCACTCACTCACTCACTCACTCACTCACTCACTCACTCACTCACTCACTCACTCACTCACTCACTCACTCACTCACTCACTCACTCACTCACTCACTCACTCACTCACTCACTCACTCACTCACTCACTCACTCACTCACTCACTCACTCACTCACTCACTCACTCACTCACTCACTCACTCACTCACTCACTCACTCACTCACTCACTCACTCACTCACTCACTCACTCACTCACTCACTCACTCACTCACTCACTCACTCACTCACTCACTCACTCACTCACTCACTCACTCACTCACTCGCTCGCTCGCTCGCCCACTCACTCGCTCTCTCCCACCCACCCACCCACCCACCCACCCACCCACCCACCCACCCTCCCTCCCTCCCACTACCCACCCTTTCTCCCACTCACCCACCCTCCCTCTCTCCCTCCCTCCCTCCTACCCACCGACCCACCCACCTACCCACTCACTCACTCACTTACTCACTCACTCCGTACCTCCCTCTGCCCCTCGCTCCGTCCCTCACTCGCTCGCTAACTCCCTCCCTCCCTCCTTCCCTCCCTCCCTCCCTCCCTCCCTCCCTCACTCACTCACTCACCCACCCACCCACCCACCCACCCACCCACCCACCCACCCACCCACCCACCCACCCACCCACCCACCCACCCACTCACTCACTCACTCACTCACTCACTCACTCACCCACCCAAAACACCCACCCACCCACCCACCCACCCACCCACCCACCCACCCACCCACTCACTCACTCACTCACTCACCAACTCCACCCACACAACCACCCACCCACCCACCCACCCACCCACCCACCCACTCACTCACTCACTCACTCACTCACTCACTCACTCACCCACCCAAAACACCCACCCACCCACCCACCCACCCACCCACTCACTCACTCACTCACTCACCAACTCCACCCACACAACCACCCACCCATCCACCCATCCACCCATCCACCTAGCCACCCACCCACCCACCCACCCAGCCACCCACCCACTAACCCACCCACCCACTCAGTCAGTCACTCACTCACTCAGTCACTCACTCACTCACTCACTCACCCACTCACCCACCCACCCACCCACCCACTCACGCACCCACCCACCCACCCACCCACCAACCCACTCACTCACTCACTCACTCACTCACTCACTCACTCACTCACTCACTCACTCACTCACTCACTCACTCACTCACTCACTCACTCACTCACCCACTCACCCACCCACCCACCCACCCACCCACCCACCCACCCACCCACTCACCCACCCACTCATTCACACACGGACGCCCGCACAATGCACGTGAGTTTAATAGCATCTTCCAGTTAATGGCGATGGTAATGATCTGATGGTGTGCGAGAGGTAAATAATCATCAACATCACGCTCCATGCTCATAAAGACACATTTATATATTGAGAACGGCGTGTTAACTAAAATCTAAACTTGTCCATTCGTGTTATGTCCAACTATTTTGCAGAGATATCTCCTGATATTTGCAGAATAATTAACCAATATAAGTTATAAATATACATCTCACTTTACTTAAGCTACTTCGTGTTTTGAGCGAGAGAAAACAAAATTGCCTTGTCAATATATACTATTTCACGCGGATATTACTCCTATTACTGGAGGGACAAGAGCACAGCAATCAGGCAATCGTTAGCCAGAACACGGAGAAGAAACAAGCAAATTGACGAATTGGTTTACAGGCTAGAGCACTACAAGTAACAACGCCCAAAGGATTGGCCGGATCGAAATCATCTAACTGTCTGCCGATCCCGTGATCGATTCGATATACTTCACCTAGTTTATTCACTTTTGTTCAGCTTGATATCTCGATCAACGGCCATGAAGGGATGCCTTCTGTGCTACTTCTCTCAAGATAGAAATGATTGTTCAGGAAGCATTTGACTCACCAGCTTATATTCTATTTCTGAATTATCTGGTTATTAAATTACTTCATGTGTCTACGTCCACTTCTTCTTGCAGGGTTGCCCTCTCGAGTTCTGATCGCCTTGCCAACTCCACTTCCGGTGTTCTCTTCCAAACTGGTAGTTATGAAAATAGGGATTGCCAAAATGAAGGAATCGGTCAATTGGCATGTTCCAACAGCTATATTCCACCAACCTTTGAAAAGATAAATGCTAAGACACCCCTAACCATAATAATGACAAGAATAAGAGAAATACTAACATGTCATCTTCATTCATTAAACTCCACCTGTGATATGAATTATGCAATATTTCAACATGGTATCTACACTGAGAAGTGTATTGTTACATACATCTATTATTGACATGCCTCAACAGTATATTTGTCAATTACTGCATGTAGTAATATATTATTTACCTCTATATACAAACACATTATTATTATTAGGCTTCCACACTTCGTTTCGAAAACTAGTTATTCTGAAAATTTTCTTTTATTCTTCTTAGTCTTATTATTCCTCTTCCACCATCTTCTTCTCCAAAACTATGCGGTGTAGGGAGCTGAGACTATCCCCACCTCAGCGGGGTCACTGACGACACCCGGATTACGAGAGAAATTGAAATCCGTTTATAAGTAAGTAAGTGGGTTGCTACATAAAATAGAGTACTATATATTAAGTAGTGGCACATACGCCACATAAATGCTTTGACGGGACATTTGAATTTAACAGTTTTACTATCAATTGCCCAATAATTATTTTAATGCTGAATTGCATGGTTCCGCTTAATGGTAAGTGCCAATTAACCCTTTTGCTGTTCATTTGCAATGTGCAATTCACCCATTTACTGCTCAATTGCATGTCATAATTTAAGCTTTTGCTGCTGAATGTCAATTCTCAATTAACCCTTTTACAGCTAAATTGCACAGCACAATTACCTTCTTTTACTGCTGAATTGCAAGTTTCCTTTAACCCTTTACTAGCAATTATCACATACGCAATTTACTGCTGAATTACAAGTCTATATTAACTCTGTTATTACTGAATTGCATTAACCATTTACTGCTGAATTGCACTGGTTTAGCCAATTTTGAATATTTACTACCAATTTTTATATCATTTTCTAGCATTTTCTTTTCATTTTAACCACTTGTTTAGTCAACTATTCATCATCTTTAACCATTTTTACAGTTTTCGATCATTTGTTACCATTTCTTGTCCTTTTTCTACTGAGCGTGACCATTCTTTCCTGTTTTGGATAATTTTTGACAATTTCCTTTACCATTTTCGGTAATGTTTATCATTCTTGACACTTTCGGCCGATTTTGACTACTTTTGACCATGTTTATCCATTTTAAAAAGTCATTCTTAATAATTTTTGGCCCATTTTGACCAGTATTTGACTATTTTTGCTACATTTGATCGTTCTTTCGTCATTCTTAATCATTTTCCTTTAACATGTTTTGGTAATTTTTACTGATTTTGACTATATCTTTGAAGGTCATATATGGAGAGTGTATCTTAAGACATTATAATATATCCAGGCCTTCCAAATCATATAGCTGTTATCAATTTGCTAATACATGGCATATTTTTATATTTATTGCTGATGAAGTACATAGATTTAGAATATCGCGTCATGAATTATCTCCCTTGAATTCCAAGCAGCTGTGACGTCATAGTCGAACAACCGCTAAGCAAAGCGAATACATGCAACACTGTTTAGCCAGGGTAACTTTTTCATTCTATTGTATTTAACAATGAATTTTGAAATAGGCAATGATCTCAATGATATTCCCGGTAGACATTAGTCAGAAGTTTATAATAGCGCCGCTGCCACATTTTAATATGAATATCTCGGGCACGAAAACCCCCTTTTTGGATGAGATCTGCTTCGAGAAAATATCTCAGTGTGATTCTGTAGATACTGTATTTTTACGACACTATATCTTGCTATATCCAGTATTGGTGGGATGGTTGTCAAGCGCAGATCCAGGATTTTATTATGGAGTTAGTTCAATATTGGAGAGGGTCTATGAGTGAGGGCGTGTCCCCTCCAAATAGCCGTTTGGGGAGATATTGGCCGGCTGGTTCTTCTCCCTGAAAATTCTGATGCTATGAGAAGTAATTTCCTGCATTCTATTTGATAAACAACATATCTATTTTCTATCCAAACTGAGTCTATAATTCAGCAGCATCGGTTATGATTTTCCAGATGTATCTCTATCCACCCCCCTCCCCCCACACACACACATCCCCACCCCACGCCTCCTCGCACGCACACATGCACGCAAGCACGTAAGCATGCGCGCACACACAAACCAAATGCAAAGTCCACCGGTAGATCCGAATTTGCGAATTTGCCTAAGGTATCGCAATCAATTGATTTGTTTAAGTCTAAGACTGGAGGAAGCTAGGCCCATATTTGATACATTTTATAGACCTATATAATTAAATCTCCTGTAAACTTAAGCCAGACTATTTGTGACAATCTAAAACACCAATCTTAACAAGCATTGATTACAATATCATTTAGGGATATACATTATTCCAGCAATGAGTGACCAGGGTGTAGTGGTGCGTGCGTGCGTGCGTGCGTGCGTGCGTGCGTGTGTGTGGACTTCTCATTGGTTACGTGATTAACCTGCTTGAACAAGCAAATAACACTGCATTCAGTTGCAAAAATTATGCCAAATATACCTGTGGTCAGGCCTACACATGCGTTCGTATCCTACATATATATGGGCGAGGAGGTAAATTCTGGGTATATATCTACCATTTCTTTGAATGTAATGTAGCTAACGTATGAATTTATGCATAACGACACTCCCACGCTTTTACTGGAGTAATTTGTAGGCTTACGTACTAAATGCTGGCTCTGAGTGTGTACAATTGTCGTGTATACTGAAAAAAGCACATACATGTATATGAGTGAAGACGTGAAAAAACGTGACAATAATAATTTATAACAGATGGGTAAGATTATCTAAATTGCCATATTTAGATAGGCCTACGTTTGTTAACGGTGCACAAATTTATGTTGGATAGCTTACGCGTCGAAGACTGTCAACATTGTTTGTTTACTATAAGCTTTCATTGACGTCCGCATGAACCGAAAGAGAGACGATCGATAACCGACATGTCAGTCTTCATATGAATTCGTTCATCTGCTACTGGTTATGTGCTTCCATTACACAGAATGCTTGTTTTATCGCCCAGTGATAATTTTCAATAAGCCCGGTGGTAATTTCTCAAAATAATATGCTTTGCATCAACGTGAAATTATACAGGCCCTAACCACCCACCCCCCCCCCCCCCCCCCACCCCCCTCCAACACCACGCCGCCTCCACCTCACCATCCAACCATTGCTACGGTCATGTAATATCGATTATTTTTCTTCGCATATTCAACTGTAATCTTACTAGAGGCACGGGCCTATGCATGTTAGTTGGTCTCGAAAATGATGAGTATATGCTAAGCTTTTAACACTCACACACTTGTACATTAAATTATCTTGGCATTTACAGACTAATTTTGCTCACGCACATTTCTATCGAGCCAAAATCGCCATTGAAGCAATCATGTTCTCAAACATGTCTGGAAACATGAACCCGAGAAAAATCTGCCGCGTTGGTTTTTTCGTAGCTGTTGCCGTTTTTGTGTGATTCTAACTACACACCACCCGCTAGGCCTAAACGATGTAGCATACATTGCCGCAGCAAAAAATATAAGAATTAAAGAAAATGCCTTGTGTTCTCATACAATTTTTGTTTTAGACAGATAAGAAAGATCTAGCTGACTTACGCGTGCCTGTATTATGTATGCCCATGTATTTAATTCAGCAACACAAAACTATCATTCTGCTATGTAGGCTATATTATGTATATTAAGTAAGAGCGCGCGTTAGACTCTATGGTCAGTTGTTTAGATAGGGTTAAAATCAATCACCATATAACTTTCTATTATTTTTATTGGCATAAGACCTGAAAAAGTTATTTTTATTTTTGCCTGATCGGGAAAATGCAACCAAACTGTACTTATTTCCTGATGAAGTTGAACGAAGCTATATGTATTCAACATTACGGTATAATAGCTTGTTCCACTATTACGTCATTATTGACGCTGAAGACCTCAAAATCAAGGGAGGTAAGTCATCACGTAATTTCGTGTATTCGATCATACGCCGACTTCGCGGCTTTATATTAGCTATTTGGTGAATGTTAGACACATACAGCTGGTTTGTTATTAATTACTATACAATAATGCCTTAAATACTTGCAAAATTGTACATAAAAGGGATTTCTTCAAATATGACCTTTAACCACTCTTTGTTGTTTCATGTTTTTATCTATTTATGATAATTTGTAACCAATTTACTGCTGAATTACAAGTCTATATTAACATTTTTGACAGATTTTGACTATATTTTAAACGTTTTTATTTATTTTCCAATTTAAAACTGAAACCAAAAAAGTAACTTCTAAAAGGAAGTTGAGTTTCTTGGGTACATATTATCCGCAGATAATTCCTAATAATTCCTACTGTCACTGCAACTGGAGAAGTTCCAGACGTTTGTGTCCTGGTGTACTCTCACTACCAGCACTGAAACATGTAGCTTCTTGGCGCTAGGGAAATACTACAGAGGGTATATTGAACACTTTAGCGCGATAGCTATTCCACTTTTTCGAATTACCGAGAAGATACGATTTTCAGAACGAGACTGGAATGTGAGATTGCATTATCTCAAAATAAAATTAACTGATGCTCTTATATTGGCTCATCCTGCTCCCGCATTAGCATTTATCCTAGACACCGATGCTTCATCCGTTGATACTGTCACAGTGTTATCCTAAGTTGATCGGGATGGGCATGGGTGCATCCTTATATTATGGATTGCATACCTTGAGCAAGAGTGAGCGTCGATGCCCAGACACGAACTATTATAAACATTTCCTTTACGTCGCCCAATTAACATTATGTACAGAACACCCATCATTGCGATGGCTGAAAATTTAAAAAATCTGGAAGTCACCATTGATGTACTTGGCCCAGTAACAGTTACCGATGAGGGTAACAAATACTTTCCCACTTTCTGCTCAAGAGGTGGCCACCATGGAATATGATGTCCTCATTTCAAATGTATTTTGTTCTTCCAGAATGCCACAAGAACTACAATCCAATCAAGGCTCTAAGTTATTCAGAGAATTATACAAGCAGCCCCATATAGTCAAACCCCGGACGACACCTTTACATCGCTACTGCTCACTAGAGAAACCCACATTAAGCTCACATGCATGTTATTGACGTATAGAACATCCGTGCATAAAAGGAAATCAGACTTAACATTTAAACTAAGACGACATGACAGCATGATATCGATCTTGCATTTTTATGGACTAAAACCCTGCATCGGATTGTATGACAGTCCACTTCTTTACTCGAAGGCGAGCTTACTGACTGCAGTGAATCCCACGATGATGCCTCTAAGACCAATGGCACGCTCCTACTGCAGATATCGGCTTCCTTCGGGGGGCAATGGGGGCATGCCAGCGGATGGGATCGGGAGTAATAATGTGGATGAGAAGATAGCTGATCCACCTATTACTGCTGATGTGCTCTGAAAACCCATACCTCTGTGATCAGTCGTCTTCCATAGTTACCGATGTACCTACCCCTCGTACCCTTCAACAAGACCCCTGCCCACCATTCTCGAGGTCATTGAACATCCCACGGACCCTGCTCCCTCCACCATTTAGCTTGTCGGAGTGTACCAGGTGTGAAGTCGCCATCCTCAGGCCACTCGACTCCGCCCACTACCCCATTTTGATTTTCATTCTCTTTGGCCCAATGCCTCCTCTACCCCTTCTGAATGCATCTATGAAGTGCACGAAACACGTACAAATGAACACAAGCGTCACTAAGCTCTCATAGCATGGGCTATGAAATCTACAAGAACCTCACAGGATAAACAGTGTAGTGTGGCATCTTTACACATCTGAACACATGTTACAATTACGCCTACCATGAGAGTATAATTCATGATTATTCCTCTAATCTAATAGTATATTGCACTATATGTGACAACGAGTGGGCTAAAGATTAGGTCAATTACGTGAGGAATTTTAGCATTTCACCGACTGAACACACGTGTGAAAAGCTATGCTCCTAGTATGGATCGGACACATGGTATATGGTCAAACTGAGTACTATCATCATGCATGAACATTTAAGTTTAAGTAGACTAGCAAATGGACCTTTCCAGTTTATCCATCCATCTTATGACGTCACAATCAACTACGTGACGTGGAGGACGACGCCATAATCAATTACGGCATGAATGACTCCATTTAGTCCGTCTTAAACGCTTCAAATAGTCTGACACGTTGTACGAATTTTATCTCTTTACTATTTAATAAACATTCTGAAACTAATTTGACTGGGCGCTGTTGCTATCATAGTTCAACTTAGGCTATGGGGCTTGGCCGATTTTCCGCTTTAATCCGGGAGTTCGTAAATTTGTTAAATAACAAATCTTTGATGTAAATAAAGAAAATTCGAAAAATTGCGAACAGTTGAAGACTGGCTGAAAATTCGGAAGATAAACAATAATTTAGTATTTGCAAATCTCTCTCTCTCTCTGCCATTATTTCCAATTTTAGATGTCGTTTCGCTAATGAAACAACTTATACATGCCCACATTAAACAGCCATTCAGATCAGCAACAAGTTATGACAAACTTATTTAAAGTTGAATAACAATTATCATGTTAAAGAAGCGTCAGTGCTCTGTGGATTAAATTATAGATAGTCGCGTAACATAAACATGTCCACGTGCGATTTATTATATAACACGGCTTTCAGACTGTTTAATATTTGTTTAATATGAACACGCTTGCAATATTCAAGAAAGGATAACGAGTAAACATATTTTCAATATTCGGATAAAGGTATTAATCCCATGCACATGCCCCGTGACACCGCAAATGTTTCCCAGGGTTTAAAATTTAAATCAACAACATAAAGTAGATGTTTAATTCATCCGAGTATACAATTCCGTCCAGTTCTTAGATATATAATTCCTACAATGGACTATTATTATATGGAAGACGGTCTGTATAAATAGCCAATGTGAATAAACAATAGACTTTTGTATGTTTGTGTACTCGGATTGAATTGCGGGAAACGTGCATTGTACGACTTTCTTGTAATTGTATACCCTCGCCGGTTGGTAGGCCTATAGAGTGTATGTACGGTGACATCACTTGGACGACTGGCACAGTACACATACACGTACGCACGCAACCACATATTAGGATGCCGCTGCGTTAAGTACTGGACCGATTATAGGCTAGAAAATGAGGTCAGGAAATGAGGTCCGCATCGTTTTATGCTTACGCTGAAGCAAGGGACTTGGATGTCTCACCTTTTAGAATGGTATATTTGCAAAGCATGATTTACGGATAGATGGCATGCCTTTAAACCGCGAAATACCTGAAGAGCTTGTGCGTATATATATATTCATATATACGGCTTTCAGACACCAACATGGAGAGGACACATTGATGATCCCAAAGCCGCAGCATGCTCTAAGGATACAGCATCAGTCTCCAATCAAACAGACTTCATACTACGCAAAACAGAAGCACATCCGTACTTCGGGATCCTCGTTCCTATGGAGGTACATACCTCAATTCTGACCATAAGGCAGTCGTTACACGCCTTCAGATGAACCTTTTCTCCCTAATGTATAAGCGCCATTCCAAGCAAGAGGGTAGATTCGATTACAACCTACCCAAGTTCATAAGCGACATTGACACTCAAATTTCATACAAAAAGCACCGCCCATGGCGAGCGGATAGCCAACATTGGCGTCAGCTCTGATCCAAATGACGGTCTAACCCAAATACGCAAATTTATGGAATCATCAGCTACCAAACAATATGAGTTCTTAAAAACAACAACCTCACTAAATATACTGATGACGCTATAGTAGGAAAACTATCAGCAGAGCAGAAAGCCTTATGGCTGTGCATCTATCAACGTGGCCAAATTCAAGACTGCACCAAATTACGCTGTAAATGCAATAACATTCTGTGCTACATTAGTGAGCGTTTAAAAGATTATGCTATTGAACAAGTAGACTCCATATCCGGTGGAATTACATCTATGGATTACTGTCATAAAATCTATGTGCAGCCCGAGCCCTGGGAGTTGACTACAAACAACCACTCTTTGTACACAACTCTGAAGAACAGGTTATCGGGACTGACCAGGGAAAAGCTGATGCCATTCGAGAATGCGTCAAGGAACAGTTCACTGATCACGACGATGAGCCCTTGCATCCGTTATCAGGTGACCCCAGGCGATTACCAACACCAATTAAACGGTAGAAATGGAGAAGGCACTCAAATCCCGTAGAAATGTGCTTCCGGACTTAATGTCATGAACAATGAACTAGTCAAATACAGAAGTGACATTATATCAAACCGATCACGCACATAATCAATTCAGCTTTTGTGCACCACCTTCCCATTGATGCTTTATGTCAAGGCATCCTTATCATGCTTCCCAGGCTCAAGAAGCCACCCAGCCGCTCAACAATCGGCAGTCCATTGTGCTTCCCAACAACATATGGAAAGTCCAACCCAATGTTATTCTATGCCGCATCCGAGACAAGATCGATGACTTCACAGGATCATTTCAAAGTGGCTTTAAACTAGGTCTTAGCAGCGAAGACCTTCATTGTGCTCAATGAATGCTTGTACACCGAGATTTCCACAAAATGGACGTTGATATATCACGAACCTTCAACACAATTAAATGGTCAAAGTTCCTAGATGTACTATGCAAGGGTAGTTGCAATTAAGATGAATTAAGATTCCGCAAGACCAAACACCCCAGCGCCCATACGAGGTATCCCGCTATACTGCTAGAGATGGAATACGCAGACAATATGGACTTTATAGACGAGAAAAAGAAACACCTGATGAACTACACCCAATAGCTCCAAGCAAGCTAAAAATTGAGAATATATTTATGAATGAATCCAAAACACAACCAAATACCTATCAACAAAGCGTCAAACTAAAGAAAATGACACTTCAATTCGCGGCGCCGACCCATGGAAGAAAAGTACAATTTCTGGGCTCACTGCTCTGCGGTACTGCTGATATTGGTACACGCTGCGTCATAGGGGATACAGCTTACCAGTCCTTCTGGAAGCTATTGATTCGTAATTCAAAGATGCCCTTGACAAAAGACCACGTTTATGCATGTCAACGTCTCCTTTATGCTGCATAACTGTAACAGCGGGACAGTTCCAAAGGCAGTTCTAGACAAATTTGATGTCTGCCATCACAAATGCCTCCGCACTATCACTGAATACCGATGGCCAGGCAACATAATTCTCAATGATGTCCTATATAAGATGATGAACACATCACCGCTGTCAATAAAAGTCGCCGAGCAAAGGGAGTCGAAGTTTGACCATCTGCTAAGGATGCCACAAGGCATACCTGTACAAGGAGCCTTGGAATTCGCCCTCCTGTGAGCCAACACATATCGAGCCAGGAGAGGACGTCATTGCATGCACATGTTAAGAGCGGAGCGGGTGATCTTGAGAAGATAGGACTCGATAGACTCAGTTTAAGAATGGACATGAGGAAGCGAACGATTTTTTGCTGAGGACAAGACACGTTGGGCAATAGCTAAAGAGGACTGAGTGCAACTGTAGAGTGTTTCTCCTACTAGAGTCTCAGTATACAGTAATTATACATACTGATATATGTTGAAGACAGGCCGTGAATGGCACCATCTTTAAGGTTATAGAAGTTACAAAATAGTTTGATTTATAAGAGAAGCGGAGTAAAACCTGGGTAACTAAGATCACGGTGACAGTATACAAAGGGTAAGGATTGCATAGCTTTTTAATTTTAGTGTTTTTGTATGCCAATAATAGCTAAATTCCCTGTTGTGTCAGAGCTTGTCCACATGAATCAGTCATAGATAGGTGAATTATAATTCTAAGCACTTTAACCCTTTCATGGCTATGCTCAGCAAAGCCGACATCTAAAGCATCCGGTAGGATGTTCATTTTCAGGCCAGGTGAAGACAATTTTTAAAAGTTTAGAACTGGAGTTACTGGTTCTGTACCAGAGCCACTGATTCCTTTGGTACATTTTCAAAAATAGTCTTCTTTTGGCCTGCACAGAAACAGTCGCATGCAAATAGACATTCGAAAAGCAAATATTCTGATTTTCTTTTCCAAATTCAGCCATTAAAGGGTTAATTTGGTATTTATAGGTATAACCATGACAATTCACCTTTCCCGAGTATCCATCCATCATATGACGTCATAATCAGCCCAGCGCGTGTATGATGATGCCACAATCATTGCGTCACAAAGGATTCCATATAGACCGTCACAAAATGTCAAATATTCCGACACGTTTGTATGGATTGTATGTCTTTGTAATTCTTTGCAATTTGATAAACATGCTGTTAAATATTTTGGAACTAATTTGACTGGGCGCTGTTGCTGCACCCAGTCAAATTAGTTTCAAAATATTCAACAGCTTACCTCTGTAGATTTTTGGAAAATGATAGTCAGGGTGTTCAGAGATCGATCGATCCCAACACGAGCGAGGTGTGGGTGGAGCTTAGCTAGAGCTGGGCGGGGCATAGCTAATACCGGAAAGGTGAATTAACACTGTTCTATTACTTTTTGAAGAGACAAAAAGTAGCGACAATTTCCGGTCACGTGTAAACTCACCCGTTGGTACAGGGTTAGATCAATATCTGTTATATCCAACATAACCAACATTGATGTAGCATCCGCTGTAAAAGATATTCACTCTCTGATTTGTTATATGGCGAATATTCTCGAAACAGCAAATCTCCGACCTGGAAAGCAGAATAGGTAGAACCTTTGTGTCAAAACGTACTGTCTGAGAATAAATGTGTATGGCGTGTTGCTTAACTTTTACCATTCGCCTGTATGCAGAAGATGGTATTTCGATCGGTACTGTCTGCACGTGTGTGTGTGCGTGCCACGGTACGTACGTGCGCGCATGCCTGCGTGGGCGTGCGAGCGCATGTATCTAACTGTCTGTGTGTCCAGTGGGGGGTAGGGGTGGGGGTTGGGGGAGTGGGGGGGGGGGGGGCTGTGCCCCCAAAACTACTGGTTTCGCAACTTTTGCCGTGATCTATGATTCCACAACTTTGGGCGTTATCTAAAGAAATCAGAAAAAATCCGGAAAATCTAGACAAATAGGGCCTACGAAAAAATCTGGAAAATCCGAAAATATTTTGCGATTTACCAAAGCAGGGAGGTCGACGGTCTGCCATCTCTGATTGCTCCTGCTGTTATTAGCGAATGTATAGCCCCAGCTGATGCCAGATCTATGCTTGCAGTTTCGTATTTTACAACTAGAGAAAGCACTATTTCATTTTAATGTGACATCAAAGTAAGGATATGATTTCGAGTGCCTGGCTAAGGCCTATTTCTCATTGCCTAATCCTGTTTAACTATTTCGTGTACTATTAGGTTAACATATAGCCGATATATTTGTTTGCATTCACACTGGTGGTAGATTATTCTGCACTGCACGGTGACGCTACCTGGCGGAGAGTGAGATAATAAAAAATGATGACGTAGTACTACGCGGTGGAAGGGGGGGGGGGGGGGGGAGAAAATGCAGACGGCAACGCTACCTGGCACATTTTGAAGGAATATGTTGCATTCACATAGAGAAGCAATAAGATATATCGGAAGATAAACAGCCGATTTTGTGAGATAGATTTTCTGCAATAAGTGACGTATTCATTCCGAGACAAGAGGCATTCCATTGAGAACGCTAGACGATATGCTTGGTATTTACCGAAATAAGCGGCTGTATGAGAACAAGACCTATTATTCGGATAGGTTAACAAAGTGCCCGTTAATATGAAAAATATTGACCTTACTTTTGTTGTACTTATTTGGAGCTAGTATGTGTTGTGGTGTAATAAATTGACGCTGAAACGTGCAGTGTCTTGCCTGTAAAAGCGGGGACAGTGGGGATTGACAATTTGCAGGCCAAGAGAAAACTAGCACTGCAATTTTAACATTGGAATGACTAGCTCTATAACTGAGTCAATCCTTCCAGTGGTAAACCCTCAATAATAGTTTTCACCGGGCCTGCAAACGAACAATCAATAAGCAAATAATTTGATTTTCATGATTGAATTTAGCCATTAAAGTGTTAGCAGGCACTATCTATTAGCCCCCTCCAATGCCCCACACACAAAATCCCAAACAATACCATCGTAATTTTGACAGTCTGTGAGGGTGGAGAAAGGAGGTAACAAAAAAGGAAGAAGGAAAGAGAAAGAAAAGTGAAAGAAAAGTGAAAGAAAAGAAAAGGAAAGAGACGGAGAAAATGCATTTAGTTTACCCATTTTGGTCACGTAGAAGAAAAGCATTGTATACAAAAGCTGCTATCTGTTGAGCTGTTAATACTTTTAAACAGTTCGGTACATTTATAAACATCTTTTCCAATAATATGGTTTTATATATTTCTTTCGCAGTTCAGTGTACATTGGGCATAGAATTAAGAAGTGATATTCGTCCTCTATATAACCACATGTCTAACATTTTCGTTCTTCTAGTGGTATTGCAATGGGTCTCTGCCACCTTCCTGTTTCAATGAATAGTCTGTGCGACCAACGACGTAATTTGCTAAGAGCATATCGATGTTTTACAATCCTTACTTTGTCTAAATATGTCTTATAACCTAAATCGTATGAATGATATCTGTAAATACTTGCTTTGTTGCCCTGCCCCAATTGTCGCCTCCATTCCTGAATATACATATCGCAAGCTATCTGCTTATATTCTAAAATAAATTAATTTTTATTGGCATTTAATCCCTGCCCTTCCCATATATTATCAACACCTTTCGAGCATAATATATATAAATAAATTTCCCTCGCAATTTTAGTGGCATCCATCCCAGTTCTCCATAAACCATACAATTAGGTGTTGTCTGTTTAATATGAAGTAATTGCTTACAAAACCGGAGGTGGCATATTTCAACATCATACGCCGAATGAAATCCCCAGATTTCAGTACCATAACATAGTATCGGTAAAATAGGTTTATCAAATAGTTGGCGCAAATGGGCTGGTGTTAAACTTATGAATTTACTACAGTATTTATGTAATGCAAACACCGCCTTTTGGGCCTGTTCTGCTAAACATCGTTGAGCCTCGAAAATGAATCAGGAGTTGTAAATCAGATAAATAAATATTTAAACATATTAACTATGTCAATTTCCCTATTGCCATACCACCACTAAAACATCCTCCCATCCTAAATCCCATGGTTTTCTTCACGTTAATTGTTAATCGCCACCTATTGCTGTGGCCGATTAACACATCCAAATACGTCTGCAATCCCTTTCTACTTTCAGACAGAATAATTATGTCATCAGCATATTGAATTAAATGTAATTTAATAAATATCAGTTCAATATCTTTCCAACCTTTATCATTAAATTCCTTTTCTAAATCATTAGGAATAAAAACGGCGACATACTTTCCCCTTGATGAACACCGGCACTGCGTTCAAAACTGACTGAGAGCATAGAATTTACCCGAACACGTGTTTTATGTCTTCATACATTGACATTATGATATTAATGATATTTCCTTTAACATTTAACTTTATTAATTTGTACCACAAACAGTCTCGAACTACATAATCAAAAGCCTTTGTAAAATCCACAAACGTGCAATATAATTTCTTTCCCTTATTCAAAATGTTTGAATATATTGTCGATTGTACTGAGACCGGCCCTAAAACCAGCCTGTGCTTCTACATATACAGCTTTTTTATCTGCCCAGGCATTGAGACAATTATTGAGAACCTTCGTGAATAATGTGCCAAAACAGCTCAATAACATTATACCACGATAATGTTTTACATCGTGTACATTGCCTTTGTGTGAAACGGTATTAGAATTCCCTCTGACCAACCTCTGGGAAATATGCAGCTTTTAAAATTTCCATTAAAATGTATTGCAATATATGGTAAAAGTATTTCAATTCCACTTCTATCAAATTCATTTATCATCAAATCCGGCCCAGGCGTTTACCATTATTGAGCTGCTGTATGGCTTTTTGTATCTCTATTTCTGAAATTTCTTTATTTAATTCGTCAAATACCACTTGCACTTCACTTGTTTGGTATTCACGCACACGACCGACAATATCTGTGTCAGCCTGATGAATGCCATTATCAGGGTTATTTACATCCTTAAAAATTATTTGAATTCATCCAGTGCGATGTTTATAGATCGTTTTGTATCTAATACGTTAATACTTTACTGTATAATTTAGGATCTGAATGCTGAGCCTCTAATAATTGTTTGTTGTACTGATGCACTGTTCTCTTCGACGCTTCTGTACACCACTTTTAAACTCAGTTTGCGATTGGATCATGGTTAAACGCGATGTTTCGCCTTTGTCTTCTCGGTACCAGTTCAACGCATTAAAAAGTGTTTTCCTTTAATTTCACACGCCTGTGAGTAATGTTGTATTTTTGTTCACTTATTGCCACATATAAATGTTCTGTTACTCTCTCAATTGCACTATTGAATAAAGTCACCATTTTCTTTACACCAACCATCCCCATCTGGTTCTCTCCCTTCCCTTATCAAACAATACTTTGTGTTTAGTAATTCTAAAGAATCAGGTTTTATCAAGTTAGTTCTGTACTCATTTATCAATTTTGCATCCCAGCTATACTTCTGTGTAATGGTAACTACATGCTCTATTGTAGTTGTCTTCGCCTCTGCTCGTGTATTCTCTAATATATCACATCTTATCACTTTATGATCAGATAACTCATCTGTGTCTTCTATTCGAAAATTGGTTAATAGTCTTAGGTTATTTGCAGAGAAAAGTAAACACTCATCTAAGCTAGGACCACGTGCAGTAAAACATGTACTTTCCCCTATGCCTCGATCCATACCCACTCTGCCAATGACGATCTTAATCCCTGTAGTTTTACAGAAATTTAACAGATTATGCCCATTTTCATTTAACTTCCCCAAGTCTGTAGAACATCTTCCTATCATACAATCCTCATCATAACTATCTTCTCCTGGAATATATTTTACATCTTCGATACAATCAGGTACAGCGTTGGTTCTGGCATTTAAGTCGCCACATATTAAAAATGTACAATTTCTAACCTCAACTAAACCAAAAAATACTTTATCAATTTTTATTCATATAATGTCATCGGATTCTTTACTTTCTAGAGAGACACCGCTATTTGGTCCTTAAAATAAATTAGAAAACCCACGGAGTCACGCTTTGCCCGTTTCAGTCTGTGCCTATTTAGTGATAGGTCTTTGGTTTAGTTGAGGTTAGAAATTGTACATTTATATATACACCTGTGCAAAAGTTAAGCACCACCCTATTTTTACGCACATGCGAGGGTATATTCATGTGCTATGAAGAAAGCAATAGCATAAACATTTATGTACCCATCCATCTTAGTGCAAGAGGTAATAATGCAACTAGAGGAATGCTGATTATGATGGTGGGGAAACACTGTATGTTTTTGTTTGAACTTGAAAACGAGGCCTGAATATGGTTACGTTGACACAACTGACAACTATTGCCCTACAGTTGACACACGTGGCTAGATTGTCATTAATGGTGTCTGAAAACGAAGTTTAACATCTGTGCACGAGTTTGAGACTGTCATTATTAATACCGGGTATATCCACCTTGTGCCTGGATGACGGCCTGGACACGACGTCTCATGCCGGTCACCAACCGACTGATACGCCATTGTGGTATTCGTTGCCATTCAAGATGGAGTGCGTCTGTTAATTCCTGTAGGTTCTGCACAGGAGGATCCCTCCTTCTCACCATGTTTCCCAGAATGTCCCAGATATGCTCAATAGGGTTCATGTCAGGGCTCCTTGCTGGCCATGGTAGGGTTTCGATGGCATTCTGGCGGAGGTATTCATGCACAGCTCTAGCACGATGTGGTCGGGCGTTGTCATCCATGAATATAGGGTGGGTTCCAGGTGCATGATTTACAAAATGAGGGACCACAACTCTATCCAGTATGGAATCTTGATATCTTTGTCCATTTAGTGTTCCAGGTACAGTCAACAGATCCAGCTTACAATCAAATGAGATGCACCCCCATATCATAACGGAACGTCCACCAAATGGAACTTCTTCCATGATGTTACGTTGGTCGTACACCGTGCGTCTGGACCTCCATACACGAGTTCGACCATCTGTGGCATGAAGCAGGAACCGACTTTCATCGGACCAGTGTACCCGTCTCCAGGATCTCATGTTCCAGTGTCTTCTTTCGTTGCACCACCTCAGACGCTCCTCTTTGTGGTGTGCAGTGAGGAGAGGACGTCTGACAGGTCTCCTAGCTTTCATGCCAGCAGCATACAGTCTCCCTTTGACGGTAGACATTGACACTCTATTGCGCGTTTCCCATTGCTGGCTGAGCACTCTGCTGTTGGTGAATGGAGATCTCCTAACAAGGCGTACTAGGGCTCGATCATCACGCGCAGTAGTCTTCTTCGGTCTTCCAGATCTATGCCTGTCCTTCACCTCGTTAGTTTGCCCATGTTTTGCAATCAAACAACTGATTACAGTATGGTTAATGTTCAGCTGTCTGCCAATCTCTCTGCATGACATACCAGTGGTATGCATGCCTATGATTTGCCATTTCACACGATCACTTAACCTTCGTCTTGCCATAGCGGTTCACAATCAAGAGCTAATTCTCTCTGTACAAATAAACCACGGTCATGAACACAAAATTCCTAATCTTGTCGCCTAAATCTGTATGTACTGTTCTACACCTCAAACTGGACTTTTACATAACTGAACACGTGTGCTGTTTCCAGCCACGCACGGACATCAAGCGGCGTGAAGTCATGCATGCATGTGCATTTCGTACTTGGAATTATGTCACCTAACGCGGGGACAAAAAGTATGGCAGCCTAGTTGTACCATCATGTTTCTACGTTCTATTGTTTTTGCTGGTGCTTAACTTTTGCACAGGTGTATATATAGGCCTATATATATATAAGTGTGCGTGTGTGCGTGCGTGCGTGCGTGCGTGCGTGCGTGCGTGCGTGCGTGCGTGCGTGCGTGCGTGGATGCGTGCGTGCGTGAGTGTGCGCGTGCGTGCGTGCGTGCGTGCGTGCGTGCGTGTATAACCATCTATTGAAATATTTGATAATTCTGAGCACCAAGTTTCGGTTAATAATATCATATCACATTCTGTAATTATTTTATCAAAGACATGAGAATTAATTTTATTTTGGCATTTCGTTACAAAGCCATTAACATTCCACAATGCTAATTTTAGCATTTTCCCCCACTCCATCCTAGTGATTATTTGAGCCTAATTGTGATTCGGTTTGATGCGTGTTATCCCGAGGTCGCTGTCTAGTGTCTACATTACATGGTATATTGCCTAAGTTCGTGATTATGGGAAGGTCAACATAGTTTTTCACAGTGGTTGGATCATCTTTGTCAATTGGAAACATGTTACTAGCATTTATCACTGTATGACTCGGTATATTAATGTCTACTAATGGTGTCACACCACTTGACACACGTGGCTGACTTGGATTGAAATTAGCTAACTCGTAAGTGTTGAGGTTGTAGCTGACTGTACTGAATACGCACAAAGTGGTAGCGGTTTGTCTGGTCGTGTGCATGTGTGCGTGGCATGCTTACTGCACGATTTGGCATCTGGCACTTTGATAGTCCTTCAATATTGGTACTCATGCGGAACTGCGAATCTAAATCAGAAATCTCAGTTCGGCACGCATGTTGTGTCTCATTTATGGAGGACTGCGTATTACCTTGTGAACGAGTTTGCTGAAGATAGTCATGACTTAGTGAACATGGCATGGTTCATAATACATATGTGCAGTGACACATCGACAAACAACTGTAAACCATCAAACATTGCACATTTTGCAAAAACTCGTGGAATTTGATCTTGAAAACATTGCCGTAAATGAAATTAATCATGATGTGAATTGTACTCCTGCATCGTATAAAATTGCGTTGATATCCGGTGGTCTATTGCTGAAAGAGAATGTTGAATTGAAAACATTAATCTAAATTTTTTTGCAAAAGTAATCTAAACCGTGAAAAATAGGCACATTTCCCCCAAATCCTATAAGTAATGATGTAAATGTGCACCCCTGCATGGTATATAACGGCTTTGTAAAGTATAATTGACATCAGAAGGGTTAGTATTGTGTAAAACACTGACCAAATTTCAAAACCGTGGGGAAAAACCAGTAAAAATCCCCAAAATTAAATCGGTAATGCGGATAGTAACCCGTGCATAGTACATAAAACTACTGTAGAATTTTATTGATATCCGGCGAGCCATTATTGAAAAAGAATGTTCCAAATAAAACATGAAAATGTTCAAAACCGTGAAAAAGTAGTAACGATTCCTCAAATATCCTATCAGTAATGATACAAGTCCCATCATTGTATTGGATAGAACACTTCTGTTAGTAGAGTGGCTTAAGTCCAAATTTAAGTGATATCGTGACCTGCTGAAACAAAGGACCAACTTTGGCACAGATGTAGTTTAGGTTGATACGGAACTTTTTAGAGGGGGGGGGGGCTGCCAAATTTTAAAGGTCAAGGTCACGCTGAGGTCAAGGTCAAAGGTCAAATTATGGATTTTTCATATTTTCCCAGGTAATGACTGTGATATTATGTAACAAAGCACCGATCATGGCACAGAAGTACTTTAGGATAATAAGAAACACTCTTAGAGAAGGATGCCAATTTTTAAAGTCAAAGCCATGCTGGGGGTCAAGGTCAAACATAAAATTATGTGGAATTTTTTAATCTTTTACCAGGGAATGGCTGTGAGATGACGTAATAAAGCATCATTTTGGCATAGTATAATATTTTAGTATAATATAAAATAAATTGGAGGTAGTTGCTAAATATTGAAAGTCAAGGTTACAATACAGTTAAGGTCATAGGTCAAACTGTGTGGCAGTTACAGATTTTTTCATGGAATGGTCGCAATATGCTGTAACATACCATTAAAACTCGGTACAGATGTACATTGGGACAATATAAAATTTTAAAATGTGTTTATTGATATGCATAGCTATCTATAGTTTGAAAAGAACAAGTGTCTGAAAATAAACCACAGTGTAGCGCACAGCATAACACAATTAAATTCATAGCGGCTGTGACATTCTAATAGTGAAAACTTTTAAACAAGCAATTACAATAAATAGCAAAACATTAATGCAGTCATTCCACATAAGAACGATCTACAGACACTTTTACGATTGCCATTGAATCAGATTAAAATACAAAATTGACGTAATTTAATTGAAACATTAATTGCGAGATGTATAAGCATACACTAGTATCGGTATTCATTTGATTTTTATAATAATGCACGGCCCCGTGGTCATTTTGTAAACTGTTATTCAAATTTAAAATGAAAACGCATTATCGCTTACAATTCTCTCATTGTCGTCTGCTATCATGTCTTATACAGTTGTATAAATTGATGGGAATTTTCGCCTGTTAGTGGCTGGTGACTAAATTCTGCGCTAGCAATAAAATAGACTGTTTGAACCTTATATATTAGACCTTCCCGACAGAATAGACTGGGCAAATTGCATAATATGTGGAACGGATGATGAAATATTAAAATGTCCCGCATGCAGACAAGACGGTAAAGGTCTACAATCATATGAGGACTTTATGAAAAACGTAGGTTTCAGAAAGTTACATTTAATGCCTGTTGATGTATGTTTTCCTGAAAGCGTTAATGCAAATGACCTCTATGCCAACAAGGCAAAGTGGCACCTTAATTGTCAGCTTAAATTTGCTAGTTCAAAACTGCAGCGAGCTCAAGAAAAACATGACAAAAAAAGAAATATTGAACAGTGTGAGGATGATATCGTACACAGAAAATCAGTGAGTCTAAACACTCAGATAGGTGTATCTTCTGTGTAGTACATTAGAACTGGACACCTCGCTTAGAGAACAGGCAACGGAAATGCAAGACACAGATCTGTTAGCCACACTTGCAGGTGGTGATTTGGTTGCCATTGATGCAAAATATCACACGCATTGTATGAATATGTTTAGAAATCGCTACAGAAGTATACACAGAGTCCAATCAGTCCCATTAACGGTTACTGAGCAGAAAATGACCGAGTCGAGGGTATTTGCTGAACTTGTATCATTCATTGAAACCAGGTTGGAAGACAGTGTGGTTATATTCAGATTAGCAGACTTGCATAAAATATATGAAAATCGGCTTACATCACTAGGGCTTCAAAAATCAATAAACACAACCCGGTTAAAGAACAGGCTTATGTTGCACTATCGCAATGACTGCCAGGAACAAACAGATGGCAAGAACACACTTCTAGTCTTTAATGAAGGTCTCCAAGTGCTGCTGAAAGAAACACTTGAAATGCGTAATTTCGATAAAGATGCTCTGTCAATGGCACAAGTCGCTAAACTCATACGGAAGGAAATGTTTGAGACAGAATTTCCCAAATTCTCAGGTAATTTTACTACAGATTGTCAAGACAGTACAGTGCCGAATTCCTTCAAAGTCCTGGTTTCGATGCTGCTGTATGGGTCAAATATCACAGAGAAGAATGCTGGCAACTCGCATGCATGCCTGACTATAAGCCAACTAATCAGGTTCAACTCTAAGCAAAAGGCTAAGGGAGCAGAAAGGCCACGTCATCGCAAGGATAAAGAGCCCCCATTGCCATTACATATAGGTCTGAATGTACACACGCAAACCCGAAGTAAAAGAATTGTGAATCAACTTAATGAACTTGGTGTCAGTGTGAGCGATGATCGTGTATTAGAACTGGAAGACTGGCTCACAAATGCAGTTTGTCAACGGTTTAATGAGGAAGACTTAGTATGTCCTGCACAAAAACCCTTCCCTCCAGGACAGCTACCGCATAGTTCCAGCTGTAGCATGCATCGCCAATCTTTTAACTGCTCCAGAGGCACATGTTGTAGATGACACCCCTGACATGTTAAATACAGCAGTTGAACACGAGAACCACTGGTTAGGACAGAGATTGCCACTGCTAGATAAAGACACACTTGAGAGAGATGACTTCATTGCATGGGCTGCTCATCATGCTGATCGTCAGCCAGATACCCCAGATCCACCTGGGGTAAGTGTTCTGTTGCCTCTGTTATATGAGAAAGCAGCTACGATGGCCATGGTTAAACATGGGATGGAAATGGTTAAACTTGTCATCCAATAACGAAACCCTGGCCAAATACCAGTACTGGTTGGTGATCAACCAATTTACGCTCTGGCAAGGTATGCACAGTGGAATTGGCCACAAACCATAGGGGAATCTAGATATATAGTCGTAATGGGTGGTCTACACACAGACATGGCATTTTGGAGGGTAGTAGCATACCTCTTGGAGGGATCAGGGTGGTGTGTAGCAATGAGTGAAGCTGGTGTTGCCACTGCCGGAACTGCAGACTCCTTCCTCAAGGTGGTGCACCTCACTAGGACACGGCATGTGCATCGAGTAACTGTCATGGCTCTTGCAAAATTACAACATGATGCTTTCAACACTATGTGCAATCCAGGAGATGTGCCTTTTGAGGACTGGAAGGTTGAAATGATACGTAACAGCCCAACCTTTGCGTTCTGGGATATAGTCTTGCATCTTGAACTGTTGGTGCTAGTTTTCGTTCGATCGCACAGAGAAAGAAACTTTGCCCTATATATACGAGTGCCTGAAGCACTAGCACCATGTTTTTTGTGCTTGACTACACACATTATGCCAGATGGCTACCAGTTCACATCAAAGATATGAAGGCTGTCCCACAAGAAATCCGAAATGAGTTTGAGGCTAATTGGGTGTTCACGAAGGGTCAGCGAAAGTTCTCGAGCATACCTCTCGACCAAGCGCGAAAGTTCTCGAGCATACCTCTCGACCAAGCACATGAACACAATAATGAAAGAGTGAAAGGATCCAGTGGTGCCATTGGCCTGACTGAAAATAGCAGGACCTGAACAGGCCAGGATCCTTACAGAGTTTGATGAACTGTATCACGTGACTGATCAACCATCCAACAGCCATGAACAGGGGCATTCAACACAAGAAACATTCCAGAATCAGGTTAACAATATGTGCAACACCATATTGGCAATGGGTAACCCATTTATGGATAAGTCAAATGAACTCTTGACTCTGGACACACACGATTGTATGGATGGCACAGTTGTACAGGCATTGCACACGATGGAGACATTTGGTAATGAACAATATTCAAACTATGTTAAGGATTGTTTGAAAGGAAAGAATCAATCCATAGGGCCATAAAAAAGAATAATTTTCCGCTCTCTAAGCGTCCTCACGACACTCGCGGAAACTCAAAGGCAAAACAACAATTCCAAGAAATAAAAATGACTGCAATCTATTCAGTCAGCTATTCATCGCTGCACAAGTCTGCAGCACAAAGCTGGATGAATTCTTCACACATGAAAATCACCAATTGCCACCAGCATTGTCTCTACATGGAAGACTCCGTCTACCGAGCAACAAAGCAGAGCTACTGCTTTGCATTGATCCAGCTGTCCAAGCAGAAACACCATCTCACTTTGATGCCAGAGTATTTGATGGTGCTGCTATAGTACATGCCTTGCCACAGGAAAGTGCATCTACTTTCGGTGAACATAGTGACAAAGTTTTCATCCCATGGACAGAGAGACAACTTACAAACTGTACCAGAATTGACATAGTTTGGGACACTTATAACTGTGACAGCCTGAAAACAACAACTAGAGAAAAACGAGGTAAAGGGGTTCGGAGAAAGGTGTCCCGCAATGCTCGGTTACCATCTTGCTTTGCTGGTTTCCTTCAAGATTCTAGAAACAAGGAAGAGCTATTTGCTCTGCTGGCAGAAGATGTAGTGAGCCATGAATATCCACATAACACACTGGTATTCATTACCTCTGGCCCGACAGTGCAGTCAAATCACTCCAATATCACAATGGGACAGAGTGATCACGAAGAGGCAGATAGTAGAATATGCCTCCATTTGAATGATGCTCTTAAAGAGGGTGCAACTTCTATCCTCATTAGAACCGTGGCTACTGATGTGATTGTGATTCTGGTGGGAGTTTTCCATGATCTTATACTGTGTCATCCAGATATGCAGCTATGGGTAGGCCTTGGTACCGGAAAAAGTACCGATATTATGATGTTAATTCAATCTGCCAGGAACTTGGTGAGGACAAAGCTCGTGATCTACCATTTTTCCATACCTTCTCTAGTTCTGAGACAACATCACAGTTTAGCAGTAAAGCCAAGAAATCTCTTTGGAAGACATGGAAAGCATATCCCACTGCCACAGAAGCATTCATCATCACACCACTGTCTGCATTTGTTCCACTAGACATTACATCTCCAGTATTCAGAATAATAGAAAGATTTACCTGTATCATGTATGACAACACTACTCCACATGTTGATGTGAATGAGCTTCGACATGAGCTATTCACAAAGAGAGCGAAGATGATGGAGAAGCTTCCTCCCACTCAAAATGCACTGCTCCAACATTTTAATCGATGTCTGTACCAAGCCAGTATTTTGAGAGGAAGTTTGAATCCAAAGATATCAGTACCTATTCCTGAAGCCATTGTGGACAACTCTACCAGCTACCGCTGTTAGCTGCAGAGAATTAATCAAGTATGGATGCAAGGCGACGCCTAGTTGTTCAAAGAATTGCAAGTGCAGGAATGCAGGTCTCGCATGCACAGCATTGTGCCTTTGTCATGGCAGTTATGAGATAATTTGACTTTGATCGACTGACTTTGAAACCACGCATGTAGTCTCAGTGTAATTGCCATCATTGGAATTACACAATTGAACATACAACTGTTGGTTTAGACAGCACGCTTATGTTTCTATTTTGGAAATAAGACCCCACCAAATTTTAGATTTTGACATTGACCTTAGTTTGGCAACCGCTCTAGAGAGATTTGCATTGTGCTAAACCGTGTGTGCACATTTTCCAACCTCAGAATACAAATGTACCATTTAAATTAACATTTCCCGCATTTATTTATAATGGGAGGGGCCAAGACCTCAAATTATCCTTTTGAACAATGAACCCAGGAACAGCCCTGACTAAGGTGCATCAGTACAAAAACTGGCTTTGATACAGCATGTCATAGTAATTCTATGTAAAATATGAAAACAAAACACAATTTGATCTTTGACCTTGCCCCTAGACGTGACCCTGACCATTAAAACTTAGCAGACCCATCTGAAAAGTTATGCATTGTACTATGGTATATCTGTGTCAAAACCTGTGCTTTTTGCAGCATGTTACACACATTCCCTGGGAAGAAATATAAAAAATCCCACACAATTTCACCTTTGACCGTGACCTCTGCATGACCGTGACATTTAGACTTTGGCAGCCCACTCTAAAAATGTTTGTATTGTTCTCTAATACATCTGTGCTTAATTTGGTGCTTTGTTATAGTGTGTCACGGTCATTCCATTGAGAAAATATGAAACCCCCCCGCATAATTTGACCTTTGACCTTGAGCTCTGTGTGACCTTGATGTTTAGACTTTGGCCGCCCACTCTAAAAATGTTTGTATTGTCCTCTAGTACATCTGTGCCAAATCTGGTGCTATATTACAGTGTGTCACGGTCATTCCATTGGGAAAATGTAAAAACACCACATAATTTGACATTTGACCTTGACCTCTGCGTGACCTTGACCTTTAAAATTTGGCAGCCCCCCGCCAAAAAGTTTCGTATTTCCCTCAAGTACATCTGTGCCAAATTTGATGTTTTGTCCCAGCAGGTCACGATCATTCCCCTAAGCCACTCCACTATGTCAACTATCATTGTAATCAGAATGAAAAATATTCGAAATCCAAAATCGTGAAAAAGATAATACAATGGCCCAAAATGAAGTCGGTTGTCATGTAGATTGCATCCATGTATAATATAGAACACTTCTATCGTTCCCTGAAATCGGATGAGCCATTGTTAATAAATAATCTGATTTTAAAACCAAAGCACAAACACCGCCGCTGCCGCGGCCTCCGCCTGCGGAAATAGTGATCCTATGTATATTGTTCCGCTTGGCAGGCGAGACAAAAAATTTAAGATAAGAACACAGATTACGGTCTCCTTCTGTCAGCTTGCTGAGGCGTTTGAGATCTTGTATTTCTTTTCCCTGAACATTACTCTCTAGTATGTTATTCGGTAAATATGTCGAATTTGTGCATATTAGCCATTCTGGTCGCGCCAAAAGTCCTAACCAAGTTGACGGATGCGCCCTGTATGACTTTCGGCCAGTTTGTTTAGGAATCTTTCTATCAGTAATTGCAAAACATGATTTAAATATTTTGTCAAGTCATCCCATGGTACAATGTTCTAGCTTGATTGGTGGTGCGCTAACCGAATTGCGCCACAACATTCACGCAGCAGATGGATTAAAGTTCGGCTTATTTAATGGCCGATTCGGCAAAAACTAGACCGCGCCAGAGTTTCCTAGATTCCCCTGAAATATGTGTGATACGTTTCAGAGATTCAGTACAGAGTGCCCACACGCTGCGAATTTCGGCTAATCGATCAGGCATAGTAACCGAATCACAGAAATTCGTATTGTGCGACCTTGAACTCAATCATTAACATTGTTGACGGTGGTTGGGTGTAGCTGACGGGCTACACATCTGGGCAACACACGATTTTGTGATAAACGAAGGCCTTTATACGCCTGCTATCACTTGGCAATCAGATTGGCGACTTCAAAAAATGTATAAACCTAAAAAATTGTGTGCCAGCCGCATTTATTGTAAATGCAAATTGTCGTTTGTAAATTGATGATATAAAATTCAACCACATTTTGCGGCCATGTCATTTCTCGCGTCAGTGTAAATTTCTCTCTTATTATCTAATAAACGATAAACATGCAACAACCCTTTAGCGGAAAACTGATGTACAATACGCTGCTGTATGAAATAAATCCAGTTACCATGTCTATTCAAGCAATCACTTTCCCCCCCATCAATGAGTCATTAGTAAAAACAAGTGTTTCTTTAACACTTCGAATCTGAAATGACGAATTAGAAAGGTCGTAAAAATTTTATGATCATTATTCTGCTCTAATATTTGAAACTAATTTAACTGGAAGCTGTCGCTGGCATGCTGTCAACCTAGTCTCAGAATAATCAATACCATATTTGTATGAAAACATTGAGATCGAAATTCGAAGTATACAGTGCGAAAATGGTTAATAGAGCGCTTTTACCTAAAGTAAATGACGTTTCGGGACACGATATGGTAGATTTCTTAACCATTTACAAGCTAAGTGGCAAACAATGAGTTCGTTCTGTAGATGTCTGAGAAAAGTCAATTTTCAGACCAAGATGGCACTATTGTTGAAAATCTTGCTCTTGAATCACTGAATCGACAATCAAGCATGTTATTTCAGTGATCAATTTTCACAAATAATACCCCTTCTACGATAAAATTGATATTTTCGACCATTTTCTCAACATTATAGAGCGAAAGCAGTGTTTTAACGACGCGTGCCTTACATACATATCATGACCTGGTCCCAAACGTAAGTGTCCGTTGTAAACATGTCTAGTTTTATATTAATGTAAGGCACATTAAGAGCTCGCACTCATAGAAGAATGCATGAAAATAAAGTTGTCACACGTGTATACCCTTAGAGAAGTAACTCAATGAAGTGAAACTATAAATATTAGAATGTGATGCTTTCATTCCGTATAAATTAATATATTTTGAAGATAAAGATAAGTAGCAAGATCCGCCATGTTCATCCCTAAATCAAATTCACAACTAAAATGTTATATTAATTTATACGAAATGGAAGCATCCCATTCTAATATTTAATTGGCTTCATTATATCAGGGTACATAATTTAATCCTATAGAGGAAGAAAACTTTCGCTATATTAATTTTAAGCATTTGCAGGTATACACAATGTTGATGGGGTATCTGGTCGATATGTCACAATCGATATGCACCTTGCGTCTATTTCAGACAGCCACTTTGAACACGTCATTTCCGCAGGTATTACTTTGATTTAAGCCACATAGGGCCTACAGGTAATATCAAGGCTTGTTTTATTTTTAGTCTATTAATCCATTGCAAGTTTTTAAACCCGTGCCCATGGAGTCCTTTTGGTGGAAAGAGGCAAGGGGTGAAATGAGATTATCCAGGCTTCCATCCAAAGGAATGACTCCTCGAATTTCTCCTATTTCTTATGATACACTTCTAGGAGAAATGGGTTGAATGGAAGTAGAGGAGGGGTAAGCTGGTCGCCTGTGAAAACTAGTTGCAACTAATTTGCATTTTTATCACCTTATGCCTTTGATCCTTGCCGCGTTTGTGTAGCGGTGTGAAAACAGGCGACCAGCTGTCTCCCATTCTGATTGGATGTTAGATGTAGAGGGTGCCCGTAAGCCTCGACCCCTCGTTAAGTCATGCGCCGCCTGTCATCCAATGTGGTGAGCTTAATGGTAATTATCATAATGATTGACAAGGGTTAATGACAGCGTAATTAAGGATGATTGACAGGTTACATGTCTGGACTTGCTCGATCGTGAAGCCCCGTCCCCTCGTTAAGTCACGTGCCTCCAGGCTTTCAATGAGGCACACTTAAGGGTAATTAGTGCAATCCTGATTGCCGAGGGCTAATTGGTGTAATTAAGGATGATCTCATGGAGCCATGCCAAATGCTCAAGGGTTAATGTATTACGTAATGAAGGCCGACCAGGTTACATATTTGGACACATCTTTTCCTGGGAACTCATTCGATGATGATGCCCTGCCCACTCATCATTAAATCGTGGGTCTCCAGGTATCCAATGAGTGTGACGAGCGTTAATCGACAGGCATAAGGTGGATTGGCAGGCTACATGTTTGGACATGTCTCTTTCTGACTCTGGTAACTCGTACAATCCTGGGAGATTCTAAATGGTCATGCTATGTAGTAGAGACAATTGTGGAGGTGTCTCCATTAGTCTAACGGGTTGATCATTATGAAACTTCTGAACCTCGGCTCTTTTACCCATGACAATGTACAAGGGTCGAAGTATTGCGTAAGGACAATCGGTTAGTTATTACCCTGCCAGATTAAAATTAATTAGTGGAGCTGTAAAACAACTCCGACTGCGTGTAATGATCATCAGAGTTGTACAAAGTTCAGTGAATCAATTTTCAAACATGTTAGGGAAATAAGTACTGATTACATTTTTAACGGGTCTCAAGCGGCTACACAGTATTTGGAGAAAAAAAATGTCAGCCTAAATTGACTCAGGGCTTAGATGGCGCATAGTCTTGGTTTTCTTTCAGAGTTTCTTTAATTAAAAAAATATGAGTCATTTGACATTTCACAACTTTTTTAATAAAATAAAGTTTCAGTAAATCCATACAAACGATACAATATACAACCGATAAATATACAGATAATAATAATATACATACGAATAAATGAAAAATTATAAACTAAATATATGTAAAACGAATACAAACAATAATAATTTAATTAAAATATAAAATTTACAAATGTTTCCAGTGGGATCCTAGACCTGTAAAAGTTAAGTGATAGACATAGAGCATGATTTGACTGAGGTATTATGCGAAACTGATTTTAGAGATATTATTTGAAATTAATTTGAAACCGCTCTAAGCGATGCTGAACCCCTAACAGGTTGGGTGTAGAGATAGGGTAGGAATTTGTACAGAGGTGGAGTTTGGAGATATTAACTTTCACAGCATTGAGAGGAGGGTGTTAGGGTACATTTTAATTAGGTTAAATAAAAGTTTTTAAAAAAAGGGCTCAATGTGTGAATAGTGTGGTGCTGGCGGTATCCCGCAATTCCGCAGTTCGGGTTTCACGGCTGCCGGGCTAGCTGATTCCCGCCATTTCTATGGACGCCCGGCAGTCGTACCTTGGAACCTGAACCGTGCATATCTGCCGCTTGTTCCACTGGCCGATTCAAGACCTCTGTTGGGTGAGTAACGTTTTATACGTAGTTAAGTTACTACACATGGTGTCAGGAGTGATGTGGTGGGGTACGTGCAACAGCCCGGCTACCTTTCAGAGGGTTGTTCAGCTGGTATTGCAAGGTCTTAACTGGTGCGAGTGTCTTGGGTATTTAGATGACGTGGTAGTGACAGGGACTGATTTTGACAGTCATATGACCAACTTGAAAGCTGTCCTTTCCCGATTCCTGTTGCACAACCTTAAATTAAAACCTAAAAAGTGTAATTTGTTGCGTACAGAACTCTGTTTCTTAGGTAAGTTGGTGAGTGATAAGGGAATCGCTGTTAAGCCAAACAATATGGAAAGCGTCGCTAATTGGCCTGTTCCTAAGACCAGGAAAGAGCTGGAATCTTTCCTAGGGTTCATGAATTACCACCGAGAGCACATACAGGGTTTTGCTGGTATTTCTGCTCCTCTCTCTGCACTTACCAGTTCCAAAGTAGAGTATGACTGGACTCTAAAGCATCAGGTAGCTTTCAAAACACTTCAGGGTGCTATGGCCAACCCTGCAGTGTTAGGTTATCCGACACCGGATGGTACCTTCATACTGGATACGGATGCTTCGGAGGCGGCTATTGGTGCAGAGTTATCCCAAATTCAGAATGGGAAAGAGGTGCTTATTGGTTTTGCGAGCCGAACGTTGACACCGGCTCAGCGTAAATATTGTGTTACACGCAAAGAGTTGCTGGCCGTGGTAGCATTTACTAGGCAGTACCGTATGTACTTGCTAGGACGGTCATTTATTGTGCGGACTGACCATCACAGTCTCACGTGGCTGCTCAGTTTCAAGCACATCGAAGGACAACTAGCTAGATGGCTAGAAGAACTGTCCCAATATAATATGACGATGCAGTACAGGCCCGGTAAACAGCACTCTAATGCTGATGGTCTATCACGAGTTCCAAGTGATTTTTCACCTTGCCACTGTTATAAAACTGGCCAATCTCTTAGTTCGTTACCATGTGGTGGGTGCAAATATTGCACCAAGCTTCAGCAGCAATGGTCTCAATTTGAACAAGATGTTGATGATGTAATTCCTTTGGCTTTTCAAACCATAATGGCCCTTCAACTGAGTAATAATGACCTATCAGACAGCGACACAGACAGCGACGATCCAGATGGACTGCTGAATGGTGTCCCCCAAACAGACCAGGTTATCGGAAGGTCAAACTGGTTAGACGCATTCTCTTCGGAAAATCTAAGGGAGCGTCAGTTGGAGGATCCTGATCTGAAGACAGTTGTATCATGGATTGAGCAGTCACACACACCTTCTGACGCGGAGCTATATTTAGCTAGTCCAGCTGTCAAGTTTTGGTGGGCTCGTTGTGATCAATTGATTTTTGTCGATAGCATTTTGCACTATCTCTGGGTAGAAGCAAATACCACACGGAATCTGCTGATAGTCCCAAAGTCTCTCCAGAAGCTGGTTTTGGAAAATTGTCATGATTCCAAGCTTGCCAGTCACATGGGTGAGCAGAAGACATTAGAGAGAGTGAAGGCTAAGTATATCTGGCACGGATACTCTCGTGATGTGGTGGCATATGTGAAATCCTGTCGGATTTGTAGCTGTAGCAAAAAAGCTTCCATCCGACCTAGAGCTGCTCTGGGCGAGTTCCATGCTGGGTTTCCCTTGGAACGGGTACATATGGACATTTTGGGCCCCTTTATCACATCTACACTGGGAAATAGATACGTGTTGATGATCATAGATCAGTTCACTAAATGGGTTGAGTGCTATGCGCTCCCTGAACAAGGGGCAGAACTGGTAGCCAAAACGTATGTGGAGCGTTTTGTCACCACATTTGGCTGTTCATATTTCTTACACACCGACCAGGGTCGTAACTTTGAGAGCAACCTATTTAAGGAACTGTGCCATCTACTGGAGATTTCAAAAACACGCACCACAGCTTATAGACCATGTTCGAATGGACAGATTGAACGTATAAACCGTACTGTCTTGCAGTGTATACGGTGTTACCTGCAAGAGCATGACAGACAGAAAGATTGGGATAAGTGTATTCCTTTCATCGCTGGAGCTATACGATCTACTGTAAGCCGACAGACGGGGTATACTCCCAACATGATGATGCTTGGTCGAGAAGTACTACAGCCTATTGACATAATGTGCAAATGCCCTGTGTCTGTGACTACAGAGAATGCCCCTTCAGATGCCTGTGACTTCGTCCAACAGTTACAGCAAACGTTGCATGAAACTCATGAGATAGCACGGGATAACCTTAAAATGGCTCAGAAGCGCCAGAAAAAAGAGTATGATCTACGTTTGCATGAGCATGCCTATCATGTTGGTGATGTAGTTTATCTTGCTAATTCTGCAACTAAAATAGGCCAGTCCAGTAAATTACAACCTCCTTGGACTGGTCCATTTATTATTTATAAAAAGTTGTCAGAAGCACTGTTTGGTATCAAAAACCAACGCCGGGAACTAGTTGTTCACCATGATAGATTAAAGCTGTGCAGAGATCGTGATTTACCTCTCTGGATATTGCGAATGAGACGTGCTATGAGCTCTGAAGATCATGGCGATGATGATGACTTATTATCCCCCGATAATGGCCTTAGGTTATCTGATGATAACCGTGCTTCCATTTTTGAAGAGGATTCGGATGAAACCATTACATATGGTATTGATCCATCCTCATCAATTCTGCATAATGATCTAGATGCTGTTTTGACAGATGACCTGGATATCGACTCTGTTTTACCCGTCCCACAAGCACAGCATCACTCTCCTAGGCGCATGAGGTGTCAGGTCCGAGGAGAAACGCATAACACGTCCCCTAGGCGCATGATGTGTCAGGTCCGAGGGGAAATACATCACACATCTCCTAGAGATGACCAACTCCAAACTCACACCATTCAGAGTCGAACAGGAAGGCAGTGCCGTCTTCCTAACAGGTTCCTAGATTATGAAATGTATTAGAATGATCTTTAAGCATTCGGGAATTAGACTATATAAGTCTTCATGGACCCTACGTGTCCACCTGAATAAACGTTCCTTTGGTTTCGTCTTATTACGGATTTCATTTGGTCATGGTATTGTTGCGGACTGCAGTTAGCTTTTCGGTCGTAGTACAGTACTACAATAGTAATGTGATAATGTACAATGGTAACAGTAATTCAACATTAAAAGAATTACTGTAATCCAGATGATATGAAATTATGACTTCAAATTTTAATATGCTGCATGACACTGAAGACATTCAACTTGTCCGGAAAACATTTATAATCATTGGCTTATGTTCCGTTTCCATCTTGGTTTTAGTTCAGCAACAGCAAAATCGTGATGTTCTATTTTTTGTAAGTTTTGGGACACTAAATTAGTTGGACACATAAGCACATAGTGGCTTTTTCCAGCAATAATACTCCGTGAGATACCAAAAACCAACAGGGGTCCATCGCTGTATGACTCACAGAACGAGTTATTATAATTACGCGTTTTTGCAAATGACGCGTGAATAATTGCGCGTAGTAATGCGTGGTTATATTTACGCATTTCTTGATTACACATTACAAATATGTGTTGTCAAATGATGTGTAAATTGTTACACATTAATCATACGCATTGTATTGTTAACTGCAATTATTGTCCGTCATGAAGTGTGGTCATAATAATGCTCTCTGTTATGTGTATATGGATTAAATCCATGTACACGCTTTTATTAGTATATGCATCATATGTTATGATGCAAACTCATTTATGTATAGTGAAATCCTGTATAGGTTAGCTATTTAATGCCAGTTCTACATTTGTCAGCTCAGATATTTTATAGGGTAGCTCAAATATATTATATGTAGTTTTAGTAGGTCAGCACAGATATTTTATAGGATAGCCCAGGTATATTAATTCTACATAGGTCAGTTCAGATATTTTATATTAGGCCAACATATTATATATTGCCATACCTAGGTATTTCATTTATTAAACGTGTAGCAATTACATGTTAAAATGATGCAATGATGCATTATTACTCTATAATGCATAACTCAGGCATATTTATAATGTGCATTACTCTATAATGCAGAAGTCTTGCATATGACAGCATATTTATAATATGCATTGAGCAAAGACTGCATAAATCGTACAGATGCATTTCTTGTGCTTACCATTTCATAATGCGCGAAGTAATTGGCGCGTTAGTCATAGCGCAAATTCATATGTTTCTTTCTTCTGCTGTATTATCCGTTCCGCTTAGCTTCATTCAGATATCTTTATTGTGATAGGGATAGTGGTTTTCCGGATTTCCTAAATTTGTGGATTCAGATCAGTTTCAATTATATAAGAGGTATATCATAAATGTTAAGGTTAAAAATATTCACTAAATTTAAAAATTTGCAATATTCATAAGTTTCCTCGAATCTCACCTAAGTTAATTTCAGATAACACTCCAACTAAATTCATGTGAGATTATTTTTATTACTTCTTTATCAATTCGGCAATTCTGTCAGTTTTCTGCGGTGGTGGAAAACCACTGTCCTTAATTTTAGTTAGGATGCTATGCTATTTTTAAATCTGTGACGCTGGCCCTCGTCCAGCAGCTGTTGATCGATCCATCTGTTTTATTATTAACCGCTCCTTCCTTCTAGATGGATCGACACCTATATTTTTTTTAATTGGCAATTTCTTTTGCTACCTTTAGCAGTTTCACGTCAATGCCTGTATGTTTTCATGGTGTGCAGATTTTTAAAAGAGTAGATTTTTAGATAGGATTTTTAATTAAAAGATAATATTTTTAATTAAATAAGCATGTTTTTATAAACGGGGGAGAGTGTGGTGCTGGCGGTATCCCGCAATTCCGCAGTTCGGGTTTCGCGGCTGCCAGGCTAGCTGATTCCCGCCGTTTCTACGGACGCCCGGCAGTCGTACCTTGGAACCTGAACCGTGCATATCTGCCGCTTGTTCCACTGGCCGATTCAAGACCTCTGTTGGGTGAGTAACGTTTTATACGTAGTTAAGTTACTACAATATATAACAATTTACTCGAGGCAACCCCTCCTCCCACCCCAACCCCCACACAATATAACTATGTATCGCCCTCCACACACATGCACATTTCTAACCGATATTAATAAAGTACCCCCCCTCGATGAAGAGTATGCTAGTAATCTTCTACATTATGAGTTAGAACATTATACATAGTACAAACATGTCGTCTCAACTGCCACCCAACCCCCATCCATTCTATAACTACGTATCGCCCTCTGCACATATCTAACTGATAATAAAGCAGAAGGTTATTTACTCCCCCTCGATGAAGGGTATGCTAGTAATATTCTACATTATGGGTTAGAACATTATACATAGTACAAACATGACAGCTCAACCGTTTCCCCACACCACCCTGCACGTTTTTCCAATTCTCTCATGCTCAAACCCACATACACCCCTCAACTTTCTCAACGCCCAGACCCTGGCTATCATAAAATTAGAGCCAAGGGGTACCCTGAAAGCCATATGGTTTAGTATGATATTCGTTACAAATTATACGTTTTTTGTGAGTAAATCCGAAATGTTTCTCAGTATCCTTACTCAAAAGTCTATGACCTTTATTCCTAATGATAGTATTAGGATACAGAGTGAACATTTCGAGATTATGATCATTGACTGTGGCTAACAAAGTATCGAATCCCAACCCCTTATTCCTGTAATTCAATGTTAAGCCCTTCATTTTGCAGACATTCTTTATATCCCCAGTCTGTCCATCTGGTTGTCTGTACACGTAACTCTTCGGGCCAGTGCTGACAAACTCCATTATTTCACTGCGGAAAGGAACTTCATCCATGAAATAACTGAGTCTGTCATAGTAAATGGGGATTAGGCGAGGTTAATCACATTTTTTAAAGTATACAATAGAATCTGTATCATGATAAATACACCTCGAGCCTACCGCTACAAGACTTCATAGCAAATGAACCCAGACAAACGCCATGATCATGACATTGGTGCAATTATCCACTGGCACGAATTGGTTCAACTCGCATTAATGCATTAAGAGAGTGCTATCATATCATACATGGATATCTTTGACAGAAATCATTCTATCCATCAGCAACTTCAACATCATGCTATACAAATCATGCATAGGGTAGGGGTTGAGGCCAGAATAACCCCACTCAAACCCCAAGAAATTCCATCTCTTCATCCAGAGTGTTGAGTTCCTGGAACATGTCATATCTGGTGATAGAGTGGCTACACAGCCATACAAAAACTAAGGCAGTAGCAGAGTGGCCACGGCCCTCTTCGGTTACGGAGACGCGGAGTTTCCTTGGCGTATGCCAGTACTATCGCCGTTATATCCGACATTTCAGCGAGATTGCGTCACCCCTCTACCAGATCACCGAGAAGGAGCGACCCTTTGAGTGGATGAGTGAGTGGGAAGGCTCCTTCAAGGCGCTGAAGGTACTCTTGATGACTGCCCAATTCTTGCCCACCCTAATTCAAACCTCGATTTCATCTTGAACACTGATGCGTCAGCATTCGCTATCGGCGCAGTTCTATCTCAGGTCACCGAAGACAGAACAGAGCAGGTGTTGAGTTATGGTTCGGGAACTCTGAATTAGACAGAAAAAAGATACGCAACCACAAAGCGAGAATTATTGGCGGTGGTCCATTTCATCAAATATTATGAACACTTCCTGTATGGGTGCCCTTTTACAGACCATGCCTCACTATGGTGGCTCAGGAACTTAAAAAATCTGGAGGGCCAGATAGTGAGATCGCAAAAATCCCTGCAGGCCTATGACTTTAACGTTGTTCACCGTCCCGGCAAATTGCATGGAAATACCGATGCCCTTAGCAGAATTGGCGCAGAGGCTGAACACGAAGAGGCTGACACCGTGACACAGACAGCACAGCCATCTCCGGAGTTCCCCGAATTGCGTGCACAGAGTGGAATCCAGAGAAAATCACACACCACCAAGCAACAGACGTGAAGACACGAAATATATATGCGTGGATTCAGGAGGGGGTACGTCCTCCTAAGGAATCTGTGACACCTTTATCCTCCATGGGTAAATATTATTACCAACGGTTCGCAGAATGTCAATTAATAAATAGTGTTCTGTACATCAATGACCATTTGGTAATTCCGGAAAGCTATCGAGAACTTATATTGAAACAACTACATGATAACGCCAGACATTTGGCCGTGGAAAGGACTGTTGCCCGTAGCAAACTGAGATTACACTGAATCGGGATTGACGATAGTGTCAAGGCATGGATTGCCAAATGTATCCCGTGCTAAAGATGTGCTGTTGGCCAACACCATAGCGCACCATTGCAAATTAAGATTGTTGGTGCACCGTGGGAGCAAGTGGCTATCGACGTGCTCAGGCCCTTGAATACGACGGATAATGGAAATAAATACATCCTCGTATTACAAGATTATTTTACGAAGTGGGTAGAAGCATTTGCTTTGCCAGGTCAAGATGCATCCACCGTGGTGGAGGTCTTGGCCAGCAATGTGTTCTGCCACTTTGGTATGCTTTATGAACTGCACTCCGATCAAGGAAGTAATTTTGAGAGCTGGCTCATATCAGAGCTCTGCAAGTTATTCCATATCGTCAAAACAAGGACAACACCATACCACCCCCGGAGCGACGGGATGGTAGAGAGATTCAACAGAACTCTCGCGGAGATGCTTACCAAGGAAACATGCCTTGATTGTCGAGATTGGGATCTATGGCTCCCATATGTGCTAATGGCTTACCGCAGTTCGGAACATTCCAGCACGGGCTACACCCCTGCTCGGCTAATGTTAGGCCGTGAATTGGCCTTACCCCTGGACCTGGCCATGCCACTGATACCAGGGGAGAAAAATTCACCATCTCCCTATGTCGAACTCTTGCGGCAAAGGATAGAACAAGCCCATGAGCTAGTGAGAGAAATACTATCCATTGCACACTGGCGGCAAAAGACATGGCACGACCAGAAAGTGCATGGGGATCCATATGAAACAGGAAGAATGGATTAGGTACACGATTCACGACAGTCTGAAAACGTGCCAAGTAAACTGAGTTACCAGTGGAAAGGCCCCTATGTGGTAGTAGGTAAGATGTCGGACGTGACCTACCGCATCCGTGCTTTGGATGGCCTGACCTCCGCCATCCACTTCGATCAACTTAAACCTTGTGTTGGTGACGACCCAGCACCAGAGCTCAGACTGCACGTTTCTCGTGACACCAGTACCCAGACACATATTTCTATTCAAATTAGTGTTCCCACGGTTATCACAGAGCACCGTGGTGCCAGTTCAGCCCCAGTTCTACCAAGCCAGAACGTGGATGAACAAGCGGCTAACGCTGACGACGATGACGAGATACGTACTCGCCCTCTCCCTCTTCAGCACGGGTCTGCTAGATCTGGGAAGTCGTATCTGAAGAATTTCGTGTTTGTTTTGTCCAAGGGACCGGATGGAAAAGTTGTTCCTCCGATCTCTTCCCATTCCCACCCACTTCATGCTATGCCACACACCCCCATCATGGAGTTACCACAAGCGGAAGCTGAGGCTGACCCAAGCCATACTTCCTGTGGGGTGGAACATGTGATGAATAGCATGGAAGTGAAGAGGATGGATGAAGCCTTAGCGTGTCTAGAACCACAGAACCATACAAGGTGTACCCAACCACCTTCCGAAAACGCCAGACCAAGTCCCTCCCAAGCGGCACCCCCGCGGTGGGCAGGGAAGCAGCCTGTTCAGCAGACTCTTGGCTGGAATTTACCCAGTGTCTAAAAACTACGACAGGACACCAACCGTCGTGTAATGGGAGATGACCACATCCCCCTATCCAAAGGCCGCCCTATCCAATAGGCCTACCATACTCCCCCGTGAGCAGTCAGAACATCACACAACAGACAGAACGTCAAAACTTACAAAGAACACACCTGCCTTCAAGACTGGATACGTCAATTCAATATTGCGCCTACATCACAGACTTGTTCAGTTATACTCAGCATAATGGGGACATTCAACATCGGCAACAACAGCATTTAGCAGCATGTACCAGTCTTAATCAATTACCAGTAGAGACATAAGAATTCCCGCAGCAAATTCTTCCCGCACAGAACTGCGGGATAAATAATACCTCCCACAGACTACATCTCCCGTAAATAACAACAGACTTGGCATTCACCAGCATGGAAAAGTGGAATGTGCCCACTTCGCCTATAACATTGGCATCATACAGCAGCCCGGACATCCCGACAACAGCATTATCATCAACAGACAGCACCCAACAAATCTCCCACACACACCTTCTTATCCAGTTACAAGAGAACTGATCATATGGATATCAGGAATGCACCTCAGCCATCTACAGTATGCGTCACAGGAGAGACGCATGTCCAGCGTCCTCCCCTACCCCTTTCTCCCGACGTGGTATGGAAACAGCTAAACTACATACTTCATCTACACGTAATAACAGTCACTATTATTAAGAGAGCAAGATGCCCGCATTGTCGTCAGTAACGAGTAGGATTTAACTACCGAAATGTTGAATTCGACAATGGTTTGATCAAAGTTACGACAGCATCCAACAGGTCATCTTCACTCTAAAGTAACTCTGTCCCACACACGGACTCGGCCATTACAGAGTGAAATACCCTCAGGGTTCGATAAAGTTGATATTCACGCCGCCTCTCCCTCCCACCGCCCGCACCCGGCGGCCATAAACGCGTCATCCTCACCACACCGCAAGTACCATCCGCAGAGAACCAGTCATGCATAACAGATTCAAATCACCAACATGACAGAAACACAGACACTTAGGTTGACTGTATTCACAATCTCCGAACGACGGCATTGTAATCGTAAAAATTGTGGCACACATGTTTGCGAGTTGTACTGTAATTTAGCCATTACTAAAATGGTACAAATGTGTTTGGTCTAAGCCGGGACGAAGCTAGTTCTACCCATCGAGGAGAATGCATGGCCAGCCCTCCCACTCGGAAAACACAGCTATCTTGACGGGATCAGTAACGTTGATCTACCGCATGAATAGAACTGTTTAAACCACTCATAAAAATTACTTGCAACTTTACTGTTACATTTTTGATTAAGAGCACAACTGCTCTACCGTGCTACAAATCATTAGCGCACGGGCCGGTAATGCAGCATCAAAAATTCTGCGGTAAAATCGCAGAGAGAATTTCAAAAATTCTCTCCCATGCATTCCAGTATATAATCAACACGGACTGAGAGCTACCTATTACAGACACTTACCAAGACGCATCTTAAAGAACTCGCGCATATACGGGACAGTATAAAGATCTTGAAGTAACATATATATTTTTATCACTCGCCTCTGCAACAGACTGCATCTCAGAAACAGCATTTTTTTTTTTTTTGGCCATCGACATAGACAGCATACACGTTTCCGATCAACCATGTGACATTTACTACTATTTCCAGTGACTTGGATCAAACGCTTTAAACAAAAGAGCCGCCCAAAAACGCAACTACCACAGCGTGATGGAGGAGTGGCGAGGGTGAGTCTGGGAGATCACCGCTGGCGTCACCTGGCTCCCGGGCACCCCATCAGGCGCTCCAGCCTAAAATTCGAATGGGCAAGTTTATAAGCATCTAACCTGGAAAACCGCCTCATGCTAATTAAAAGGTGAGGCGCCGCAATGATAAAGTAGTACCGCGTTCCTGTGTTGATCGGAGGCTGTTAAATGTGCGAAATAAAGACATGTTTAACGAGCCATTCTTCCTATAGTTACAACCACTCCCATCATATGGGAGGAATTACTCCTAAGCCGTCCAGGCGAAAAGCAAGGAAATATTCACATAAGAATGACTGAATCACCTGTAAAACTTTTTAGGTGTGGTCATCTGTCGCCTGTGACATCACCAAATAGTATAAAAGGTGGAAGCGCGCTCTGAAACTTTGTCTTCCCGTCAAAACTAGGGAAGAACATAGCATTAGGCTTCTAATTGTAACTCATTGTTGACTAGCGGATAGCCATGTACCATTACTTTCACTAGGAAATCCGACCACACCATTCATAGTAATAAGAATCATCTCTTTCAATCAGCCTTTTGTGTGACGTGCCAGTACCTCTACACCGCTACTCGCTACAGGTTTCACTCACATGCTTCGGCATCATCATCGTGTGTTGGAAGTGACGTTAGTTCCTGGGGAAGAGAACGAGGATCGTGCCATTCTAGCCACGCACTTCGAATCTCGGCTCCCGGTCAAGGTTCTCTCGACCGAGAAAATGGCCCGCACAAAAAACACCATGCATAGATATCCCATTGGACATCATCTTCCCGCGGCTACAGCAAGTAACGTACCGACATCCATATGTGCAATTCTGCCCACAGTCGCATCTGGAAATGTTACGCCGGTACCTATCACTTCATCCACGCCAGTCCTGAAGCAAAGTAGGAAGCAGAATCTCCCGTAAAATCCAGTGCGACAGCTCCTGCACCAGTTACTAGCCAGTCAGCTACGGTTACCACACCCTCCAACATAGAAGCACAGACGGCGACAGCCAGTCAGCCAGTCTCAGTGGTGATTACGACACCTGCGGGATAGACATTTCCAGTTATCTGCAGTCTCCATCTCCACTGGAGCTTACCATAGACGAAGGACCGGGACCATCGCAGCCTGTGACAATCAGCGTAACTCCGACCCGTGTTATTCAGCATCCGCCTCCCAGCAGTCAGGAAGGGAACAGCGCCAGAACGTCCATACGCGGGAAAGAAATGGATCGCCCACACACAGGATATCCATCCCGTATCGAACATTACTGCTAGTCATCTGCTGAAGTACACTAAGTTCCAAAAGATGTCGTCTCCTACCATATCCGTTCCCGCATCACATCTACAGCCGACGGTACAGTTTCCCGCCTTCACCACGACAACTACAGCCACCACCATGCCAGCTACAACCGGCATCATCACGTCAGCTACCATCACCACCGCATCAGCAACATTGGCACCTACTAGTACCGCTGCTGCTACACGGACGGATATCCTGGAACCAGCGTAACTGTGAGGGACATCATGGATGCCCCTATTTCCGCCACCATCACTTCGGATGTTTTGGACAGTGCCAATAATAATAACTATGAGAGCATTTCAGCAATGACAGTGCATTCACCGCGACCTACCACCATTAGTCGCGGGACCCAAACTCGATGGGGAAATTTGGCTGCTGAGGTGTAATCATGTGTAATTTAGCAGAAATGTTAATAGGCGATTCGTGGAAATGTGTTAATTATTACTTTATTTTGGACATATTTTTCTTCTTATTATATATGTTAGATCAATTGAATCCCGTCCCTAGGATGACTACGGTTATCCTACACAGCCGCACACTTTAGGTGTCCGGTTGTGTCTCATACAAAACGAGGCATGCGGGCTCTAAAGTTGTAAGGACGTCGTGTGCGACGTAAAGAATACAACCTCCTGCAGTGCAATAATGTCACAATCCCGTCATGTAGTCTTAGCCGCGCTGAGGCTGCCTGATAAACCAGTTTTAAATTATTATTATATATCTTATTTTTCTTATTAATTTTCTTCCTGTCTTAGATGTCAGCACGGATATGGGGTCAGCGAGAGCTGCTCGTTGCGGACCCGCAAGGCCGGGCCACAAATAGATATTGTAGATATATATATATATATATAGTAATAATACTTGGTGATACGTGTTGTGTGCCCCTTGATTTGCCCGGGGTGCGCAGGTAATTCGGTGTGATTAATAAAAACATACCTCATAAGGGTATGTTACATAGGTAATATTTATATACCTTGTCCTTTTGTTATTATATTTTTATATATAATTGAACTTAAGACATGGTGCGTTGGAGCTTGGGTGTTCTTTCTGGAGATTATGATTATCTGAACTAACGGGAACACCCATGCAAACTATTGTTTGGGATCATATACTAAATAAGATTATGGCATGCACTGTAATATTAATAATAAAAAGAACACAAAAAAGAAAGGTCTGGGAAGATAATTCCAGGTCAAGAATTGAAGGCTAAAAGTGTGCCTACCCCTCCTCTTGTCACCCCTATGTGCTCTGTCTCTTGAATACGCATCTATGCGTCACTACTCCTCTCCGGCCATGCGCCTTCCCGGGAAGTCTATGATTCCCGCCTAGCGTACGTCTGTGCATCGATCCGCCATGCACGATCGTTTGCCACGGATGTCAAACTAGGAGGGGGTGGTGTAGTTCGGCTCGACCGGTCGGGTACCGGCCATACCAGCTAAGCTGGGTACGCGCCGCCCATCTAGGATTCGTTTTCTGAACACACCCCTCAGGGTAGAGCTATAAGCGTGTATAGGCCTATGGGAGAGAATGTGTAAAAAAACGACTAAGTTCATTAAAACGCATTATGCGCATGCGCTCGCCGGGACGCTGTTTCTATGGAGCACGTAGTTGTGACCGAGAAATGATGGTGCTTATAGTGTACCGAGCTGGTACGCTGTAATTCTTATTGATCGTCTGTTCCCGTTAACTCTGGGATTAGTCCAGACCAGAATTCGACGGGCTTTCTAAATTTGCAAACGATTTCAAAATCGGTTGAGAAATGGCTGAGTTATCCAGGAAAACTCTTCTTGATTATCTTCAAAATATTGCCTTGACGTCATAACCACGTGGACATGAAGCTTCTAGAATGGCCTAGAACGTTTGACGACGCTATTATTAGCTTGTGCTGATTGGCTGTTGCTCGAACGATGATTGGACGAAGCCTTCGCGTGTGACGTCATGGAGAGTATAAATGGAGAAGCGATCCAGTGATCGAGAGCATCCTCGGCCAGGGGCCGAACAGGTTGGACCTGTACTAGCTGCGATCGACAGATATTATGCATATGACTTCAGTTTCCGTCGCGTTTCCGTAGCTACCAGTAGCCAACCCACCGCAGTAATAGCAATTTTGTAACTCCCCATCTGCGGGAGTAATTTGGAACTTTCGATAACCGTTCACGAATACTACATCTACATTCGGAACACAAAAAGTGGCTAGGCCTTTGCGGCCTGAATATGTGAGTCTACAGATGTAGAGGCAGGATGTTCTTTGATGGATAACTCGCCGGATCTGGTATTTCAATCGCCACCACACACATTGTGTTGGCTCTTTCGACTTTCGACCGCAGCAAGTAAACTCTGCCCGGTGCATCTTCAGAGCTGCTTGACGTACCCAGCACCATTAATCTTTGTTTTGTATCTTCATTTGGCGCTGACAACCCAAGCTTGTGATGGGTTGTTTACACCTTCCATCCATGCCTTCGGTGCCATGGGTACTTTCTTCACTACATAGTACTATCGTATCTTTTAATGACTGCTCGTTAGACATTCTATTCGTCCTACAGCACTAAGCAATGAACTCCTCCCGCCATGAGTGTTCTTGCGGAACCACCCTGCGGGAACCTTCCCGCTTCCGGAGAGCGCATCATCTCACGTCGGCTACAGATCTACGTCTCAATTTCAGTAACACAGTAGCCTAACTTGGGAATGACTATAAAGTATTCAAGTAACTATACTTCACCGTTTAATTATTTCTCTATATAAGTTTTGTTAATTATCTCGTATCCGTACTAACGGTTCCGGTGACTAAAAGGAACCGTAACAGTCTTAGGACCAATAGTTATAATTTCTGTATTTGTTAAATAGTTATTTTCATTTTCCTCAATGTGTTGCTAACCGCACTATAGTAGGTTCGTCAACCTGTATTACTATATATATCTTAATCATTGCCACCGTATTGTTTGTTCTGGTTAGATTACATGGGTATATGGCCAGTGGCCATCCGTTAAATTGTTTTGCTTAAGTTATGGAAAATATAGGAATGCAGTGCACGTAGGAAACACTATACAGCAACATCTATATATACAGCATTTTCTCCCGCCACCAACAATTTTTCACTGAGGATGCTGTCCATGCTATAACTCTGTTTAGCCCGGCATGCTACCGACTAAACATTTTCTATTCAGCTCGATAGGATAGGTTCAAAATGATTAGAGACACTTTCTTCATTACATACTGTAATATATTCTTCTCTTCTGGCAGTGCGATAATCTAGCCCCGCACTCCGGTAAGACTCATAACTCCCAGATTTTGTCTCTCTTGATATTCCTCTTAGCCTTGTGGCTTCTTAATTATTTGGACGTCCCTATCCGCACCATGGGCTGGTCCGACTCTGGGAAACTATTGGGGTTTCCGAGCAGTGATGGCTATGGTGCGGTATCACATACACATTCCCGTGTATCCTCGGATACTTAATAGATAGTACTTTAAGCCAATGTAGGAAAGCACTGCAAAAACACATGTATTAATTATTATCTTATTTACTGACAACCCTCCCGCACCACAGTGCAAAACTGGCCACTTGCATATAAACCTAACGACAGGTTAAATGGTTAGTTCCATATGACTCGGTGGCGGGCGAGATAAGTATTCTCACCGAACTCTGTTAAAATGTCTAGGCATGATATTCAGATCTGCCATGCCCTTACAGGAAGGACATTTACGGTGTGCATTGGTCTCTCTTACCCCCGTCATAACGATAGGAGATATGGCCTAATAATGCTTCCATGAAATGTAAACCATGTCCTGTAATGTTTCATGTGGTTGCAAAGCGGAATGTCCGTTTTCTCACCCAGTTCAGAGATCCCGCTAAGTAATATGTATGAGCGCTGTCTACAGTATTGATGTCCTCGGGTATCGATTCTCCATGACAGCCGTGTCTAATGGCCAGGTAGATATCGGCCAGTTGCGGCCTAAACTAATTCTTGTTCTGAAAACAACTAAACGGAATTAAGCAAAGCGGAAGGCCCGCAGAAATAAAGCGGCAACTACTAATTCAGCATATTAATAATCACATAAGATGGAATGAAGGAATCCATTGGGAATCTTCCGTTCCATCTTCACGTAAAACAGTAAGCACCCCTATAGACATAATATCACTAGGTATGGTCTTTTCTTTCTACAGCATTTTTGTTTGAGATATTAGAGTGGGCCTATTTTTGCCTACTATTCTTCTCATGCTTTAAGCCATGGCGACACCTTCCTGAGACGGAGGCCCGCGCGAGGCACCTGCCTCTCGCAAGGATTCAGCGACGATGGTCCACACCAGGATAATACTCCTCACCCAAACTAGCACAAGGAGTAGTGCCCGCATGAAGCACATCACTTTCCCGTCTGAGATAGCCTTCTTCCTTTCAGCTTAGAGGTATAATAACTTATTTTAAGTTAAATATTTATGTCTCGTGTACGGGAGCCTCCTTTGCGGGGATACGTCTGTGGACCTACGAGTCTGTGTGGTACCTCCGGGAGCCCCATGTTTAAAAGTTCATCTACCTGCCTATACGTCTTGTATTTTCGTATGGTCTTATTGTAGTTTTATCTGGCATATTTTTCAATTAGTTAGTTAAACGCATTGTATAGACTTATATTTTTAGGTCACCAAATCAAATCTTGTAAGTCCGTAGATCACGAAATTGCTATGGACAGGCATACTGGTGACACAAATTCTTGGGATGAGATCGTTGTGTTTAATGTTCGGGACAATGGTCGTACGGCCCCACCGGAACGATTGAGTTCCACCGGCCATAGGAGCCGGTTTTTGTTTCCCGCAGGGCAGTCTCGTTCAAGGTCCGTCACCCTGAGACAGGATGCTAACCAGCATCATCACTCGTCGTGCACTTACGGCGCGCCGAGTTGACATGAGACATCGGAACGTCCCAACACTACCCGGCGAGCTACAATCCACGCCGCTTAGCTCTTGCGGCACGTAAAGCAATGTCCTTGTCTGGTCTATGGTCAAAATATGAATTCAGTGACACTGGATGCGTCCATTGATTGTTACCACCGTTTCTGCCATGGTACGGCAAGTCTGGTGAGACATTTAAGAACACCACCGTTCTTACATGCTGATTTGGTAATAGCCAAAAATCTTACACTGCAATGAAGGTACCACTGGTGATGGTGGTGTGAATAAAGAACCTTTTAATTTAGAATTTTGACCCTGTTGATCTACCAGGAGCGTAGCGCGGGTGTCCAGAGAGGGACCCTGACTGTAATAAGCTGCATTGGTGTAGATTGTAGAAAGCGAGCTCTATGCAGTAGGCAGATAAGGAATTTGTTCCTAATCAGACAGAAACTGCCTCCCTTCTAACTGAGTCTGACTTTGAGAGCAACTTTTATACTCGGTGAGAGGCTGCGCCAGTGGACTCAGCCAATGAGAGCGCATGCTATGTATGAGGCAAGGTAGCTAGGGCAATCGTGCCTGGCTCTCACCTAATCATGTACATGGTCTGGCAAATTCTATTCTTTAGCTGGAGCTCTCAATAGTCCGTCTTAACTTTACCTTGGTCAGAATGTAATTCGTGCAGCATTCCAAAATGTCAGAACACATTGCTTGTCAGCACCTCCGCTACGGTGGCTGCCTCTTTGTCTGGCAATGCAAAAGCTTCTACCCACTTCGTGAAATAATCCTGTAATACAAAGATGTATGTATTCCCTTCATCTGTTGTATTCAGGGGTCCAAACACATCTATAACTACCCGCTCCCACGGTGCACCGACAATCTGTGTTTGCAATGGTGCAAAGTGATGCTGGCCAACAGCACGCCGCTGGCAGGGCACACATTTTGTCACCCATGCCTTCACACTTTTGCGTATGCCCATCCAGTGGAATCTGTGCTTAAGCCATTCTACCGTCCTTTCTATGACCAGGTGACCAGCGTTGTCATGTAACTGTTCTAGTACCATGACGCGAAATCCCTCAGGTATCACTATTCTCTCATTGAGGTATAAAATACCGTTATGCATTTGTCATTCTTCATACCTCTTATTGTAATATTTTGGCGTAATGGATAAGGGACTAACAGATTCCTTGGGAGGGCATACCCCTTCCTGGACCCAGACATATACATCTCGTGCCAATAGCTCCCTCTTAGTGGTGGTGTACCGTTTTTAGTGTTATTTAAGGTACGAGCACCTCACCCTAGCACTTGTTCTGTTCCATCCTCTGAGATCTGAGATAGAACGGCGCCTATAGCATAAGCAGACGCATCAGTATCTATGATGAAATCAAGGTTTGGGGTTGGCTGAGCTAATATGGGGGCGGTCATCAAATGTTCCTTTAACGCCATAAAGGAGACATCACACTCCATCGTCCATTCAAATAGTCTATCTTTTTCTGTGATTTGGAATAACAGTGCCGCTATCTCACTGAAATGGCGAATGTACCACCTATAATACTGGCAGAGCCCTAGGAAGCTCCGAGTGTTAGTCACTGAATGGACTCTTCCTTCAGCGCCCCGGTTAGTTTGCCTGATTTCATGTTGGCAGTTTATTTTGTCTAGCTGCGATGTAGGGGAGGGAGGACGGTTTGGACACCGTTCCCTCCAATGTCCTATTGACCGCATCTAAAACAAGTGTTCGGTGGTGTGATGGTCGATGTAGGATGGTTTAGAGAGGGCCTATTTGTGTACTGGGCCACCGTTGTGGATAAGTTGGTATTAGACGTATTGAAATTGTTATGATGGTAACCCCTACCTGGGGTGTTATTGTGACCCCCATGGTGGGACTGGTCATGACCTCTGCCAATTGTATCGAGGCAGCGTATTTTGTACTGTGTCTGTTTCAGTTACTGTACCTGAAACAAGTGCAGTGTTGGCAGTATTATTGGTGCTGGTGTTGGTTAACTAATTAATAAGGTGTAATTGACGTCAGACGTTCTTTTCCCCATTCTAGGAAGTTTTCTACTCAAACGGCCGTGGCCGTTAGTGTTTGTATATTTCCGTGTTCTAACAGAAAAAGTTTCTCTTTCAAAGATTCTGGTTAGACGCTCAGGGCGTCATTAAAAGTGTCTAATTGTAAATGAAGAATTCCCTCTGGGTTGATACTGGAATAAGCCCATGCGACTAATCGCCTAATGCAGCTTGCCAGTTCAGGAAGAGTTTTATTATTTCTTTAACTGCAAACGGTGAGTCTCTCCAAGGGCCATATCTCCAACCGTTCACCTGGTAGGGTCAATAGGAGGTATGGTCAGACATTTCCTGTATTGAGGGATAGTTGGAAAGAGACGTGGGTAATAGGCGTGATGAGCATAGGCCGGTGGCTGGTTAATTACTGGTAATTCAGGCTCCGTGTATCATTGTTGGTACCGCTGTGGTGAGTTACCATGCGGTGCCATTGGTGATGGCATTTGCCGGTGGGACATAGTTCTGCTTGCCTGTGCATTTTGCAATTGCTCACTTCATGATGCCAAGTGTGGGCGCACAGGGTGTGAGGTATTTATTAGTCCCCTTAGGGGTGGTGGTTATTATGTTGTTCATCATCCGGCAATGGTGAATGAATCTCATTGCGGATGTGAGACAACATTATATACAGATCACCTGCCTGTGAAGCATCGGTAAAGGATACTACACTTATAGGCGAGTAATCCTGTCTTATGGGTACTAGTGATCCCGCACCGGGGAACGGTATATAGTGGTTGGTGAGTGTTCCCACCGTCCTACCGCCTATACACTACATTTCTTCGTCTGAAGTGAACATACGGGGATTGAACCTATTGTAGGTTCAGTTTCCACTTAGGCCCCCACATCGTGCGCCACTTGTAGCCACCGGGGGCGCACGTGGCTCCGCCACTACTGCTGCCGGGCGGTGCTGGCGCCACAGCTGCTGCTGATGCTGCTGGTCAGTCAGCCTCGGGGTTGGGGAGCGGTCGCCGTGCATCTCCGGTGGCCACAAAAACCGACCTCACGGGCCAGTGGAATGATCACGTTCCAGTGGGCTCGTGCAGCCATTGCTGCGAAAATTGAATACTACCGTGTCCCCGGTGTGTCTAGCCTTCATATCCAAGGTATATATACTCAATTAAAAGTAGCAACCGTTTTTTTTGTTTGCTTGATACTTAGAACGGTGCATGTAAAACTAAAAGTGGTGTGTTAGTTTTATATCTCGCCAGCGGTACCTGACCAATCTAGTCATATATAGAGGGTATCGTGAAAGGTACTCATATGGGGGAAAGTCCGGCCAGGGCATGTTAGTTGGTTTAATATGAACTATATCTGCTTCATGCTGGCCAAAAATAATTGGTTTGCGAGAGGAAAGTGCCTTGCGCAGGCCTCTGTCACAGGAAAATGCCAACAATGCTGTAGCGGAGGAAGAGAGGCAAATAGGAGAGATAGAAGTGTCCTACGGTAAACATGTAGGGCAAGAATTGGGAACCCAACCATTAAGATGCGGGGGATGAATGTATCCTTGAGGAAATTTACGATGGTACAAGCACCGTGGTGCCTTAAAGATGAGAAGTCCGACCATTAATATGCATGGGAAAAATGGATACTCTTTCCACTTGCTTGTGAGGAAATATATGATGGTACCAACACCGTGGTGCCTTGTGAGAAGGCAACTGGTCGGAAGTCGACTATAAAAATGTAAGGGAAGGATGGAGGTGCCCTCACCGTTTGTGAGCAGACGGCTTGAGAGACGTCCCACTGCAACAATGAGGAGGAAAAATGTGTTTCCCCTAACACCTACATGGAGAGGTATATATAATTTTGAAAGAGGAAAGTGCCCCACGTGGGCCTCCATTAAAAAAAATGCCCTCAATGCTGAAGCGGAGAACGAGAGCGGTATAAATGACCGCCCTCCTGTCTTACAAAGTTGAAAAAGATTATGATGTGTATTTATCCTAATGTAGTTATTTTACTGTTGGTGTGTACGATGTGCACGTGAAGATGGGGTGGCTGATTCTTATGGAATTCAGCACCATCATCTTGTGTGATTTAAAGATCTATTTTGGTCGGTATGGTTCCAAGTTTTGCCGACCTTATAAGGGCCTAAACTATCATCACTTTCTAACACAGATTTCAATGCGGCAGCAAGGTAGTAGGTGAAAAGCACCGGAGATAGACCATCTCCCCGTGGAGAGCCGATTGATGTCTCTAACTCTACAGACTTCACTGACTTGACTCATACTCTCAGCTTGGTGTCTGCAAGTAGCAGAGCTCCGCCATTACAATCCCAGCTAGATGGCAACTGTTCGTGTGTGGCGATTTCATCTCCAAGCTGGGTAAACTCGGAATTGCGGACAAAAGTTCAGGACTTGGGATATGCATGGGATCCTATGGAGAGGGCACACACAACAGAAATGGAGATGTACTGGTGGCAGGCCTTAGTTCCAATGGCCTATTTGTCACCGGACAACATGGACTGGACACATTACTGATCACAAAGGCCCAAAATGTTCTCAGGCTACAACAGCTGTCTTCAACGAAATATACTTCATAGTATGCAAGACAGACGCAAAACCCTTGCTCGGGAATGCTCGTTCGTATGGAGGCACATACCTCAATTCTGAAGTAGCTCGCGGGGTTGTGTCGGGTCGCTCCGGTGCGTAATGTCTGGTCGCCGTGCCACATGTGCACAACGGACGATACGGCTGGCTATCTCCTAGTCTCGGGGTTCTGGATCCCGTGCGGCACTGACCTGTGGGTAACAAAGACCAGCTCCTAAGGTCGGTGGAACTCAATTGTTCCGGTGGGGCCGTGCAACCATTGCCACTAACATTAAACTGAACGGTGTCAGCCCACGAATTGGTGTCACCGGTATGCCTGTCTATAGCAATTTCGAAGCTATGAACTTACAAGGATTTGTGACAAGACTAACTATATATATTAAAAATATAACCTATGTAAACAACATAGTTTGATAGATAACAGTGGGCATACAAATAATACATGACATAGAGACAGCTGGTGAATTTCCAAACGTCGAGACACCGTACGTACCACACAGACTCTTGAGTCCGCAGAGGTACCCACACAAAGGAGGCCCATGCATGCGAGATCACTAATTAACTTAATATAAGTTATTATACATCTATGCTGAAAAGGAAAAGGAATAGAAACTCCTAGTGTGGCGAGAGGCATTGTGCCACACGCGGGCATTACTCCTCGATGCTACTTATACCACCGTCACTCAATATCTTGCGAGAGGCAAGTGTCTCATGCGGGCCTCCATCACAGGAAAATGCCTTCAACGCCGAAGCAGAGGAAAAGAGTTGACAAAAAGGGCCACTCTTCTATTCAACTAAAGTTGCTGTGAAAAAGACCATTCTAGCGAAAAATCTAATTAAAGTGTTGTGTGCTGATTTACGTGAAGACGGGACGAGCGATTCCCGAAGGATTCCCAAGTCACCATCTTATGTAGTTAGAAGATACTGTATTAGTAGCTGCTGCTTTATTCCACTATGACGAACCTATCAGTTTGGTGTTAGAAACTAGAACCAGTTTAGGCAGCAAATGGCTGGGATCCTACCTATCTTTTGATACAGCTGTCCAATGGGTGCAGACGCCCAAGAGCATCTACCTCCAAGGACAGTGGGCGTACATGTTACTTTTCCAGACATCCTAGCTCGGTGAGAATCTAGATGTTCTGCTCAGTAACCACATAAAACATCACAGGAAAAAGGCTACTTTTAACACAAGCAAATTTTTATGACTGACCTATCATTACGGTGGGGATAGAGAGACGAATATCCACTGCAAATGTCCTTCCCGTGAGGGCGTGGCAGATTCCAACATCTTGCCCAGACATTTCAATGAGTTGGGTGGAGATGCGTATCTCGTCCATCACCAAGTCCTATGGAGCTAAGCATTGACCTGCCATTAGGTTTACATTCAAATTGCCCAATATGCACTGCGGTGCGGGAGAAGTATCCTAAAAGAAATATGAAATAATAATAATAATAATAATAATAATAATGTGTTCACAGTGCTTCCTACATTGGCAAAAATAACTAACTACTAAGTATCCAAAGATACAGGGGTAGGGGTGGTTGTATGTGACACCGTACCTTGGCGATCACTGCTCAGAAACCTCTGATAGTTTCGCAGAGACAGACCAGCCCACGGTGCGGATAGGGATATCCAAACAATTAAGAAGCCATTAGGCTTAGTGGAACATGAAAAGAGACAATAACTTTATAGATATGAGGACCTATAGGTATATTGGCCAATTTTACACAACCTTGCCGGGGTGCGGGGCTAGATTACCGCAACAACCAGAAAAGAGGCGTACACTATATGTCTCCTAATGATGGAATTGTCTCTAATCACAATAAACCTATCCTATCGAGCTGAATAATCAGGTTTAGTCGGTAGCATGCCAGGCTAAACAGAGTTATAGCACGGACAGCGACCTCAGTGAAAAATTGTGGGTGGCGGGAGAAGGTGATGCATATATAAATGTTGCTGTATAGTATTTCCTAATGTACTGCAGTTCTAAGTTTTCTATAAATAAGCTAAACATATCAACAAGGTGGCCGCTGGCCATATACCTAAGTAACCAAGTACAAAACGGTGACAGTATATGATTTGATTAGAATGGTGGTAATCCAGGTTGATAGACCTAATACGGTGCTGTTAGTTAGAACACCATGCAGTAAACAAGGATAACTATAAACAGTAATAATAAAGACATCATAAATAGTGGTCCTAAGGCCGGGACAGTTCCTATTAGTCATCAGTACCTTTTACGGAAATAAATTATAATAATTAAAGATGTAATTAAAGATACCATGTACAGTTACTTGAATACTCAGTAGCCATTCTTATATAATGGGCTACTGTGTTACTGAAATTGAGACGTCACTATACTTGTGACGTGAGTCGACACATTCTCTGAAAGCTGGATATGTCTCCGCATGTAGATCTCCTGCAAGACAGGGTTTCCGCAAGCTGCTCCGGGACGGAAGCGGTATGAACTCGGGACAGTGAAACACAGTATAAGAAATGTCTACTGAATAGTTAGTACGGCCTTCATAATAATAGTGTAATGACGAAAGTTCCCATCCGACGACTGTAAGTTAAGAAGGTTAATGATAACCCATTAACAAGAAGGGTTATTAATGTAGTTGTAAATATGCATGTACACATTAAAGCTTACACTTATTCCCTTTGGCCTTCCCGGTGTGGTTCCTTGTCCCCGCCACGCCAGACGGACGCCAAGTTCCCCATACAGGATGCAGCCTAGACTGGGTACCTCTCCGTATATGCCTGAGATAAAGACCTGTACTGGATGCCAATTAAGGTCGTCTTAGCGAGGGCCGTAGCCCAGCTGGACCGTGCCACGGAGGTGTTGCCTGCTAGATGCCATTTTAGCTAAGATCATTCTTTGACATCATTTTAGCTAAGAGCCCCGCATACATCGTACTAGCCAGGTCATCCACCCCATGGGTACTTGGGACCTCAGACCACTCTACCCGCCTGGCAAGTGACAGACTACACCATCTCACGCACATCCACTCCTGCTTCCCAAAGAATCACTTTTCATGACCTCAGACCACAGGAGGCATGACTCGCAATACGAACGCTTGCCATGGCCTGACTGTACATTGAGCCATCTTGACCACTCATAACCAGAAATGCGTTGATGAACTGACATGATCAAGATGACCGGCCAGCGACCCTGTCGATAGGGATCACCATCTGAGCTCACGATCAGGGGCAACCGATGGTCTGATCCGTACTTATCTGCCAACAGAGTACGTACTTTGACCGTTTCCCCCGGCCTTGCCTGCAGGCCATCTCTAGCAAACACAGCGAACCTCTAGTCTGCTAGAAATGCCCTGGGTGTGGACTATCATCCACGCACCACGCATGTCCACTTGCTGAGACAGGATGAACCAAAGTCTCAGCATCCCGAACATGGCGCCGACTAGACAGTACCACAGTAGGATGTTAATTCATCCTTCATAGACACAGAGGCCTTCAGTATCTCCTCTGCACTATACACCAGCTTGTCGGTTTATGTGTCTCTGGACCCTCACCGAACCACTGCCGCCTGTTCACCACGAACCGTTGAGGAGCCTATCCCTCTTTGTCACAGTGCAGGGTGCGTCATATAGCTCTAGTCGTGCACCGGGAAAAGCTTACTTGGCTGCAGTCAAAACGTTAAACAGGACACACACGACATGCAGTGTGGTGTGTGAAGGTCCACTTTTTGGTATGACTGGCAGATCCGGTGAGTTATCCACCGAGGAACATCGCTGCTCTACAACAAGTAGAATTACATTACTGGCCTGCAAGAGCTCACCGCAAGAACAGTTCCTTTACAGATGTTATTTAAAATAGGAACATATTTTAAGTTCTAATTTTGCCCCGGGATGGCCATCTGGGAGCTTACAAAATTCTTGGTGTGGTGAGCCAGGAACTGCTTCGGTGCGAGCTGAACTGAAAACCTCTTGAAACTGAGATGATGTGTGTATCTGTCTTCGGTGTTCCGGGTAGTTCGTCAGGTTCAGCTCCCGACTGTTCGGCCCCCCCCCCCCCCGGGCCGCCGATGCTCCTGATCTACTGAAATCATCCATTTTTATAGTCATTGGAACGTCAGAACTGGCTGCCTCAACCAACCAGAATTTGCTGAACCAGCCAATCAGCATGTTAGAATCTTGTGACGTGCACACAATTATCTAACTATTACGGTAGATATAGATGTATAGATAACGTCGTAAGTCACGTGTACACAAATCACTGATTATCTAGCTATATATATATATATATATATATATATATATATATATATATATATATATATATATATATATATATATATATATATATATATATATATATATATATATATATATATATATATATATATATATATATATATATATATATATATATATATTTATTTATACGTGATTACGACGTTATTTCTATATTTTGAGCATAATTTGAGGGGCGAAATCGGCAATAAGTCAGCCATTTCTGAACCGATTTTGAAACAGTTTATAGTTTTGAATGTCTCGTCCAATGCTGCTCTTGAGTCATACCAGAAGTGACGAGAACAAGTAATTTTTAACGATTAAGGAGTACCAACTCGGTACACTAAAAGTACCACTCAAACAGCGACAGGCACGTGCATGTGCACCACGCGTTTTAGCGAACTTAGTCATTTTCATGACGAAATTCCTCTCGTATAGGATTATACATGCTTATTGCTCTACCCAGGGGGAGGCGCGCTTATAGGAACGAATCCAGGACTGCCGGCCCGTACCCCAGCTTAGCTGGTATGGCCAGTACCTGACAGGTCGATCCGTGCTACACTGACCATAATCTGGTCATTACACGCCTTCAGATGAACGATCTCTACCTAATATATATATATATATATATATATATATATATATATATATATATATATATATATATATATATATATAATAAATTTATATAAATTCGTAATTTTGAAAACAATTTACAAATTTGAAATAGAGCTGCATATAATAGCATCTGCACGCTGACCGACTAAAGTGTTAGAGAAATTTGCATGGTTATTGCCCGCTACACGATGGTTAGAGTTTGGTGGGTAGTGGCGCTAATGATATGTCTAACTAATCTCATAGTAATTACGATCATGCAACTATTTAACTTACCTGGTATACAATATATATTTATATATTAACGTACAGCGTATTCATCGGCTAAGAATGTTGATACACGTCTATCATTAGGTTTTATTATTATTTTTGTAGATTTTTAAAACTATTTAGGTAATGTAGCTTAACGGTCGATGAGGCTCAAATAAATATGCAAAAAGGCCAACATAATAACGATAATTACGATAATACCGATAAAAACGCTATTAATAATAATAATAATAATAATAAAAATAATAATAATAATAATTACTTCAAGCTCAACAGAGGAGTCTTCTATCAGGATAGCAAACTCCGGTACAACTCTGTATGCTACGAAACCGTTAAGCCTAGGCGGTGACTCAATATTAGCTTCAACTTCAACTTCGCCTTCAACCTCTATGCTAATTCAAGTGGTTTCCATTTTACTAAATCAAAAAAGCAGTTAATACAATGGCAGAGTGGCTAAGCCTTTTAAGTACTTGTATTCTTTTAAACACGAACGTTCAAATGAGCTTTTGCTTCGAACGCTGAGCTTATATAGGATGTGTCACAGAAGAAATTGATACCCTGGTTGTAAGCACTAACTTTTGATTAGGCAAACTTCAAAATTGAGCAAGTCATCTCGCACGTGTTATGTGTCAAAATCGATATACTATTCCTTTAGAGTTGTTTTTAAAACACATGCATTCGTTGGTCAGTTATTGAACATTAACGAGTTCGCATGTTATATTTTAAACCAATTAATGATGTTACATTGATATAATCTTTAGACTCAGACACAGCGTTCTCCACTCAGGTCTTGAAAGTTAATGCGTTCCAATGTTCATGAGTTATTTGAATAAATGGTACGCTCCTTAATATTTGAGACACACAGCTGCAGGATTAGTATGCTAACGAGTTTTCAGTCAAGCTTCAAATTTGAAATAGCTAAGGATCAAAGCACAGACCATAGGGAATAGATTGATTTCATAAGTTTCTAATAGCAATTGACACATTCTTAGAATGACTAAAATTCTGCCTAAAGTGCCACGTGAAGCTAACATAAACCGAATTACTCTATGCATCGATCTAGCGATTTCAGCTTTATTGCCGTGACAAAGCTCGACGAGCTCAGCCATATCCATCCGAACATATGCTTCCATGATTTCAATAATATTATTATTATTATAAGAGGTTTGAAATGTTGTACATCCCGATACACACTCGAGCGTGCTTCAAGCTTTGTATAACAACGTCACAAAATGTATACATAATTTAAACAGCCGGCTAATATCTTACTTAGTGGACCGTCTCAACCAGGAAAATCTACGCTATTAGGCGAAATAATTAGATACATAGCTCAGCTATTCGAAAAAACACCGAGAGGCTCGGCGCAGATGTAAAGCTATATTCAGGAGTTCAAGATTTAGAAATAGATTCCAACGTAGCCAATCTCATTTTCCTTGATGATCTGATGGAGGCCGTAGATAGCAGGGTTACTGCATTGTTTACGAGATGAGGGCATCACAATAATTCAATGATAATTCATTTGATTCAGAATATTTTCTCGAAAAATAAGCACTACAGATATATTTCGCTGAATTATCATTACATAATCCTACATAAGAATTCTAGAGATGCATCCAGTATAACAACATTGGCTCCTCAAATATATCCTAGACGTGTCTTGACATTTCAGGATTCATAGAGCAATGCCACTACGTGTGCTCATGGATATTTACTCATAGACCTCTGACAGACAACACCTGAACATCTGAGATTACGTAACAATATTTTACCGAACCAAGTTTGTGTAGTGTCTAATAAGAAAGCTTAAGAAAGCCAAAATGGCTAACAGACGGTGTAACACTAATAGTAATAATAATAATAATAATAATAATAATAAAAATAATAACAATAAGCGTAGACGTCTAGGGGGACGATTAGACCCAATTCTATGTTTAAAAGAGGATGCAGAGCTGTCAATATCTCAGATCAATTACCAGTATTACAGAGTTTAGTTAAAGCCAAGCCTAAGCATTGCAAGATAATTCTAGAACGTTGTATTAAGGGTTTATCCGATGCTGTGTCCGCATGCTGTTTAATAGCGATGGAAAGCTATCAGAAAATGGCGTTGTTACCACGTAATATGATGGACGGTATAAAAATGACGTCTAAGATTAATTTAAATCAAGAATTTAAATCAAGACGTGGAACAAATTCTAAATCATAGTGACTTGACGGCTAGAGAAAAGTCAAATTTGCATTCTCAGATGCTTCAAAGGTTTAGACTGCAGAAAGATCAGTCTAAGCAATTTGGTTCAGCTGTTAAGTCATCAGATGATTCGCAGCATTCGTGGAATCTCCAGACTTCAGCGCCTAGGGGTTTAAATTTGGATAATGCTAGAATTAGAGAGTTACTTCAATAATTGAGCCCTAGCTTAAGGAATAATGATGAGAGATTGATAGAAATCCTAGATCATAGGGCACCAGGCTTATCATTGGACAACTTCAATCGTGTCATCATAGATGGTGTAGCCCATCCGAATAGCAATCTAGTAGATTTAATAGCCTCAACAGTGACGCAGAATCCTTATACAAATTCTAAGGATTTTTTAGAACTTAAATTACTGACAACCTTCAATAGACTCTTAGCCAATGTCAATATACATAGACAAGTAGTGGGTAGTCATAAGACTTGAGCTAAGATTCATAATGCAGACGAAGGCATTAAACAACCGCAGAGCCTTCAACGCACCGAGTCTAGAGCGAAAAAATTAAAAAAACGAACCTGAGGCCAAAGCTTTACGATCTACATACATTAATAGAAGGGAGTCACAACAGTTCAACACTCTGTAGCTATAAATCTGAGATGTCGAGATGCTAAGCTGTCCAAAACCTGGTTAAGCTATGGCGAACAAAATGGTTGCAAGAACCGTAAGAAATAAGCTATCTATTAGCATAACTGACAGATTTAAAATGAGTATATTAAGAAAACAAACACTCTGTATTTTTTGGTAGTTTAGAAAAACTGTATAGGGCCTTTAATAGAACAATATCTAAACCTTTAATACGAGCTTGGTTAGCCGAGCAAGCCACATACACTTTGCATAGACCTAAGCGAATACAATTTAAGAGAGATCGATTCAAAGTAACCAGCATTGATTTAGCTATGGCAAATGGATCTGAGAAACGTTACTAGTTTAGCAGACATAATCACTCTATGCGTTATCTACAATTTATAATAGACTGTCTATCAATATCTTTGTGGATAACTCCTTTAATGAATAAAACTGCGAAAAACTTGGCTCACGCATTGAAGGGTTTTTTCTGAATACAGTCTCTAGAAGGCCCAAATCTATTCAGAGCGATAAAGGGATGAATTCATGAATGCTACCATTAGACACGTGCTAACGTCTAAAGGTATACATTTCTAAACATCTCAGAACTCTCTCATGAAGGCTGCGATCGCTGAACACATTCAACGCACCATAAAGACTATGTTATGGAAATATATGACTAACAAAAATACTGATAGATATATCGACACACTCCCTAATCTGGTAAGCTCTTACAATAGATCTGTACACGGTAGTACAAAATGAAACATGTAGATGTTGACTGCAGTGCAGGGGTGTTAGCTTGGCGTAATATGTACTCGAAAGTGAAGCCGATAGCATTGGTAAAGCCGAGTGATTTGAGCATAGGCGATGACATAAGATCCATTTACTAAGGGTTATAGAACAACATGGAGCGAGGAGATATTCAAAATAAGCTCGAAACTACCTCACAGATCGGGTGTATATAAGCTCAATGATTATAATCAAAATCCAATTATCAGTACATTTTATTCCGAAGAGTTGCAGAAAATTCATTTAAACGAAGCTAACAGTCGGTTGTATTGAGTAGAAAGAATTATTAAAAGATGTACGAAAGATAATAAGCGAGAAGCCTATGTCAAATGCTCTGGTTATCCTAATTTGTTTAATTTCTGGATAAGTTATTCAGAACTTCAGTGTATTTAGAAGCATTGCAGACCTTCGGGTACAATCATACGTGGCCATCATACGTGGCCACCACCCAGCCCACCCACCACACCCCCACCATAGCGCCACAGCATTGTAGAAATGTCTCTAAACTGTCCAGAAATATATATTAATGATTATCCTTGGTAATTTTGCAATGGAAAAGTACCCAGAGACGAGATAAGAAATCTTGCTCAAGTTATAATTATTTATATTATAATAGTAACGTGTTTAATAAATCTGAGCATTCAAAATGGAGATAAAGGGGTTTGGATAGCATTAGCATTAGCGTCCGGGTGTTTGGGATATATATTACCTGCGCTGAGTATAAAAACTCCCAAAGTTGAGTGATTGACTCTGTCGCTGGGTTAGAAAGAATAGCTAGAAACATTTATATTATGCTACCAAGTAACAGTAGCATGGATTACTATCATGATAATAAGATTTCAGAATTCAGAACGCATCTTCAAATGCCTTTAAGATTCTCTGGGGAATGGGAGGTTGGCTTGCCATTCATATTGTATCCGAGAAGTTGGTTAACATCACCGAAGCCTTCGACGATTCTGCTGCATTCTTATGAACCCTTGAAGTCTAAAGTTCAACCTAAGCAGAAGCAGAAGAAAGCAAAAAGCACTGTGACAACTATTGATGAACTTTCTGATAAATTTAGTCATACTAATAATTTACTAGTAGAGCCAGTGAATTCAGAGGTTTGCCGTAAAGCTGCAGCATTTCCTCTCTACATCCAATGAAAAGAAATACCTAAAGGCTTCTATACCGTTAAGATTCTAATATAGTTTATAAATAAGCAGATTATAACAAACGTTATAAAAATACCATTAGATTCAACTATTTCATGGATCGAATCAACCCCACAACATTAAACATTAAGCGAATGCTCGCTACTGAATTTAATGCTTAGTGGCCCAAGCCCCACTGGTGGAGTTCTATTAATGCATAAAAGTAATAAAATTACATTAACTGCTGCCTACGTATATTGTGATATCGTAAGACATAATGTAGTCGGAGATTCTACAACTCCTCTGTTAAGAGTTATGCCATTATCTAGCAGTCATGGTGGTGAAGATATTTGTCAATGGACATTTCCTGACATTCAATATAGAACCGTATCTAAGAATTACATCGACATGATAGGCGTGGTTATAAGCAATAGGACTGGAGAGAACAAACCATTTGAAGATGGCACATCCCAGAGCTTAGTTTGTTTACATTTTAGACATAAGATCTAAGAGTTTATGTGTAAGTGCTCTATTAATGCAACTCTAAACATTTTGACTGTAAAAAACCCAAAAGTTAAAGAAAAAAAAAGACTTATGCTTGTAAACCAGATTCAGCTACATTGAGAGCTTATTATGGTAATCGAGCTGACGGATGTTTACCTGTATTCTTAGGTGCTAGGAGTCAAACGGGTCACGGTCTAGGAAACATTATAGGTTTGCTGTTCAGAGCAGCCATGCCATTAGCTAAAACCATTGGAAAAAGTTTGGTTAAGCGAGCCCTGTCAGCTGGTTTAGATGTGGCTGAAGATGTTTTAGCTGATGAAAAATTCAAAACATCTGTGAAAAATAGGGCTGCTTGTCACTGCACTAAAAGCAAAATAGATCTGTTTACTGTGAAACCTGTAATGACTACAATGGATCAAGCTCGCTAGCAAAGTTATCAACCCATTATGAGTCTGTCTAACTCTGGGGAAAGCCTTGAGTTTTCTGTCTCTGGAAGCAGTGACGAATACATAAATTTAGCTCAAAGTTACATTTACATTAAGACTAGCATCATACAGGTTGTTGCGGGGGGGGGGGGCGTGTGGAAACTCCTTTAATAACAGACAATGATATTGCACTGGTTAATCTATGGGTCTGCTCTATGTTTTCTCAAGTAGATGTATTTTTTAATGGAAAACGTGTCTCTGATGCTAACGACACGTATACATTTTGCAGTTATTTTGAAAGCTTATTTAATTATTCAACAGAGCATAGGTCGAGTCAATTAACCACTGCATTATGGTTTAAGGAATTAGTGGGACATATAGATAATAAGACAGCTAATAATGCAGGTTATACTCATAGAAAACTTAACGTTGCCCTAAGTAACCCTGTGGAATTGATCGGTAGAATTCATTACAACATCTTTCTTCATGAAAAATATTCAATCAAGGGAGTTTCCTTAAAGGTCCGTTTTTCATCGAGTAAATCTGATTTTAACCTAATTCATGGTGATGTGCTCAATTACAAATTACGTCTTCACGAAGCTACATTAAATTTACGTAATGTTAAACCTATTCCACAAGTAATTAATGATCATGCTTCAACATACAACACAGCCAAGAAGAATGGGAAAGCAAAAGAAAAGGAGAGGTTCAAACAAATACGTAGACAAGTACACCAGAAACTACACTCTTCATATCAAGACTACAGCATGAATATGCTTAACCCCGAAGATGATAAAAGCAGCAACAAATTCGGGAGGTATATCAAATCAAGGCATCAAGACAATGTAGGCATCAGCACCCTGGTACATCATGGACAAATCATTACAGATTCTAAACAGAAAGAGGAGGCATTGAGCAAACGATTCACATGAGTGTTCACCAGAGAAAACCTTAACAACTTCCCATCAAAACCATCCTCATCATACAACAGCCTCAGCAACATCCAGATAACATCGCGCAGAATTGAAAAAGTGTTGCAAAGACTGAACTGATCTACAGCAGCAGGCCCTGACCAAATTCCAGCAAGAATCCTCAAAGAAACATCTAGCCAAATAGCACCAATTCTTGCCTCTTTATTTAAACAATCACTGAATCAGTCTACCATACTATCAGACTGGAGACAAGCCAACATCACACAAATCTTAAAAAAAGGAGACCGAACAAAATCTATTTTGTATGCAAGTTACTAGAACACATCATAGCCCGCCAGATCATCCAACACCTAAACTCGAATGACATACTCCATCCTAACCAACATGGATTCTGATCCAAAAGATCATGTGAGGCTCACCTTATCGTCACCACGGATGACCTCACTAAATGCCTAGACCAGCGGAAACAAGTAGCAGTACTAGACTTCGGCAAAGCATTTGATAAGGTGTCACACAACCGAATAAACACTATGGCATACAAGGAGATGACCTTCGCTGGGTCGAGGATTTCCTCGCCGACAGGCACCAAAGAGTAATCCTGAATGGAGAATCATCCAACTCAACGGAGTCTGGTGTTCCACAAGGCTCAATATTAGGGCCGATTCTCTCCAATGATATTGCCAACGACATTAGCTCAACAATCACACTTTTCGCAGACGACTGTATTCTCTACTGCGCCATCGAATCCAGTGAAGACCGACAGCGATCGTAACATTACCAGAATACTAGAGCCATTGCCACCCTATTGCCACTGAGTGAACATGTCAATGCACCCTCACACGCAGGCACGCACGCAGGCACGCACGCACGCACGCACGCACGCAAGCACACACACACACACACACACACACCGTGATGTACGGTTGCATTCATCAGAACATGTACATCTTATTATTTTTATTATTACGTTATTACTATTAGAGATCTCGAGCATATTTGCTCGGAAGACCGGAGATTAGGATGGCTGTCCCTAGGTGTTTTCGCTAAAGACTGTATACCTAAACACATTAGAATATCCAAAGTCTCATCGTTAATACATATCCTGAGAACCTTCCAGGTACTCATTGGATCGTGTTATACTTCCTGAAACACAGAAAATCTGAATATTTTAACTCATTCGGCCGGATCCCATGGCCTGAACTAACAGTCAAAATGGGGCCATTATGTAATCAGTATATATATATATATATATGTGTGTGCTGGCAGTCTCGAATTGCTAGTCTACAGGTCGCTAAATTCAAAAAATTTGCGAAAATAGTTGTAGCATTGACTTTGATAGATTGTCTAATGCTTTCGCAGTCAAAACTCAGATATTCACATTCATTTATATCTCGATGACACGTATAGGAGGTGTCCTGCATAGTTGTCGGTTGAGTGCATGTTTCTACCATGGTGGGAGAGTCGGGCGATGTAAAACACTTGTCGTATTTCTTCCTCTCCATTTGTAAATGCTTGTTGAATAGCGTAATCTAATTCTCCGACAGTCACTGGGGATAGGTGTCTGATAAGTGTCTGAATGGCTCGGTCTATTTCAGCATCAGCATCGTTTACATCGACAATGTTACATGGTTGCTTAGACATTAATCACAGCAATCGAGTCCTGCAGAAAATATGTAATCCTTAGTCTTTACTGTGTCACCATCTAAAACTGTCTGTAGTCTAAGTTTTTTCCGCCATAGTAGTAATGTATAATCCAGCCGATATTATCTTTGCGTTAATGTTTACATCACTGCTCAGAGTTCTGACTATTTCAAACTAAACGTCTTTGTCAACCATTAACTTTAAGTTGACTCTAGAGACGGAGAGTGAAGGCATGTTACTGCATATGCCTATTAATCTCTGACTGTTATCTGAGCGACATGAATCAGCCATTAATTTAATACTTATAGCTGGTCATTGCAATATTTGGAGAGCATCACGTCAACCATTGACCATTTTTATCTATATATCCATGATCGGGTGTCGATTCTTTATCAATAGTGTGCAGCCACACTAAGCGTGGTTAGAAATGTAATAGCAATCTTCGGTTTATTTATTTTCTCCAGTATAAAACGCTTACCCTAGCATAGAGTTTGTTATAGCTCAAAGAATTTCGTGCAAGATCTCCTTCAGAATTCTCTACGAATCGTTAAGGAATGTTACGCTCCTGAACGATGCTTTCAGCTTGGTTTGACCTGGCAGAGTAAAGTACCAAGTTGATGTATGGATATTTAGTGCCGATAGTGACCTTTAATTGAGGTTCTAATTCGTATATTTAATTAATCTGCTCTAATCTGTTGGAAAACCTCGCTCTTAGCACAGTTTCTGCGAATGCAGGCATCATAGCAGCGAACTTTCGAAACGTATTACCGTACATAAACATGCCTCACTTGGTGGGGTAAACACTCCCAACACTAAACTCATGAATGAATGTCTACTACAAATTCGTCATTACGTTTCAGAACGCATACGTGTACATTGTTATTGAGCACTATGGGCACATCACAACCCATAAATAGCCTGTATTAATACTTATAATAAACATTGAACAAACCATTTATACAAAAATCAAAACCGTAACTCTTAACAGATCAGATTTTTAAAATGTTTGCTTTTATACTCTAACAACTATCGATTAACGCTCGTCACACACCATTACACTAATTACCCTTATGCGAGCCTCATTGGATACCTGGAGACCAGTGATTTAATGATGGGGGGGGGGGTGCGGGGCTTCATCATCGAATGAGTTCCCAGGAAAAGATGTGTCCAGACATATAACTGGTCAGCCCTCTTTATGTAATACATCAACCATTGAGCATTGGCATGGTTCCAAGAGATCATCCTTAATTACACCCATTAACCCTTATTAATCAGCATTATGCTAATTACCCTTAAGCATGCCTCATTGAATGCCTGGAGGCACATGACTTAACGATGGGGCAGGGCTTCACGATCGAATGAGTCCAGACATGTAACCTGTCAATCATTCTTAATTACTGTGTCATTAACCCTTGTCAATCATTACGATAATTATCATTAAGCTCACCGCATTGGATGACAGGAGGCACGTGACACGAAGGGGTGGGGCTTATGGGCACCCACTACATCTAACATCCAATCAGAATGGGGAGAGCTGGTCGCCTGTTTTCACACTTTTACATAAAGGTGGCAAAGATCAAAGAAAAAAAAGGTGATAATGATTCAAATTAGTTTGATGCTCTGTCACAGCAACTACTTTTCACAGGCGACCAGCTTACCCCTCCTCTACTATTGGATGGATCTATGATTAGCTATGGTACGCCAATTTCTAGCTAAGCTACGCCTACAAATCTGTGAAATCCCAGTTTCCGGGCACAAGATTTCTTGTATTAAACTCTAAGTCAACTGGGATCAGTTGTTTCTGCGAGATAAACTCTGCCAGGCAGATGAAGAGACATATCCAAATTAAACAGGCTTATTCCACAAACGGACCAAGGGAAATACATTTTTATATATTTAATAGGTATATTAGAAACAAATCAGGATGTGGACAACGCACCCCATCCCTCCGGGTATCGTGGACTTCACCGTGTCGACAAATAAACGCTGCTCGTTACCAGTCCATATCAAACAGACTTGCGCTGATGGAAGCTAATAAAGTTACGCTTTGGGCAACAAGACGTGATCTCGCACACAACAGGAATAGCTGTGATGTTATATCATGCCATATCAAAGAGGTGAGTGGGAGCTAATAAAACCAATACTTAGAGCATCGAGCCGTATTTTAAAACGCATCTGCAAATGTCTGGAATACAATAATATAGTTGCCTGCTACGGAGCTTGGCAGTATATTGGGGTTGATTAGCTCAACAGTGTTAAAAGGGTCCACGCCGAAAATTGAAGCACCAACCATTGTCATTATTATGCTGAATGGTAAGCCGCTGTCCACACCATCGCCGAGATAATGCCAATGAAACACCGGGAGTAGGAGACCCAATTATGGGTGCCGGTGGCAAAGATTACCACAATTTTGGCTTAAATCCTCGTTATATTGATCCAGACCGAACCGTGTAGACAAATTAGATGGCCATTATCCGCGTACAACAATCGGCTAATGTTAGTTCTTTGAGGAAAACTTGTGCAAACTGGAAGCAACGCTTCCACGAAGCAAGCCAATATGACAATGATGAAACCCGAGAGCTGAAAAGAATACAAAATGGTGTGAAAATGTGATGTAACCCCGCGGCCTGGCACGAAATTATCTCTTAGCAACATGGCAGTATAACATTATTGTTATCTGTTTCATATTCAGGAACGCATTCAATTCCGAATTCACAATAGCTGGATTATGATACAATCATACAAAATGTTGTTCAGAGGAATATTCAACATAATATTACCCAGATAACATTACTACGTTGGACCAACGGTGGTGATTAGTTAGCACGGTCTCCATTGGATTTTCTGCATTGGGCAAACGTTGGTGATGAATGGTCTGGTCGTTGGCATACAGTAGTGGCAAAATTACCATTGGGTTAGAGCTGTTGGGCCAATGTTGGCCCAACAACTTACAGTCAATGAATATTATAAATGTTAAATACATGCGTTGGGTCAACATTGACATAACAGTGGCAAAATTATGTTGGCTATTTTGGCTCAACGTTACCCCAACAAATTATTGCTAATGTGTATTATAAATATTATATACATGCGTTTTGGGCCATCATTGGCACATCAGTGGCAAACTTATGTTGGGTTACAGTTACGTTGGCCCCACAACTTATACGGCCAATGTATATTATAAATGTTTTATTCATGGGTTGTGGTAATGCATTTACTGTTTGCTATCTAACATATGTAAGCCAGTGTGTTTGATAATTAGGTTGCAAATCTGAGAGCGTTAAATTTACATATTCCCTTCTCAAAGGTGATGCTTGCTCACGCGATTGCGCTGTGTTTTAACAATGCACTTAGTGGCCATGGTATCCTACATATTTTAACTGTTGATCTCAAACTAAAATCCCTAATAAACTGTTGTAATTCGGTGAATCGGCCTTCTTGCACTCCAGAGTCATAGCGAAAAATGTATTCCAGTATGCACTCGAAACTTGAGGTTATGTCCCGGAACGCATATAACACCTAGCCACCTATAATATGACGGGCGATGCAAAATTTGGCTAAAGATTTACCAAAAAATTTGACATTTACTTCACTTAGTGACCCGATAGCCTAGATATTTGAACGTTTGACCTCAAACTCATGTTTTGCCTAGCCATCTACAGTATGAATAGATAGTTCAACTTTGATGATTCTAACTTCCTGGACGCCGGAGATATCATGCAGAAGATATTGCGCAAGTAGACGGACCGACTGGCGGACGGACAAACAAACAGACGAATGGATGGGTGGACGTCTGTGCGTCCCTCCATTTATCTGCCCATCAATCCCGTCTGTCTGCTCTGTGGGGTGGCAGATAATAAACGTATAATAAATGAACTCAATAATAAATGAACTCAATAATAAATGAACTCAATAAAATTTGGTATGTTAACTACGCTTGTGATTTAGGATTCATTGTTGTCGTTGTCATTAGCGGCGTCTGCGGTAGTCTTAGTAGTAGTAATAGTAGTAGTAGTAGTAGTAGTTGTAGTAGTAGTAGTAGTAGTAGTAGTAGTAGTAGTAGTAGTAGCAGTAGTAGTAGTAGTAGTAGCACCAGCAGCAGCAACAGCAGCGGCAGCAGCGGTAGTAGTGGTAGTAGTAGTAGTAGTAGTAGTAGTAGTAGTAGTAGTAGTAGTAGTAGTAGTAGTAGTGGTAGCGGTGGTAGTGGTAGTAGTAGTAGTAGTAGTAGTAGTAGTAGTAGTAGTAGTAGTAGCAGTAGTAGTAGTAGTAGCAGTAGTAGTAGTAGTAGTAGTGGTGGTAGTGGTGGTGGTGATGGTGGTGCTGGTGCTGGTAGTGGCAGTAGTAGTAGTAGTAGTAGTAGTAGTAGTAGTAGTAGTAGTAGTAGTAGTAGTAGTAGTAGTAGTAGTAGTAGTAGTAGTAGTTCAGTTTCAGTTTTCTTTATTACACCCATGTCATCCCTACAATTGCATATGAGGGAAATTGTTTAATTAATACATTATGGCGGTAGTTAGTGTATAAAATATGCATGCATACAATGTACAATATTAAACTAGAAGACATTTACTGAAGTAACTGTAAAGCTGCGTGCTCTGTAGAAAAGTGGAGCGTGGTAGTATTCTCTATAATCTGGGAATATCCAAAATACAAAGATAACCTCAGAGTGTAGCATTTGAGATCTTTGCACAAAATATCTTTTACAAAAATAGAAATGTCTCGGGAATGGTTTGTCCAATTTTAGTTCTGTAAAAAGATATCTATGCGGAGATGTACTTGCTAACCGTTACACTGGGTTACATTTTGGTATTCAGAGAATTCAGTCAGATATTCGCGATTTATGAATTTGCAGAAAGGTATTTGGGAGGTCTAGAGATTTTCTTATGGTGATCCACTCGGGATATGATCCCTTAGAGCCGTGCCAAATTTCGCTTCCTTCAGCTGTCTGAGAAATATGACTTAGCAATAGCAAGAAAATGTTTGTATAGGATTATGGCTTATAAACCTGTTTATTGGTCAATAACACTAATGGATAGATCACAGAAAAATTTGAGTGTAAGAATTGTCGTCATATGTGCTAGAAATCTGCCAAACTTGAAGTCGATCGGACGAAAAAAGATTTTGGCGGCCATTTTCAAATTGTTTTTCACAATTCATAATTTGAATGGCACACACCGCCTACATGGGTACTAGAAGTTGACCAAGTTTGAACAAAAATCGATTTACAAAGATGGTCAAGTCACATCAGTTTGAAGGCCATGATAAAGACTATAGGCGTAGTCGCAGTTCAAAGATACATCCTGAAAATTCCTATACATTCCCTATGAGACGTTTTTATCATGGAAAAGTGGATAGCTCGAAAACCATTTGATGGATCGAAAAGAAATTGGAGACCAACTAATGCCATCGTGTAAGTTAGAGGTCTGCCAAATTTCAACTCGATCGGACGGAAATTCCGATGGGCAGTAACTGAAATATCTGTACCAAAAAATATTTGGGCGGACATCTTGAAAATAAAATAAAAATTTCAACGTTTTTCAGCATGGTGGATTTCATAAATGCAAAAAACCGAAAACTGGTATTTTTACCCCCTAGGGTGACCTTGACCCTAGGGCTGGGACCCCCTATACCACTGTAGGCGTAGATCAAAGTTCAATGATCCATCCTGCAATTTCCCATACTTTTTGACCACGGACAGTGAGATAGCTCGGAAACTGCTTGATGGATTGAAGAGAAATTTGAAACCACCAATGCCATTATAAGAGTGAGAAGTGTGCCAAATTTCAGGTCAATCGGGCAAAAAAGTTTTGGTGGCCATTTAAAAAATTAAAACATTTTTTCAGCATGTGAATTTCATTTATGGCAAAAATGAAAACTGGTATTTTTTAGGTCAACACGTGATCTGGCGCCCACTTTGAAAAAATAAAATTTGTTCATCATTTTTCACCATGCGGAGTTGAATTCAACTGGTATCTTGGGATCCTACAGGCTGACACTGACCTTGGTGTCAGATCATTTCGAAACCATCACCATTGTTTCCAGAACACATGAATCACACTTGGTGAAGTTTTCATGAAAATCAGGGAAATAGTCCTGAAACATCAAATAACAAAGATATTTGCAAAGTTATGAGTAGCGAAAAATCATATTTCACACAATCTAAGAATCTCATTCGCCCTTGTATAGGTAAATTGAGGTCAGCTATGCAAAAAACGAAAACTGGTAACTTTGAGGGCCAAGGAGTGCCCCCCACCCCCCATCTGGGCAATGTGGCCCTGGGCTGATGGGAACACGAAAGGATGTCATAGGGTATCTTCTAATATGTTCACTGACCTTCTGTGATGAAAGGGAGTTAATTTCAACCAAAAACGAAAACTTGTAATCTTTATGCCGAAGGGCTGCCCTTCCATTCGGACAGGAGTCCCCAAGATCATCCAACATAGGTAGAAACCGAAGGGTAAAATCCTGACCAAATATGGTTGTGATCTGATAAAAAAAACACCTGTGGGCGTAGTCGCAGTTCAAATATTCACCCTGAAATTTCCCATGCATTCCCTATGGGACCTTTTTGATCACGGAAAGTGGGATAGCGCGAAAACCGCTTGATGGATCGAAGAGAAATTTGAAACCAACCAATATCATTATAAGAGTTAGAAGTCTGCCAAATTTTAGGTCGATAAGACACAAGAAAATCTTGGTGGACATTTTTTCAGCATGGTGAATTCATTTATGCCATAAACAAAAACTGGTATTTTTTTTATCCAAACATGACATCAGGCAGCCATTTTAGATAAAAACAATGTTTTAAACATATTTCATCATGGGGAGTTGAATTCTGCAAAGAACGAAAATTGGTATTTTGGGACCCTAGTGGATGACCTTGACCTTGAGGGCGGACAACTTCGAAACCATCACCATTGGTTTCGGAGTACGACATATATCTCTAGTAAAGCTTTCATGAAAATCAAGGAATACGCCCTGAAACATCAAATAACCAAGATATTTGCAACACTATGTGGGGGGGGGGGCTTGAGTAGACCCTGATATGTGTGATGCCATTTCTTATTACGAGCCATTTGAAGGTGTATGACTAACGAGACATATATTCTGCCAAAAATGAAGACTGGTAAATTTGATCCCTAGGGGTGACCTTGACCCAGGGTCTGGGACCCCCAAGTCACCACACATGTTCGGTATTCAAAGGCTAATATCCTGGCCAAGTATGGTGGTGATCAGATACAAACTCTGGGCATAGTAGCAGTTTAAATATCCCCATACACTCCCTATGGGAGTTATTTCATGCATTGTGGGTCAAAGGTCAAAGGGCAAGGTCACGGGTCAGGGGATCAGACATCTTCAGGACCCCAAGGCTAAGATCCTACCCATGTTTGGTAGTGATCCGATAAAAACTGTAGGCGTAGTCGCAGTTCAAACATCCATCTTGAAGTTTGCTATATATTTCCTATGTAACCTTTTTGCCCACGAAAAGGTGGATAGCTCGAAAGGCATTGGGAAAATCAAAAATAAAAACAAGGGCAATAAAGATTAGACTGAGTACCAGAAGCTGACTAAGTTTGAAGTTGATCGGATGAAAACTGTAGGAGGAGATAGTTCCAGAAAAATGTTACCGAAAAGAAGAAAGAACGAAAGAAAGAAAAAAGGAAAGAAGAAAGATCCGGTAAGAAAACAATGCTCTGTGAGCCCTATGGGCATGGAGATTAAATACTGTCTACCCTCAGTACTGTGTAGTAGTAGTAGCAGTAGTAGTAGTAGTAGTAGTAGTAGTAGTAGTAGTAGTAGTAGTAGTAGTAGTAGTAGTAATAGTAGTAGTAGTAGTAGTAGTAGTAGTAGTAGTAGTAGTAGTAGTAGTAGTAGTAGTAGTAGTAGTAGTAGTAGTAGTCAATATTGTCAACGCACTGGCTCAGAATCTTCAATAATTTTGGTTTATCTTACTGCCTGAGATTTGTCATTTTGTTTGAGGAAAGCCATATGGCATTAATGTTAACCCTTTACTGGTTAAATTTGTTCAGTAAAATCCAAATATGCGCTTACTTATTTAATGTACATTTGCAGGCACAGACAAGGTCATTCCCGAGAATACACCACTGGAACGACTGTCTCGGTTCCCGAGCCAGTCATTACAGCGGTAAATTTTCAAAAATACTCCAATCCCCGCCGGCAAATGGACATTTCCCAAGATCACTAAATTGACCGATTTGGCTGACCATCATGCAAGGGTTAATGTTGAATGATTGAAATGGATATTATGGATAGCTATTTGAGTTTTGCTTTTACCAAGATGTCACGTAGATTCGGATTTTTCTTAAACGCAATTACTGGACGCTTGTTAAAGGGTTGTTTCAGTTTCTCCTGTAGGTTTTGATACTCATCTTTCAAGATTTTGGAAATTTCAACGTTTTTCCGATTATAGGTCAGAATGAATGGAATTTTGTCACGTTGATCAGAAAAGCCTGGGTCCGAGTTTATTCCCCTTGGCCATTGTGTTTCGAGTTCTTTAATCCAAAACGATTCTCGAAGTTTTCTTTGTTTATCAGTTTCTTCTGCCGTATTTGAAAGGGGTGGCTGTTCAATCGGCATAATTTCAAAGTCACGAAGGACTAAATGGTCAGGAAGATTAAAATGTTCGGAAACATGTGTGTCTTCTTCTAGCCTAATATCTGAGAGGTGTCGAGTTGCCCGCCATCTTAATGGACATTTGGTTTCGCCGACATACTGTTTTTGGCACAATTTGCATGAAATTAGATAAATAACATTTTCAGAGTCACAATCTAGATTAGACTGAAGTTGGAACTTGCTTTTGTTCTGAAAGCTCGTGAAAGTATTCTGGTTTGGGAGAAATTCATCTAACTTGCACCTTTTCTTTCCGTATTTGCGAGATTCGCCTACACCTATAATCGGACGATTGTGAGAAATTTTTGTAGGCCGACGATTTGAGGCATTATCTGGAATAGTTTCCAAGCCGTCCAATGTTTCAGATTTGATTTTGCGCAAGAATCGTGAGGAGTAACCTCGTGGTTTGAGGGCTTTGAATAGGGTAGAGCACGCTTCTTCAAAGTTTTTCCTATCACTTGAATTCCTGTGAAAACGGATTATTTGTGATTTTACTATTCCTTTAAAAGTATGCGGTGGATGGAAAGATTTTTTGTGCAATAGCTGATGCGAATCGGTTGGTTTGAAATACACTTTGTAGTCTAAGTAGCCAGTTGTTTCATACTTTAGACCTTTATATACAGTTACATCCAGGAAATCTACAGACATCTCGTCAATGGTTGCTTTTAATTTGATATTCGGATCGTGATTGTTCAGAATTTCGAAAAATTCATCAAACTCTGCCTTTGTGTGTTGCCAAATCATGAAAATGTCATCAAGGTACCTGCGATAAATGAGGGGCTGTTTTGGACACTTTTCTAACGCTTCCTCCTCCCACTCTGCTACGTAAATATTGGCAAAACATGGGCTAAAGCGCTTGCCAATCGCGCAGCCGCAAATTTGTTGGTAAATTTCGCCATCGAATTCAAAATCATTGCCTTTCAGACTCAGCTCTAATAGAGCTATTACTTCTCTGTTTGGCCTGTTGGTGTCTGGGTAGTTCACGAATGCTTTACGGATAGAATTTATACCCTTCTCGATGTCAATATTTGTATACATAGCATCGATGTCAAGCGTGACCAAGAATGAATTTGGAGGTATCCAGGTCTCAGAGACCTGTGATAAGAAGTCTTCTGTGTTTTTCAAGAAGCTGGGGTGTCTATTTGCTATTGGCTGTAGATGGTAATCGATGTATTCACTGATTCTGTAGGATTCTGAGCCACAATCAGAGATTATAGGTCGCCCCGGCGGTGACATTGGGTCCAACCACAAATCTATGGGTTTATGAATTTTTTGTAAAAGATAGAAAGTCCGTGGTTTTGACTCAAGTTTAGCAAAGAGATACTTATGTTGCTTTTTGGTGATCTTGCTATCGAGCAATTTTTGAAGAATCTCATTAAATTTGCTGCAATTATTTTGCCAAAGTGGTTTGCTTAGTTTCTGGTAATGCCTTGGGTTACTAAGTTGTCGTTGTGCTTCACGTTTATAATGTTACCGAAAAGAAGAAAGAAAGAAAGAAAGAAAAAAGAAAGAAGAAAGATCCGGTAAGAAAACAATGCTCTGCGAGCCCTATGGGCATGGAGATTAAATACTGTCTACTCTCAGTACTGTGTAGTAGTAGTAGTAGTAGTAGTAGTAGTAGTAGTAGTAGTAGTAGTAGTAGTAGTAGTAGTAGTAGTAGTAGTAGTAGTAATAGTAGTAGTAGTAGTAGTAGTAGTAGTAGTAGTAGTAGTAGTAGTAGTAGTAGTAGTAGTAGTAGTAGTAGTAGTAGTAGCAGTGCTGATTTGGCTCTGATATTAATGTTTTAGTACATGAATGATGGCGGTGCATAAGTCTTCCAGTCATAGTCAAGTAAACGCGTGTTCATTACGAGGCCATATCAAAAGGACTACTCACTAATGGACGCTAATCATGTAATGCTTAGGGCATCTGGCGGATTTTCAGGGTAAACCTTTATGTCTGTGATATAATGGCATCAAAGTCGGTTGCTGCTTTTTTTCGACTTGATTAGCTCGGCATTAAAATAGTATCAACTAAGAAAATTGAAGCTCGGGCCAATGCCATTATTAGCCGAATTGGCGGCCACGGATAATGCAGAACAAAGATCGGAAATTGGAAACACATTTATTGGTGTTCGTGGCGAAGATTACTTTTGGACTAATGGAAGAATCTAATTAAACAGTCAATCAACTACGTCACGTGTGGTGTGACGCCATACTCATTTATGCCATTCATGTCGCTATTTAGTCCGTCTTAAAATGATGTCTATTGTTTTGGGGCCAATTTGACTGGGCACTGTTGTCACCATAAGCAGCAACAGCGCTCCATGACACTAGTTTCAAAATACTCAACTATTTACGTGCATGGTTACCTTGAAATGGTGATTCTGGGAATTCCAGATTCAAGGCATATAAATCAATTCAACACGCGGAAAACGTGGGGAGGGGGGGGAGGGGGTGGGGGTTGGGGGGGGGTGCGGGGGGGGGTGTGCGGAGCTTGGCCAGAAAGGTCGGACCATAGGTGAAATTGGATCCCTATAATAATCTATTAATGTATTAATTAATTATTCTAGGTACTTTACTACTATATACTTTTTTGATCATCCGCTATCTTGATGTATTTACTGTATTACATCTGTATGTGTATGGGAGACACGGGTATAAGTCTCATGCCGTATCGTGCTCTCATTTGAACAAGAAATACATTCTGTTTAAACCAAAATTCTTATGAGTCAGATAAGTTGTACGAATTGTTTGTTTTTACTATTTAAGAAACATTCTGTTGAATATTTTGAAACTAATTTGACTGGACGTTGTTGCTGTCATAGACAGAAACCGAAACCCAGTCAATTTAGTTTCAAAATATTCAGCAGCTTACCTGCATAGGTTTATGGAAATTGAAATTCAGAGAATGCAGGGATCGATTGATACTAACACGGGCAAAGCGTGGTGGAGCTTAGCTAAAGACGGGCTGGGCATACCTAAAACTGGTGTCCTCGATTCCTAGCGCTTGATACAGACCGTGCTGCGTAGACATATTTTGTGAGTAATCTACACCCAATAACCAGCTAATATTTGTCAGTGCATTGAGTAAAGCTTACATAGTCTAAGCATAAACCAGCTAATCATTGCCGTCACGTTCTAGGTGCCAATAAGAACACTGGCCCCTCTAACATATATGGAGATATCCGAAGTGTTACTCAAGTAGTTTCAAAATATTCAACATCATATTTTTTAGCCTTTTACTGCCTAAATCTTGTCAAGAAAAATCAAAATATTGCTTATTGGATGTCCATTTGCAGGGAGAAAACTATCTTTGTAAATTTACCACAGTAGAGACTTGCTTGGCCACCGAGCCAGTCATTCCGGTGGTGAATTTTCAAAAATAGTATTCCCTTGCCCAGCAAATGAACATTCTGCAATACCATTGTAAAGGCCGGTTTGGGCCGGCTTCATCATGAAAGGGTTAGATTCTAAATGTAGCAGATATGCAATACTAAGCTGTTGATCCTTAGATAATGCTTTAACCATTTCATGACGAACGCCGCCAAAACCGGCCTCTACAGTGGTCTGGAGGAATACCATTGGCAGGTCAATAGAAGACTATTTTTGAAAATTTACCACAGGTATGACTGGCTCGGTAACCGAGCCAGTGATTTCAGTGGCAAATTTCCCCCAAAATAGTCTTCACTTGGTCTACAAATGGATATTCAATAACTTGAACAAACCTTTTTATTTTATTGAACAAATTTAGACATTAAAGGAGACGAACTCTTCCAATCTTAAGGATGTTATTCCAATGGACGTTGATGTAGCATCGCTATTTTATTGGAAAGTAAAATTATAGTTATTTCGACATATTTAGAAGCAAAATAATTTCTTTCTGATGACGATGACAGCAACCCCTTTTTATTTATGAAAGAGATGATTTCTTTTTAAATTCATATGTTTATATGGAAATTATCTTGCTTTAATAGATTCAATTCCGGATTAATGGAAACATTAAATTTTAAAGATTCTCCCGTCTTTTTTTCCAGTTTTCTTTCTGTATTGAACGCGATATAGCATATTCACATATGGCAAAGCATCCATGTGCGAGCCATTCTTCCATTCTTGTTTATTAAGGAGGTTAAATATGGTAAATCTTGCAATCGATAGTTTTGAAACGAATTGTTCATTGTCCGGTAGATCTATAAAGAAGAATATATTTGTGTATTTATCCAAGCTGGCTATGCATGTATTACGATGCTATATATCGAGATGAACAACACAAGGAAGGAAAACTAAATAAGAGCATGCCCATTGCAAGCAGATTGTTAATAATTCTGAATATACATGATTTTAGCAAACATTGAATAATAGGCTACATCAACGTTCTTTTGGCAGAAATGTACTTAGACATTTGAAAATTGAGGACAATGGGAGGAATCAGCATTTCGCTTTCGTAAATGTAGAAATGGCTGCGTCATCAAAAAATCAATTCTGTAAATTCTAATGGTGTGTGTTATTTCTGGAGTGAGCGCGTTGTGAAAGATACATGTTCATATTGTGATGGATGCAAAAAGGATAATCGATGTTTTACAATTGAATTATATGATGTAAACGATAGTTTATGAAATGGTAGGAAAACCTAACTACTCTAACCTCCAAAAATGTAAATGTACAAAGTAAAATAAAAGATGAACTGCTGTTTATTTTTCAAAAAAATTGATGGAAGATGTTGCTTTCCTAGACAGCAACATCATCAATCAAAATATTGTTGGAAAATGTACATTAGTTTGTTTGCCATTGGCACAGTAAAAGATAGAATATTGACATCAGAGTGCCATGGGTTAAGAAAAACCGTTCAATAATTTGCTAGACGGATGTCAAAATGACAAACATTTAAACGAAATTAAAAAATAAGAATTCATATTGTCCGTGTATGTATTTGGGAAGTTCCATCATAAAGAAATGATTCGAATGTTTGCCAGGTAAATTATGTGACGTATAACGAGTAGTCTGCTGGTTCTTATGAAAACAAGGCAGCAACGGCTGATAGCCAATTTCTTTTCAAAACAGTATACATCAACATTTTATAGTCAATTGATTTTCAAACATTAAACAGCATGCCTTGCTATTGTTAACTCAATAATTATTGCCAAGCGTAGCAAGGTTTATTGAATCTCGATAGCTGCGGGCTCCGGATTTTTGGGATTTTCTAAATGTTATCGATAGGTCGATATATTCTGAGCCAAATCGAAGCAGCAGTTTCCGAGATTTTCACAGATCCAGAATTTGATCCGATCGGCATCCGGATTCATTTATCCAGAGCACGGCTAACGTTTGTGAATCCTCTTACACGGCATGTTCCTTCATTGTGTTACAATTTGCGCAAATATAATCAGTAAGCATAGTTTTTGAAATACAGCGCAGAATACGTTCTTGTCACTGACCGACCGACCGACCGACCGACCGACCCGCACAGCATATGCAGTCCTATTTACTTCATTCAGTGAATCTGCTGATATCAATGGAAGATGTAACTTCTGTAAATCTTCCGCTATGAAATTTTTTTCTGGGTAGGTAATTCATTTCTCTGTATCCGCAGTGCCGTCGACGCAGAACTATATTGTGATCGTAGTAAACAACATATTTTCACTAACTGAAATTCAGTTAACCTTCCCCGTTAGTAGAGAAAAATAGTAAGAACACCTCATCATCAGCTGTTCCTATTTCTGTGCCCAAATCTTCACACATCTTCATCGTCATACTTTCCGAAAAAACAGTCCATTTCCTGTATGCACGGGAGCTATGACGTTATGTCTTCAGACTTCACGTCATAGCTCATGTTCATTCAGGAAATGGACTGTGTTTAGGAAAGTATGACTTTCTGTCTTCTGCGTATAGCGTCAGAAGACTCTCACTAGCGTCTTAGCTGTGTTGTCAGTCTATGATCCGATCCGGATCCACTTCTACTCAAAGAATAGAACTCTCAATCCATTACCCCGTTGCCAATAGACGTCCGCGGATCCATTGTGACGTATTGTAAATCACGTTTACTTATGTGTCTCCCCAAACTTCTCTTCATTTCCGGAGACTGGTTGTTCCCAAAGACCATTCCAGTGCTGCAGCGCTCGCAGTTCCTCGAACTTCTGTTCTCGTGGGATTTTGTTGTCCGTTTGACGGCAACGTTGTGTACCGCTTTACAAAACTTCATAAATGATCGAGAACATGTATATAATTGAACAATATTTTAGGACATTGTGCTTATATATATAAGCACAATGTCCTAAAATATTGTTCAATTATATACATATTACATCGAAAAACAGTGTTAACACTCCTGGCTATATATATAGCCAGGCGTGTTAACACTGTTTGTCGATGTAATACTTTTAGGATAGCAATATTCATGAGTCAATAAATAGTTTGTGGTCAACATTTAAAATTTTCAAATTAAATTAAAAGATGAACGGGTGTTCAGTTTAAAACAAATTTGGTCGAAGACGGTGCTGTCGTAGACAGCAACATCGTCCACGAAAATTATTTAAAAATATACACCAGTTTCTTTGCTACTCGCACCGCAAAAGAATAGAATGTTGACATCAGAGTGGTAAGGGTTAACGATTGGTTAGAATTTTGTTTCAATCACTTATCGTCACCTCTGAACACATCTACCACGTCTTCCTACTACTAACGTACAGTTATCCACTAGCGATGGTCAAGAATGGTCAAATTCCGTATGTAGTGTCAGTTCCTGATTCCTGTGCACCGTTAGGAGATCCATTGGACTCTCCAAAGTTAGTTGGCCTGCTAAAAAGAAAGATTGACTTGATCTACGTACTGTGAATGTACTGACGGAGAGTCGCCATGCATCTATGCTTGAGTGGGACTCCCACTGACGAGACTCGAACTAATGAAATCGATAGAAACGTTTTTGTTAGATAAATTTATTTACAGTAATTGCAAAATTAGTACTCCCTCATTCCATGTGAGTGAAATGCTTAGCATACTATTTTGACAAAGTATCTTCAGTACGCTGGTATCCCAAGCATGGGACAATGAGATCGAATAAGCATTTTACACATTCGGCCACTGTTACGTACTTCCGAAAGTCATTATTGTATTTTACTAGGCCAATATCACTGTGTGAAATTAGTTAGAGACTCGTTCCCAATGCCCTCTCGTCAACTTGGCTGAAATTACATTTAATTAGTTGAGATAATTAATGTTGCGACTGTCGGTACCCACTGGAAATCTTTTGCGGTTTCCGTGCAATGTGCACCATGTAGTGGTCATTTCAGAATGGACCACCAGTGGATTTGATGCATCGCTGTGACGTTGTCGCTCATTAACAAGTACCCTGGATAGTTTCGTATTTTTCGTTGCTCAAGTACCTTGAACGGAATTCGTTCATCAAGTATCTTTTAGTCAGTTTAATCAATCACTTTGTGGCTCGTGTCCACTTCCTTTGTCCTCCATACAAACTCACAGTCGTTTCAGGAGGCATTCCCACGCACGTGACGTCATTGACTCACTCCCTAACCTTGCATAGGAATAATTCTCTAGAGAAGTTCATCTGAAAAACCGTTCTGTGGAACACAAACAGTGATCCATTGGACCTTCCACACCCTTCTTGTGGAGGCATGCGATTAAGTAGTTTAGTGATATCAATAACTGTCTTCTGATACACGAATTTCCATAATACTTACAGAAGCCTACCCTACCCAATGCATTATAGCCTGGATATCCGTAGACTCCCCCCACCCCACCCACATGCTTTTGTTAGAACTCTATTGCAATCATAAAAAACAGCTGAAATATTTCCAAATCTAGTAGATGAAATCGAATAACAACCTACCTGGGGAACTTCTTGAAATATCCTTGGTAAATAATCTCCTATGGCTATTCATTGGAACCTCATCCACCATACGGCCTATTTTAGGATAACCAGTGCAGTTTGTCACATGTCACATGTACATGTAACTAATGAACCTTTCCAGTTTTAGCTATTCCCCGCCCATCTCTATCTAAGCTCCACTCATGCCTCATCCCTATTGGGATCAATTGGTCCCTGAACTCTATGACTATCAATTTCAGAAAACTATACAGGTAAGCTATTGAATATTTTGGAACTAACATGACTGGGTGATGCTGCTGCCTATGACAGTTCATATATATATATATATATATGGCTGTATGATGCCAATGTTATAAGCGAATTGGGTGTATTCCAGTTTTCCACGCTGGTGAACACCAAGTCTGTTGTTATTGCGGGAGGTGTAGGTTTGTGGGAGACATTATTTCTGGACGGGGTGGCCTTTGGACAGGGGGATGTGGCCATCTCCCATTACACGACGGTTGGTGTCCTGTCGTTGTTTTTACACCCCAGGAAAATTCGAGCCAGGAGTCTGCTGAACAGGCTGAACAGGCTGCTTCCATGCCCACCACGGGGGATGATGTTGGTCGGTGCGGTGCGGGATGCCACCTCCTCTGTTGCAGCAGTCTCTCTCATATCTGAAGATTGACGGTCAGCAGATGACGAGTGGAGTGTGAAATGGACAGGGCCGGTGATGTCCGAACTTGGTGTATAGATAAGGGACGCCAGTTGGATTTGGGGTGGGGGTGCGGCGATGGATACGGGTACCGCTTGGATGGGAATTGGTCTGGCGTTTTTGGAAGGTGGTCGGATACACCTTGTTGTACGGTTCTGTGGTTCTAGACACGCTAAGGCTTCATTCAGCTTCTTCACCATAAGTTCCATGCTATTCACCATATGTCCCACCCCACAGGAAGCATTGCTTGGGTCAGCCTCAGCTTCCGCTTGTGGTAACTCTATGATGGGGGGCATAGCATGAAGTGGGTGGGAATGGGAAGAGATCGGAGTAACAACTTTTCCATCCGGTCCCTTGGACAAAACAAACAAAAAATACTTCAGATACGACTTCCCAGATCGGGTAGACATGCGCTGAGGAGGGAGAGGGTGAGTACTTATCTCGTCATCGTCGTCAGCGTTAGCTGCTTATTCACGCACATTCTGGCTTGGTAGAAAGGGGCTGAACTGGCACTGTGGTGCTCTGCGCTAACCGTGGCAACACTGATTTCCGTAGAAATATGTGTCTAGGTACTGGTGTCCCGAGAAACGGCCAGTGCGAGCTCTGATGTTGGGTCGTCACTGACACAAGGTTTAAGCCAATCGAAGTGGATGACTGGGATCATGCCAACCGAAGCACGGATACGGTAGGTCACGTCCGACGTCTTACCTACTACCACATAGGGGCCTTTCCACTGGTAACTCAGTTTACTTGGCACGTTTGCAGATCATCGTGAATCGTGTACCCAAACCACCCTTCCTGCTTCATACGGTTATCCATGCACCCTCCGGTCGTGTCACGTCTTTTGCTGCCGGTATGCAGTGGATAATGTTTCTCTCACTAACTCATGGGCTTGTTCTATCCTCTGCCGCAGGAGTTAAACATAGAGAGATGGTGAATTTTTATCTCCTGGTATCCAAGGCATGGCCAGATCCAGGGGTAAGGCTAATTCACGGCCTAACATTAACCGAGTAGGGGTATAACCCATGCTGGAATGTACTGAAGTGCGGTAAGTCATGAGTACATACGGGTGCCGTAGGTCCTAATCTCTACAATCAAGGCGGGTTTCCTTTGTAAGCATCTCCGTGAGAGTTCTGATGAATCTCTCTACCATCCGTCACTCCGGGGGTGATATGGAGTTGTCCTTGTTTTGACGATATGGAACAATTTGCAGGGCTCTGATATGAGCCGGCTCTCACAATTACTTCCTTGATCGGAGTGCAACTCATAGGGCATATCAAAACGGCAGAACACATTACTTGCCAGGACCTCCACTATGGTAGATGCCTCTTGGTCTGGCAAAGCAAATGCTTCTAGCCATTTCGTAAAGTAATCTTGTAATACGAGGATGTATTTATTTCCATCATCCATCGTATTCAAGGGTCCGAGCACGTCGATAGCTACTCGCTCACACGGTGCACCAACAATCTTAATTTGAGATGATGCGATGTGGTGTTGGCCAACAACGCATCCTTGGCATTGGATACATTTGGCAACCCATGCCTTGACATTATCACGAATCCCGATCCAGTGGAATCTCAATTTGATATGGGCAACAGTTCTTTCCACGGCCAGATGCCCGGCGTTATCACGCAATTGTTTTAATATAAGTTCACGATAACTTTCCGAGACGGGCATTAATATACAGAACGTTATTTATTAATCGGCATTCTTCGAACCATTGGTAATAATATTTTTCCGTCGTGGAAAGTGGTGTTAGCAATTCCCTTAGGAGGACGTAACCCCTCCTGGATCTACGCGTATATATTTTATATATATGCTTTCAAGGTATATTTTCCTTATTGGTAGTGTCTACTATTATGCATGGACTTGCGCATTGTGAGGCGATCATATTATCAGGATCGGGTTCCAGCATGGCGATGTGTGTGTTGCTTCCTAACTGTGGTGCGGTGGCCCATAAGATTTGTTCTTGTCCCGACTCAACTTTGGCGGTACTTGATAATATAACCGCACATGTGTCGCATAACGACGATGCTGGTCCAAGAGGTATTCGTCAGCCATGTGTGTCGAGTTCTTGTTGTTTGCAATGTATGATGGCTTCGCTGGCACTGAGAAAATCAGAGCCAAGGAGGGCATCGTTGTGAATAGAGGCGATGACAACTCGCTGTATGAATTGCATCTCCTCTATTTGGATGATTAAATTGACTACACCGGCTATGGGCACATCAGCTCCCGTATCCGTCTGTAGATAAATGTTTGTAGGTTTAAGGGGAGGCTTTTTATGAGGTGGGATGTTCTCATATAAGTGCTTGTTAAATACCGTGATTGAAGCACCAGTGTCGACGGTGGCACTGGTGGAAACGCCACTATACAGACAGGCACATTTATATATTACTTTGCGATGTACCTGTGGAAGAGTTCCAATGACGCCGTCTGCGACAATGGTGTCGGAGCGGAATCACTATGTATATACTCTGACTGTTTCCTAATTGCTTCTCTTAATGTGGTGGATGACTGAGTGAGGAAAGGGCCAGTTCGTCGTCGCCGCTGCTGTGAGGGCTGCGGTGAAGGCGGAGCTGGGGGTAGCAATGATGATGGTGTTGTTGCTGTTTCAACGTATGCTGCATTGGTGTAGACAGCGGTGCGCACGGGAGGACGGATAAGCTCCACCTGTACAAGCCATTTCTTACAATGCTTCATGGGGTGCTTTGGTGAAGCACAGAAGAAACAGTGATGCTGCCAGGGATGTGTTTTCGCTGTCTACGTTTGCGAATCCATGAGGCGGAGCGAACCTCTTCTCCAGAGTCGCGGCTGTCTGTGGATGCGGGAGATGATGCTGGATGGGGTGGTGTTTTGCATACCACCAAAGGACACCGAGAATTCAGTGTCTTGGTGGCGGGACGTGGTGCTTGCAAAAACGTTGTTTCAGCGGAGGTGCTACAACCTACCACTGCCGTTTATACAGGAAAGAAGGCTTGTTTTGTACGGAGAAAGAGGGGGATGGCAATGCTGCGGATGGGGAGGCATCGTAGGTATTGACATATGTGAGGACGTGCATTTGGGTGTTGGTGTAAGAGCTGATTTTGGTGGGTGATTGTTGGCCACCGAACGTTGTTGTACGAAGGCCGCAGTTGAGCCGGGAAGCGGATATTGGCACCGAGGTGGCTCGAAATAGTTCGGTGCCCTTAGGTGTTTGATTGCTTCTCTGGTCACGGTGTGCTGCGGTCAGGGGCAGGCGTTGTTGAAGGAGGTCAGTTATGACACCGTTCCCTCCAATGGCCTGGCTGACCGCATCTGCAACAGGGGTTTGTCGGCGGTGCAGTGCTGGTGGTGTTTGTTGTCCTAAAGTGTGCGGTGGCGAGATTGGTGCTGAGTGTCATGACTAAATTTGTTAGCATGGAGATCTGTTTATTGATCTCATCTATACGTTCTTTCATGTTGCTGTTGTTATTTTTGCGCTGGTTACCACGCCTGGGGGCCCCATTGTAGCTTCCTCTACGGGCACGCCCCATTCCTCCAGGCGCTTGATTCTGTTTGGAATTCTGTATAGCTGGTGGTGGTGATGTCTGTGCGGTTGGTGTCGATGAACTGGGGGAGCATTGGTGGGCGTGGAGATAGCTGCACCCTCTATCTCATTGATAGGATGGAGTTGGCGTCGGCTACTATTCTCTCACTCCAGAAAGTTTTCTATACGGACCGTGGTTGCCGTCAGTTGGGCCAAACTACTGTGGTCGCATAGAAATAATTGTTAATAAAAGTGTCGAGATGCAGATGGATTACGCCTTCCGTGTTGGTGCTCGGATATGCGTGGATGACTAGCCTTCTGATTTGGCTAGCTAACTCCGGAAGAGTTTCTCCCACACGTCGTCGGAGATTCTTGAGTTGAAGACGACTCGTTCCTCCAAGAGCTGTGTCGTCAAATCGCTCCATCAATGCTCGTTCCAATTGAGTGTAGGTGAGTGTGTAGTCAGTCCCAAGAGCCGCAAGAACTTGAAGGGATTTTCCAGAAAGCTTTGCGGCGAGATATTCACCCATTTGCTGATCGTTCCAGCGGTTAGTCCGACTTATTATCTCGAACTGGATTTTGTAATTGGTCCAGTCATTCTCCCCGCTAAATTCGGGAGGGAAAATGACTCAGCCAAGACCGTAGGAAGAATGAAGTGGCTGAAATCCGGGTGGTTTTGGTATCTGAGGGACTGACGAGTATTGTGAAGCTGGTCGTTGGGCATGTGGTGGCGGTGGTGGTGGTGGTGGTGGTGGTGGTGGTGGTGGTGGTGGTGGTGGTGGTGTTTCCTGTCGATGCCAATGTCGAGGAGCGAGGACACGCGTACTCAAGATTTAACGAGTCCGGCCCGGTTGTAGAGCCATAGACCAGCATGGGTCTATGGACGGGAGGCGGAATGTCGTGAAGATTACACGGATGTTCTCCCCGAGGTGAGGACTGATATTCCTCATATGGTGGTGGTGCAGTCAGCTGACGGTCATGATGTGTGGCGTGACTGATGTACCAGCGAAAAGGTGGTGCCGATTCCTCCTGATAATGCCACAGGGTCCTCCTCGAGCATAGCATTGTGCTAGAAGGGGGCGGTGCGGGAGGCTGTCTATAATGTGGATTGTAACCCGGCCATATGGTCTCTGTGGATGACACGGGTGAACGATAATAGTCTGAAGGATTATTTACATGCACGTAATTGGGTCTTTGTCGGGGTCATCCACGATTCGGCCCTGATGGTGGTGGCCTGTCACGGACGTCCAGCATAGTTCTAAACTCTGTTCCCGCCTGTGAGGTATCCCGAAAGGTGCCGGCACTGACAGGCGAAAACAGGTACTATTGCGGTGTTGTTGATTCCGCAGAATTTCTGGCATAGTCGTTGAGCATGTTAGCTGTAAATCCTTCGTATGATGCTACCTCCTGATCGAGAGGCTCGTCGCTAAATGGAGAACGTATATAGCTGAGCTCACTATATGGTGTGGGCGTGAGTTCGCTGCATGTGATTAATGATGTTCATCGAGCCCCACATCAGGCACCACTTGTAGCTCACGGGGTAGGGTCGGGCTATTCCGGTATCTGATGTCGACTCGCCACGCTGCAAGTGCACGACGAATGATGCTGCAGGTTAGCATCCGGTCTGAGACTGCCCTGCAGGTAACAAAAACCGGCTCCTAAGGCCGGTAGAACTCAATCGTTCCGATGGGGCCGTGCGACCATCATCACGAACATTAAACACAATGGTCTCATCCCAAAAGTTTGTGTCACCAGTATGCCTGTCCATAGCAATATCGTGATCTATGGACTTACAAGATTTGATTTGGTGACCTAATTAAACATAACTCTATACAATGATTTTACCTAAACAGACTGTCGAGTACGAAAATACAAGACATAGAGACAGCCAGATGAACTTTTAAACATGGGGCTCCCAGGGGTAGCACACAGACTCGTCGGTCCGCAGAGGTATCCCCGCAAGGGAGGCTCCCGTACATGAGAATTAACTAATTAACTTAATATAAGTTATTATACCACTAAGCTGAAAGGAAAGAAGATTATCTCTGTAGTGACGAAAAATCACGTGCCTCATGCGGGCACCACACCTAGTGCAAGTTTGGGTGAGGAGTATTATCTTTGTATGGACTATCGTCGCTGAATCCTTAATGCTTAAAGCGGAAGAAGAGTAGTAGGCAAAAAAATGGGCCCACTCTAATATTTAACCAAAATGTTTGAAAAGAAAAGACCAATCTTAGTGAGATTATGACTATAGGGTTGCGTGCTGTTTTACGTTAAGACGGGACGAATGATTCCTGAAGGATTCCCACGTTGTTGTTTTATATGATTCTTAGGATGCTGAATGAGTAGTTGCCACTTTATTTATGCAGGCCGTCTGCTCTGCTTAACTAGCTTTTAGTTTTTAGAAACAAGATCTATTTTTAGGCCGCAAGTGGCGGATGTCTAGCTAGCTGTTAGACATGGCTGTCATAGAGAACAGATGCCCTAAGACATCACTACTGAAGACAACGCTCATACATGTTACCAAGTAAGATCTCCGAACTGGATAAGAATCCGGAAATCTTGCTCCGTAACCACATAAAACGTCACAAGACACTGGTTACTTTTCACAAAAGCATTTTTAGGCAACTGATCTATCATTATGGTGGGGGTAAGAGAGACGAATACGCACCGTAAATGTCCTTCCCGTGAGGGCGTGGCAGATCTAAATATCATGCCCAGACATTTTTATGGAATTAGGTAGGGATGCGTATCTAGCCCGTCACCGGGTCCTATGGAACTTACCGTTTAACCTGTCATTAGGTTTAAATACAAGTTGCCCAGTTTTGCACTGCAGTGCGGGAGGATTGTTCAGCAAATAAAATAATTAAGATATGTTTTCGCAGTGCTTTCCTACATTGGCAGAAGTGCTAACTGCTAAGTACGGAGGGAATGTATGGGATACCACACCATGGCCATCACCGCTCGGAAACCCGCTCAGTTTCCCAGGGTCGGATCAGCCCATGGTGCGGATAGGGACATCCAAACAATTAAGAAGCCACAATGCTGAGTGCAACATGAAGAGAGACAAAATCTTAGAGTTATGAATCTTGCCGGGGTGCGGGGCTAAATTATCGTAACTACCGGAAGAGAGAAGTATACTATAGATTTCCTAACGAAGAAATTGTCTCTAGTCATATTACACCTATCCTATCGAGCTGAATAGACTAGGTTTTAGTCGGTAGCATGCCGGGCTAGACAGATTTATAGCACGGACAGCGACCTCAGTGAAAAATTGTTGGTAGCGGGAGAAAGTGCTGCATATATAAGTGTAGCTGTATAGTGTTTCCTACGTGTACTGCAGTCCTAGATATTTTCTACAAATAAACAAAACATATGAACTGATGGCCACTATATATAAACTAACCAGAACAATCAATACAGTATATAATGGTCAGAATTATATATCTTTAGTACAGGTTAACGAACCTACTATGGTGCGGTTAGTGAAAACACATTACAGAAAATGAGAATAACTATAAACATATACATAAATTATAACTAGCGGTCCTAAGACCGTTACGGTACCTTTTAGTCATTGGGACTTTTCACGGATACAATATAATTATCAGAAATATAAATAACGGAATAATTAAAATGTTATGTAATGTTACTTGAACACTCGGTAGCCATTCTTAAGTTTGGCTATCGTGTTACTGAAATTGATACGTCATTCTTAATTTGACTTGAGTTGATGCATTCTCAGGAAGCTGGAAAGTTCCTACAGGTTGGTTCCCACAAACAGGATTCCTGCAAGCTGCTCATGACGAGAGCGGATCGAACTCAGGACTGTAAGCACAATATAGAATGTCTAACGAGTAGTCAGTAAGATATACAATAGCATTACTGCTGTGAAGAAAGTTCCCGTACACCGATGGTACAGATGGAAGTTGACAACAACCCGATCACAAGCGGGGGGGGGGGGGGTGTTGCTGGTGAAGATGAAGATACAAAACAAAGCTTAACGGTGCTGGGTACGTCAGCCAGCTCTGAAGACACACCGGGCAAAGTTTACTTGCTGCGGTCGAAAGTTAGAAGATCCTGCACGACATCAGTGCGGGGACGGTTAAATAACCAATTTTTGGCGTGGCTGGCCGATCGGGCGAGTCATCCACCAAAGAACCCCGCTGCCTCTACATCTGTAGAATCACATATTCAGGCCGTAAAGGCCTCACCGCAAGCTCGTGTTCCGAAGTAGCTCTTGATATTCGTGAACAATAACTAGAAAGTTCAAAATTGCTCCCGCAAGTAAGGGGAGTTACAAAATTGCTTTTAGTGCGGTGGGCTGGAGTACTGCTTGCTACGGGAGAGAAACCGACAGAAGGCGAAGTGATCTGCGTAATGTCGTGCTGATCGTAGCTGGAACAGTTCCAACCTATTCGGCCCCTGGCCGAGGATGCTCTCGACCTCTGGATCGCGTCTCCTTTTACGCTGCTCGTGACGTCACAGGCGCAAGCTCCAACCAATCATCGGCCGAGCAACAGTCAATCAGCGCGTGGCTAATAATAGCACAGTCGAATGTTCTAGAACATTCTAGAAGTTCTACGTCCACGTGGTTATGACGTCACAGCAATATTTTTAAGATAATCAACAAGGGTTTTCTGTGGATAACCCAGTCATTTCTTAACCGATTTTGAAATGGTTTACAGATTAAAAAAGCCCGTCGAATTCTGGTCTTGAATCCTGCCAGATTCGGCGGGAACAAGTAATTAAGAAAGATTACACGGTACCATCTCGGTACACTAAAAGCGTCATCCCATCTTGGTCGTAAACTACGTGCTCCATCAAAAATAGCACCTAGGCATGCGCATGCACACTATGCGCTTTAACAAACTTAGTCGTTTTTACAACGCAATCTCTCTCATAGGCTATATACACTTATGGCTCTACTCAGGCGGGGGGTGGGGGGGCGGTGAGGGTGTTCAGGAAACGAATTCAGGACGGGCAGCGCGTACCCAGCTTGGCTGGTACGGCCGGCACCCGCCCGGTGGATCCGAACTACATTAGCAGACTAATTCTTTGGTGACTTAGAAGGGGCGAGTAGGCCCTCCACGCCTTCTAGGTATACAATTCCTCACAGTCCGCTAATTGTTTCTTCGGCCTAGCCATAACTAGTTTGCGGTGCTTCTAAACGCTGTTGTATTGTCCTGTCTTTGTCTTGTCTTGTTGTGGTTGCTCTAGAGTAGCTTTTCAGCTTGGCCTCCTGTCACTTGAGTATGATCTGTATGCGCAGTCTATTTGTTGGATCTGCGCCACGGTCTAATCCTACGGGGGGCCAGAGCTCACCTAGCATATGGAAATCTGTTATAAACGATAGGTTAGGGAGCTATGCCGCTGTAGGCGTTAATATCTGTGTTTTAAAACATCAGGTTTAAGCTCCTTTAAAGGACCGCTAACTACCACCTAGCTTAATTAGTTTGAAGATTCGGCCTGACCAGTATCTGCGGAGACTGACCAGCCGTTTATCGTAAAACAGCGTACACCACACGCATAAATATACGCGATCACATTCCAATACACTTTTGTATTCTTCGGAGCCTCTGACTCCCACCACCATGGAATGGGAAACACCGAGACCTAACCAGGAAATCCGTTGGGCAAATTTGAACCCCACGTTCGGACCGGACCCCCAGTACGAGGAACAACGCGGACGCGCTGACGCTATAACAGGTAACCCGTCTTGAAATTGCATTTTCAAATTACTGTACTAACTAATTAAATGCCTGAAAAAGTGCTTTCCTACATGAATGCATAGCCTCCATAGAGGTGGGCCGTATAAGGCGATAAGGCAGCTTCTCCACAGAGAATCTACACCAAATTATGTAACCTATTCCCTTGTCTCTGTGCCGAAAATAAGCTTATTTCTTCTTTTACATGGATCGTCAGAGAAGAATTTACAGTGATGGCCTTTGAAGAATGAAAAACATTTGTGCTCCAAAATGTGTCAAACTCATTTGGTGTCAAGAGGCTACTTACCCAAATGCGTCCACTAGATTACAGCACTGTATAATACTAAAAGCATCTTTAGGGGCGTGATATATCAGGCAACCGCGTACTTACTTCTAGATACCACTCATAATACACGCACTGGTACAGACATGCACATATTTACACACAGCTCCGAAAGCAAAACAAACTCATCTTTAAGGAGCGGTGGTAATAACACCAACCATCTTAATCGCACGCCATCCGCAGACAGACAGTATTAGATATTGACGCAGACGTGTTGCCCCATTGACTAAACGTGTGAATGCATGCTAACAGCAGATAAACTGCATATGTATCTCCTGGTATTTGAAGACTAATGAGCCATTATTGGCGATCAATATAAACTACACTCAGCTGAAGCTAATTGGCATGTTGACCTAGTGTAAAGAGTATATTAAACCGATCAATAAATTCCGCCTTGACACATTAAGGCCCCGGGAGTACATGATGTGCGTTAAGTACGCGGTGGCGCAAGTACAACGTATATACCGACGCACCGCATGTTATGGTCACATGAGTCGCGTTGAAATCTATATGGAAAGCGTTCGTCAACATAATGTGTGGGGCCTTGAAGTAGGTGCACTCATGTATATGACTAGTCTTTCTCGTGGAACCATGGATGTAGCGTGAGCACTTATGCCCGTCGATATCCTAGCTGATGAGATGACCCGAATGAAACGGTGACAACGGCATTCAAATAAGCACATTTTGATAAGCAGATTTTTTCGCATGAACCCTTTTATTAACATCTCCCACGACACGGCGACAGATACCTCAACTCCAGTGCACAGATCATTCTATAAATAACTTAAATTTATAAAATAAAAAGCTGCATCTACACTGTTGACATTGGCCATGGAAGCCCATGCTGTAGGGCGTGTGTTGCATTATTGCGCAACGTACACGTGTAACGCATCTCACAAAAGGCGCACTGCATTTGGTGTAACCATGGCTACGTTATAGTTTGGTTTCATTTCGATGCGTTGACATACCCCCAAAATGCAATGAAAATTGCATTAAAAAACGAATATCGTGGAATCCCGGCTTTCCCGGATCTCTAGAAGTGTCAATGCAGGGAAGATCAGCCAGATTGAATTTGTTCAACTGTTTACTGATCCATGGATAGGTCCTTTGTAATTTACCTTTCCAGACGTCATAATCAGCTAAGCGGCGTGTAGGATTACGTCACAATCATTACGTCATAAATGATTATATTTGGCCCGTCTTTAACTCTTATTAGTCCGACACGTTGTACGAATTGTATATCTGTGCTATTTAATAAACATGCTATTGGATAGTTTGAAACTAATTTGATTGGTCGCTGTTGCTGTCATAGGCAAAAACAGCAGCCAGTCAAATTAGTTCCAACACATTCAATAGCTTACCTGTATAGTTTTCTGGAAATTAATAGTCAGGGAGTTCAGAGATCGATCGAACCCAACACAAACGAGGTGTGAGTGGAGCTTAGCTAGAGATGGACGGGGCATAGCTAAAACTGGAAAGATCCATTCACCTAGCATGACCAACAATGACGGCAGAATTCAAGTATGCATGCGCATGATTCTCGGATTTTCAGGTTTGCTGAGCTGGATAGATT